>CM077672.1:83105837-83467436 GCA_039707655.1 Elymus sibiricus
ATCTCTATAGATTCTGATGCCCAATACATATGCCGCTTCGCCTAAGTCTTTCATTGAAAAACTCTTCTTCAATGAGTCTTTTATTTCGCTAAGAAAGTTCACGTCATTTCCAATCAACAATATGTCATCCACATACAAGATTAGAAATGCTTTTGCGCTCCCACTAAACTTCTTGTAAACACAAGATTCTTCGTCATTCCTGATGAAGCCAAACTCTTTGACTACTTCATCAAAACGAATGTTCCAGCTCCTTGATGCTTGCTTCAGACCATAAATGGCCTTCTGAAGTTTGCATACCTTTCCAGCATCCTTATAAACGACAAAACCTTCAGGCTGTATCATGTATACATCTTCTTTGAGATTTCCATTTAGGAAAGCCGTTTTGACGTCCATCTGCCATATTTCATAATAGAAATAAGTAGCAATTGCTAGTAATATCCGAACAGACTTAAGCATAGCTACGGGCGAGAAAGTCTCGTCGTAGTCCACTCCTGGAACTTGCGTGAATCCTTTCGCGACAAGTCTAGCTTTATGGATAGTAATGCTACCACCACGTCTGTCTTTCTTTTGAAAATCCTTTTACAACCAATGGTCTTAACACCTTCTGGAAGTTTTTCAAGTTCCAAACTTGGTTTTCGTATATGGATTCCATTTCGGATCTCATGGCTTTGTGCAATTCCCTTGAGCTGGGCCCCGCCACCGCTTCCTTGTAGTGCGCAGGTTCATCGTCTTTAAGAATGAAGATTTCATTATGAAACCACTCAGGTGGCTCGATAGCCCTACCTGATCTGCGCGGTTCAAATACAAACTTGTCTGAAGTTTCCGCATCACATGCGATAACTTCCGACTCGGTTGTAGGGATAATTTGCGGAATTTCTTCCGGTTCCTTAGCCATATCAACGATTGTCGAAGATTCACTAATCTCATCAAGCTGTACTATCCTCCCACTCAATTCTTTAGCGAGAAATTCTATCTCGAGAAAGTGTCCAACTTTGGCGACAAACACTTTGCCCTTGGACTGGTGGTAGAAGGAATACCCAACGGTGTTTTTGGGATAACCTACAAAGTAACATTGGTCTGATCTGGGATCGAGTTTGCTTGGCTGTAAACACTTTACGTATGCCTCACAACCCCAAATTTTAAGATGCGACACACAAGGTTTCTTCCCATGCCACATCTCATGTGGTGTCGTCTCAACAGACTTAGACGGTGCTTTGTTTAGTGTGTGAGCGGCAGTTTCCAGTGCGTGACCCCAAAAGGATATCGGCAGATCTGTAAGAGACATCATCGACCTTACCATGTCTAACAGGGTTCAGTTATGTCATTCTGACACTCCATTTTGCTATGGAGTTCCGGGAGGCGTAAGCTGTGAAACGATTCCACGGTCACTCAAATGTTGGCTAAACTCGTGACTAAGATATTCGCCCCCACGATCTGATCGCAGAAACTTAATCCTTTTGTTACGATGATTTTCTACCTCATTCTGAAATTCTTTGAACTTTTCAGAAGTTTCTGACTTATGCTTCATCAAGTAGATATAGCCATACCGACTTAAATCATCAGTAAAAGTCACGAAGTAGAAATACCCACCCCGTGCGGCTGTGCTCATTGGACCACATACATCACTATGTATTATTTCTAATAATTCACCCGCCTGTTCAGGATGACCCGTGAATGGCGTCTTGGTCATTTTCCCCATCATACAAGCTTCACATGTGTCAAATGATTCAAAATCAAAGGACGGTAAAACTCCATCTTTATGGAGTCTTTGCATGCGTTTCTTTCCGATGTGGCCAAGCCGACAGTGCCACAAGTAAGTGGTGGTGGTATCAACCTTCTTAAGGCGTTTAGCATTCACGTTAAAGACATCATTTCCACATTCAAGATTTAGTATGAAAAGGCCCCCAACAATGGGTGCAAATCCATAAAACATATCCTTACAATAAAGTGAACAACCATTGTTCTCATACTTGTAAGAGTACAGATCGTGCACTAAACATGATCCAGAGATAATGTTTCTACACAATGCCGGAACAAAATAACAGTTACTTAGTTCTAAGGTAAATCCTGAAGGGAGACGTAGAGGCATAATGCCGACGGCTTGAGCAGCGATCCCAGCGGCGTTCCCGACGCGCATCACGACTTCATTCTTTGCCAGCTTGCGCACCTTCTGAAGCCTCTGTATCGAGTTGCAAATGTGAGCAACTGATCCAGTATCAAATGCCCAAGACTTAGAATTTTCGCTAGCAAGCAAAACGTCAATGACATTAACCTGTATAACAATTATACCTTTTCCGGTTTTCCTGGACTTCTTATCTTCCAGATACTTCTTGCAGTTTCTCTTCCAGTGTCCTGTGCCCTTGCAGTAGAAGCACTCAGTTTCATTCTTGGCTCCGCCCTTAGAGTTGCTTCTGGAGTCGGTCTTACCGGCGCCCTTGCCCTTCTTGGACTTGCCTTTCTTTTTGAAACTGGCGGTTTTATTCACAAGCAACACTTGCTTGCGATTTTTCCGCAGTCCTCCTTTCGCAGTTTTCAGCATGGTGAGCACCTCATTTGGTGTCTTCTCCATCCCACTCATGTTGTAGTTCATGATAAAACCATCGTAAGACGGGGAGAGTGAAGCAAGCAACATGTCCATCATATGGGCTGGTGGAATTGGAAATTACAGGGTTTTAAGCCTTTCAGCGTAGCCAATCATTTTGACCACATGTTCGCCAACTAAACTGCCCTCAGCCATCCTGCAATCCATCACGGTCTTCATAATATCAAAACGTTCAGACCGTGCGGTTTCCTTGTACAGAGCATCCAATTCCCAGATCATATCACGGGCGTTATGGAATTCAAAACGTTTTTGAAGCTCTGGACTCATGCAAGCTAGCATGAGGCACTGCACTAAGTTGTAATCATCATCCTTAGTGGCCCAGACATTTTGTTCATCTTTCGGGGCAGTTTCCGCCGGTTTAGCTGGAAGAGGAGTTTCAAGCACATACATTCTCTTAGCGCCCCTGAGGACAATCCTCAGGTTGCGGACCCAGTCCGCATAGTTGTTTCCAGTCACAGTTAACTTCTCTTTCCCTAACATCGGGCCTAAGTTGAACGCGGTGTTGCGAGCCATTTGATCTAAAACGGTAAACATAAGTTTCACTTAAACTTTGTTCATAATTAATTTGCACTAGTGAATAAACAATTTTATTCTAAAGTGCGCTCCCACTCAAATCAATATCTCTCATAATTGATTGTGAGTGATTCAAGATCCAAATTTCAATTCAACGCCAAGGATGCATCCATCTCAAGTGACGAGAATTTTATTTGGTAGGCCAACTTGCCAATCACATCTCTATGTGACTCTTGTTCATCTTTTGATGGGCGTGTTCCGAGCTCAGGACGATCCTCCGGAACGTCAAGACAACTAAGTGATCTTGCTGCGAGGTCTCAACTCACCTGCCTCACACTTCTCTAATCGTTCGTACCCATGCATCCATGTGATACCCCGAAGAGATAGGTGCCGTGACGGTGCTACATGGGAGAACACTAACTACTTGATATTTTTAAGTGAGAGATCACCCTAATAAAAAGCGACTACCGCGCAATCAAAAGGGTGCATCAAGAGGGATAAACATCTCAGGCAATTCGTAATAGCATGATATGGTATAGCCCTTTCTGACGAAGAAGTCTTTTATTTCTTCGTCTTCGGCATTTGCGTCGGTGTTCACCTTCGGGAAGATTGCCACCACCTTGTCGATGCACCAGATAATATTGCTATCTCTATAGCTAATAAAATAAGTGCATTACTTAAGGTTGACACGCAGGTCATTAAAGTGACAATCATATGGCTCCAGCCATCATGCCGAATCATGACACGCAGGTCATGTTAATTAATTTACATCATATAGTCATCTCATACATAATCAAATTAATATGAGCACTGCTATACCACATCACATGCCATCCTGCAAAACCAAGTTAGATGCCTCTAATCGGTTTATGCAAAATTTTATTTTACGTGGCTTCTAAGGTTTTGACTTAAACCGCAGCTACCAACGTTTATCATCAAGTATGATTATTCAAGTCGCTTGATTAACTTTGCGGGGTGTATGAAACACAAGATAATAAAATATCGAGCCCCATACTGAACTTCGTCATACGCATGACCCCCGTGTAGATCATATCTGCATTGCCCTTTCGTCTGCGAAATTTCATCTTTCTTTTAACTATGGTGGAACCCAAAGAACTGAAAGCACTTCGTTGATCAATCAAGATCACAGATTGCCAGAACTTTGTGAAATTCCACCATGCCGTTTCAAGATCAGAAATACACAAATTCTAGGGAAGCAACAAGAACATCGGGTAACAGATTTCATCTGCCTCCCGCATAAATAATTTTCAGCAATAGATCTCATCTACTACAAAATTATATTATGCAATACCCATACATCTCTATGTATTCTAGATCGTAACCTGCATCTACGCATAGCAAGGCTCTTGATGCCACTGTAGGGGAACGCGATAGAAAACAAAAAAATTCGGTAAAGCGAGCACGCCCAGGATCACTATGGAGACTGCATACAAGGTTTGATCTGATCATTACCGACTCGTAGCGCAGCGGAAGTAGAGTCGATGTAGATCGTCAGTGCAGATCCCCACAGCTAGGATTTACAACCTCCCAACCATGAGGATGTACTCCCTCGTCGGACAGCCCTTCGGGAGGCGGTCGGACAGTCCCCCGGATGATGTCACAGACAGCCCTTCGGGAGGACCCTCGAAGCTCGAACGGTAACTCGGACAGCCCTTCGGGAGGACCCTCAAATATCCCCTTGGGCAGAATATCGAACCTACGACCTCTCTATGGGGTTGCACACATACGGTGTCAGCTATCCGGCAGGGCTTCGCTGTCCAGAACTAGTTCCTGCCGGAACCCAGACAGCCTTTCGGCTCTACGAAACTATTTCGGTGGGAGGGAGAGAGAAGGCCAGATCATGCATGGCATTTGTATGAGAGAAAGGAGTGAGTGTGGAGAGTGCCTCTCCACCTCTATTTATAGGAAAAACCCAAGGGGTAGGGTGGCACTTGAAATACCCAAAAAAACCATCACATGGAGTTTCAAAAGGGGCATAATGGGAAGGCTAGAGGAGCTCCATGGAGGAGCTCCTCCCTTGGCCGGCCACCACAAGTGGGCCCCCCATGAGGGGCTCTCATCCATCCATGTCATCCCCAAGATATTTTGGGACAAAGCCCAAAAAGGTGGCTTTCCATAAAGTAGCCATAAAGTGCTTTTTCACTATTCATGAACCCATTTTTCCGCGACCGATAAATTCGAAAATATTTTTGTGGGTCTTAGAATAATTCCAGTACCCACTAAAATAATTCTGGACGCATTCCGAAACAATTTCAGATCAATGATTTTCATCAGCGAAAAGCAACCAAAGCGGTTCCGGCAGCTCCGGAACATTTCCGGTTTTTTCCCCGGAAAAATCCCAGAAGTTCCCAGAACAATTCTGGCACTCTCCAAGAATTTCCAGGCGTGTGCCAAAACCAATTTGACTTAATGGTATACTCCGAAACAACTTTTCAGTTTTACCGAAACTCTACCGGTGTTCTCTCTCCGGAACTCTTCCGTTTTCTCCGAAACTTTTCCGGTGACTTTCTCTCAGACTCCCTGTCTAGTATTCAGCAGATAGATGACCCTTAAGCATGTGACCCTATAGGTTCAGTGAAGTATAGACATGACCGGAACACTTTCCGATCAATGATCAACATCGGAGCCGTGGACACCCATATTGACCCCTATACCCACACGAATAATTATTCGAGTGAACCTCCGGTTGCCGTGTGCTATTCCTGTTGCTTCGTGATATGTTACAAACACCCGAGGTGAGATTTATCGGCATCCCCGTGGATCAACAACTTGTCCACTATGCCAGCTACCTCGTTACCGGTTTTGTTCTCTTTTCTCGTTTCCGTGTTCCAGCATCCCTGTGATCAAATCACATTGTGTCTGGCCAGACGATGATGGATACCGTAACACCGAGAGGGCCCTAAGAATATCTCTCCATCGTCGGAGGAGGAAATCCCAATCTTGAGTTATCTCGTTCCTTGTCATGCTTTTCCGTGAGCCCGTAAGCCGCCATAATAGCCACCCATTTACGGATGATGTTTAACAAACCCCAAAGTTCACGAAGCAAGAATGAAGGAACTCGACACTCCCATGGTCTAAGGAATCATGCAAACATTAACTTTCTATGTGTTATAAACCATTAACTTGTGATGAATGTATCTCATAACATAACATCAATTCGGGTCGATTCAACACAAGTGTTCTACTAACATTGTGCCCTCAAAATTGACGGCAGAGCCATGCCCATGATCAGGAAAACATGATCATCATGCAATACTTGAGCCAGTCTTAGAGGCATGACTAGGAATACATTTTACCGTTTATTATACCACACATGCACATGAGTTTTCCTCCGAGCCTCGTGGATATTGCAGACTCGAGAATCATTGCAGCTATAGCATGGAACATAAACATTCATTACAAACTTGGAGATACAAAATAACTGTTATTACTGCCTCTAGGGCATATCTCCTACAAATTATACCTTCAATCAACTGGGAAAGGCAAACAAGTTCATGGGAAAGCTGAAGCTCACTTCAACTCCCTATAGAAGGATGAGAATCTTGAAGCAGGCACTTCTCAAAGCGCTCCTCGGGAAACAAGGCAAAAGGACGAATCTCTCCTTGATGTCGACGACATGCTAACGGAATACACCACTCAAGATGCATTCGGAGATCTTGGTTAATCTCCACATCACTCATTGATGTCAACAACCATTTATTATTGTAATACTAGATGTTATAATTTGTATACCTCTATGTACAATAAAGTCCTACGGACTAGATCATATTATGTACCTCAGACATAATGGTGTAGTTATATTTGTTATTGTAATACAAATAAGATGTATACATTTATATGAGTAATATGAATAACATTTGTCCTAAAATATGTAGGATCGAAAGTATGTCTAGAGGGGGGATGATTAGACTACTTGACCAAATAAAAGCTATCCTTTTCCCAGATTTTAATTATGGGAAGATTTTAGCAATAGTACATGTCAAGCATCACCCTACACATGCAATTCTAAGAGTATAGCAGCGGAAAGTAAGCAATTGCATATGTATGTAAAGGAGGGTATCGGAGAATTCAAACGCAATGAAGACACGGTGGTTTTTGGCGTGGTTCCGATAGGTGGTGCTATCGTACGTCCACGTTGATGGAGACTTCAACCCACGAAGGGTAACGGCTGCGCGAGTCCACGGAGGGCTCCACCCACGAAGGGTCCACGAAGAAGCAACCTTGTCTATTCCACCATGGCTTACGTCCACGAAGGACTAGCCTCACTCGGGGTAGATCTTCACGAAGTAGGCGATCTCCTTGCCCTTACAAACTGCTTGGTTCAACTCCACATCAGGTTGGAGGCTCCCAAGTGACACCTAACCAATCTAGGAGACACCACTCTCCAAAAGGTAATAGACGGTGTGTTGTTGATGAACTCCTTGCTCTTGTGCTTCAAATGATAGTCTTCCCAGCACTCAAACAACTCCTCACAGATTTGGCTATGGTGGAAGATGGATTTGAGTGGAAAGCAACTTGGGATAGGCTAGAAATCAAGTTTCAAATGGTAGGAATGGAATAGCTTGATCTCAACACATGAGTAGGTGGTTCTCTCTCAGAAAATGTATGGTGGAAGTGTAGGCACGTTCTGATGGCTCTCCTTACTGAGAAGGAGGTGGTGGAGGGGTATATATAGCCTCCACACAAAATCCAACCGTTACACACTTTTGACCCAACTCGGTGGCACCGAAACAATCATCTCGGTAGCACCGAACTGTGTAAAAGATATGAACTTTAGGAATCTCGGTGGGACCGATACGAACATCTCGGATGGACCGAAATGCAATGGCTAGGGCAATCCTCATCTCGGTGGCACCGATTGCATCAACTCGGTAGGACCATTTTTACCCTTGTTGCTAGTTTGCTTAGATTTAACTTGTGATATAAAGGTAGACAAGAGTAAACGTTTGGCAAGATATGAAGAACTCTTCTTTCGAAGATCGTCATTGATAGCTTTAAGAAACTCATGCTCTTGCTCTAAATTTAGCTTCTCGAAGCGTAGCTTCTCATGAGTTCTTAGAAGTTCTCTATGATCCTCTTGAGTTATTTCATGAGCTAACTTAAGAGCATTTAGTTCTTTAGTTAGACGCTCAATCTCCTTCATAGCATTGTCACTCGTTTCCTCTTGACTATCATAATTACTAGCATTTTCATTATAGCTCACATCACTAGCCCTATCAACAAGTAAATCATCATCACCAAGCAAATCATCTTCATCACTATTGAAATCAAGATACTCGGGGTGTGATACCTTGGGGCCTTTTGCCATGAAGCATCTTCCAATTCCTTCATTTGGTGAGTCAAATAGATCATAGGAGTTGGATGACACAAGTGCAAGTCCGGCAACACCTTCATCTTCACTATAGTCGGAGTTGGAGTGATAATTTCTCTCGGAGTGATTGTCGGAGTCGGAGCCGGAAACCCATTCACCAACATGAGCTTGATGTCTTCTTCTTGTGTAGCTCTTGGATGACTTGTCCTTCCTCTCCGAATCCTTGCTTCTTCGAGAGTGTCTTTGTTCATAACGATCATCTCTACTCCTTCTCTCCTTATGAGGTGATTCGTCTCTTCTATGTCTTCCTCTTGGTGATTCGTCTCTTTTCTTGTAGGGAGCCGTACACTCATTGGAGTAGTGTCCGGGCTTTCCACAATTGTAGCAACTGCGGTCACGACTTGATGATCTTCTCTCATAATGTCTTGAGCTAGAGCTTCTTTCTTTCCCTTTGTTCTTGTAGAACTTGTTGAACCTTTTCACCATTAGGCTTATCTCTTCATTTGATACTAGCTTGTCACTTGAAGTTGTTGGAGCATCGGTTGAGGCCTTGTAAGCACCACTTGATTTGTTGTGCAGCTCCTCTTTGTCCTTGAGTGACATTTCATGAGCAACAATCCTTCCAATGACTTCCGTAGGCTTGAGATCTTTGTAATTTGGCATCATTTGGATCAATGTGCAGACGGTATCATATTTTCCATCCAAAGCTCTAAGTATCTTCTTGATGATGAATTTGTCGGTCATCTCTTCACTTCCTAAGCCAGCAATCTCATTTGTGATGAGAGCAAGCCTAGAGTATATCTCAGCGACTCCTTCACCATCCTTCATCTTGAACTTGTCAAGTTGACTTTGAAGCACATCCAACTTAGATTCCTTGACGGACTCGGTACCCTCATGCATATCAACCAAAGTATCCCAAATTTCCTTTGCATTCTCGAGGCGGCTGATTTTGTTGAACTCTTCGGGACATAAACCATTGAATAGAATGTCACAAGCTTGAGCATTGTATTGCAACATCTTCAATTCTTCCGGGGTTGCTTCACGATCTAGTTCCTTGCCATCCTCAAAGAAGTCACCTTGCAAGCCAACACGAACAACAGTCCAAACAGCAGGGTTATGACCAAGAATATGCATTTTCATCTTATGTTTCCAACTAGCAAAGTTTGTACCATCAAAATACGGACCTCTACGGTGATAGTTACCCTCACTAGACGCCATACTCTCCTAGGTTGTGAAACCAAGGCTATGATCACCAAAGCAATGGAAATCAAGGCTTACGGAGACCAAAGCTCTGATACCACTTGTAGGATCGAAAGTATGTCTAGAGGGGGGGTGATTAGACTACTTGACCAAATAAAAGCTATCCTTTTCCCTGATTTTAATTGTGGGCAGATTTTAGCAATAGTACATGTCAAGCATCACCCTATACATGCAATTCTAAGAGTATAGCAGCGGAAAGTAAGCAATTGCATATGTATGTAAAGGAGGGTATCGGAGAATTCAAACGCAATGAAGACACGGTGGTTTTTGGCGTGGTTCCGATAGGTGGTGCTATCGTACGTCCACGTTGATGGAGACTTCAACCCACGAAGGGTAACGGCTGCGTGAGTCCACGGAGGGCTCCACCCACGAAGGGTCCACGAAGAAGCAACCTTGTCTATTCCACCATGGCTTACGTCCACGAAGGACTAGCCTCACTCGGGGTAGATCTTCACGAAGTAGGCGATCTCCTTGCCCTTACAAACTGCTTGGTTCAACTCCACATCAGGTTGGAGGCTCCCAAGTGACACCTAACCAATCTAGGAGACACCACTCTCCAAAAGGTAATAGACGGTGTGTTGTTGATGAACTCCTTGCTCTTGTGCTTCAAATGATAGTCTTCCCAGCACTCAAACAACTCCTCATAGATTTGGCTATGGTGGAAGATGGATTTGAGTGGAAAGCAACTTGGGATAGGCTAGAAATCAAGTTTCAAATGGTAGGAATGGAATAGCTTGATCTCAACACATGAGTAGGTGGTTCTCTCTCAGAAAATGTATGGTGGAAGTGTAGGCACGTTCTGATGGCTCTCCTTACTGAGAAGGAGGTGGTGGAGGGGTATATATAGCCTCCACACAAAATCCAACCGTTACACACTTTTGACCCAACTCGGTGGCACCGAAACAATCATCTCGGTAGCACCGAACTGTGTAAAAGATATGAACTTTAGGAATCTCGGTGGGACCGATACGAACATCTCGGATGGACCGAAGTGCAATGGCTAGGGCAATCCTCATCTCGGTGGCACCGATTGCATCAACTCGGTAGGACCGAAGTGAAGCAATAAGGCAACAGAGAGTTGGCAAGCCATCTCGGTGAGACCGATTTGCAAAACTCGGTGAGACCGAAGTAAGTGCAAACGATTACAGAGAGTTGGCAAGGCCATCTCGGTGAGACCGAGATCCATTTCGATGGATCCGATTTGTTAGGGTTTTGGCAGTGGCTAAGTCTAGGATGAACTCGGTGGGTCCGGATAGGAAATTTCGGTGGGGCCGAGTTAGAATGTAGGTTCTGGACATATTTGGGTAGAGAGAGTGGTTGAGGGTTTAGGAGTACTGTCACTAAGCACTTGAGCAAAAAGACCATTAAGCAACACCTCATCCCCTTTTAATAGTATTGGCTTTTCTATGGACTCAATGTGATCTTGGATCACTAAACCAAAAATGTAGAGTCTTGATCTTTTGCCAATCCTTGTCCTTAGCATTTTGAGGGGTCCACATCTCTAGTCCATGCCATGCCAATCACTGAACATCCTGAAATCTTAATCTTGAATGGACATTAGTTCAATGAGATATATGTTGTTATGAATTACCAAAACCACCAAGGGAGCAAATGTGCTTTCAAAATATTCTCTTGCTTTGTATAGACTTTTACGGGAAATCAATCCGATGGAAGAAGAACTTTGTTTAGTGGATAGTTGTACCACTAACACTATACTAAGGGAAACAAAGTATTTCCAAACTCTAACTAAGAGAAAAGGAAATTTAATGACCATCGCTGGTCGTGATGCATCAATTGTAGGTTCTGGATGAGCCACAATTGTTTTACCCATGGGTACTATCATTATTGTAGAAGATGCACACTTGTATCCTGAATCTACACGTACCCTTCTAAGTTTCAAAGATATCCGCTCAAATAATTTCCATCTGGAAACAACTTCTCAAAACAGTACTGAGTGTTTGCATTTAACAAAGAGCAATGGATCTGAGAAACAAGTTCTTGAAAAATTCCCATCACTAACTTCTGGATTGTACTACACTTATATAAAACCCGTACCACATGTTGCGTACAAAATAATTTTTCAAAACCTTGATAAATTCAAGACTTGGCATGATCGCCTTGGTCATCCAGGAATTGGGATGATGAGAAAAATTATTGACAATTCTATTGGTCACAACCTCCCAACTACAAAGTTTCCCAAATCATCAGATTTTGTTTGCACTGCATGTGCAACAGGGAAATTGATCATAAAACCATCTTATCTCAAAATTAAAAATGAGCCCCTCAATTTCCTTGAACGCATTCAAGGAGATATATGTGGTCCAAATTCAACCACTATCCGGGCTATTTAGATACTTCATGGTGCTTATAGATGCATCTACCAGATGGTCACATGTGTGTTTACTATCCACACGAAACCATGCATTCGCTAAGTTAATTGCTCAAATTATCAAATTAAGAGCAAATCATCCTGAACATAGGATTAAAACAATCCGAATGGATAATGCCGCCGAGTTCTCTTCACGCGCATTCAATGACTATTGCATGGCTATGGGCATCCATCTAGAACATTCATTGCCTTATGTTCATACTCAAAATGGATTGGCTGAATCCCTTATTAAAAGAGTAAAATTAATCGCTAGACCACTCTTACAGAATTGTAATTTACCAACATCATGTTGGGCACATGCGGTCTTACACGCCGCAGATCTGATACAAATCAGACCAACTGCATATCACACAGCCTCCCCGCTGCAACTAGTACATGGAAATCAACCAAGTATTTCCCATCTGCGAAAATTCGGTTGCGCTGTATACGTACCGATATCACCACCTCAGCGTACATCCATGGGCCCCCACAGAAAATTAGGGATCTATGTGGGGTATAACTCTCCGTCAATTATAAAATACCTAGAATCCCTCACAGGGGACCTGTTCACAACCAGGTACGCTGACTCTATATTTGATGAGGACAATTTCCCGGCATTAGGGGAGAATCAAACCACAAAGCATGCCAGGAAATAGATTGGAATGTAACAGGCATTCAGTCCTTAGATCCACGTATTAAAGAATCTGAAACTGAAGTTCAGAGGATCATAGATTTGCAACACATTGCAAACAACCTTCCAGACGCATTTACTGACCACAAAGGTGTCACTAAATCACATATTCCCGCAGTCAATGCACCAGAAAGAGTGGAGGTACCAAATAAAACCACTCAAACCCCAAATGCAAATAAGAGGGGGAGAAATCTGGTCAAAGGGGATATGCCTTCTCAAAAGCCTCCGAGGAAACAGAGAAAATCAAATACTCTGCCAGTAAATGCAATTCAACCTGAAGTTGAAAGACACCAATTAGATGCTCAACATCTAGAACCCAGCACAAATGCGCATACAAACTTAAGTGCTGGGACATCGGAACACCCTGACTCCATTGTTGTGGGAAATCACATTGAGTCAGAGGGCATAAAAGAAATTTCCATAAATTATGCAGATTCAGGAGAATCATACAACAGAAAGACTACGATTGTCGACATATACTTCTCCTATAAAATTGCTGAAACCCTTCAACTTGATCCAGAACCAAAGTCAATGAAGGAGTGCCTGATGTGCCCTAATTGGCCTAAATGGAAGGAAGCAATTCAGGCAAAATTGAGCTCGCTTAACAAAAGAGAGGTATTTTCCTCAGTAATACCTACTCCTCAGAATGTATTCCCCGTGGGAGCTAAATGGGTTTTGTTCGAAAAAGAAACGAAAACAATGAGGTGGTGAGATACAAAGCGAGACTAGTAGCACAAGGGTTCACGCAGAGACCCGGCATCGATTACGATGACACATACTCTCCTGTTATGAGTGGAACAACATTTCGATACTTAATTTCTATGGCAGTACAAATGAATTTATCCATGCAGTTGATGGATGTAGTGACCGCATACTGATATGGGTCACTCAAATCGGATATCTATATGAAAGTCCCTGATGGACTAAGATTACCGAATCCCAAAGCAAATCGCAACACATATTGTGTAAAATTACAAAACTCACTCCATGGCTTAAGGCAGTCGGCTAGAATGTGGTATAACCGACTAAGTGAGTTCCTTATTCAGAAAGATTACTCAAACAATAATGATTGCCCTTGTGTGTTTATAAAGAAGTCCTCAAATGGATTTTGTATCATCTCAGCGTATGTTGATGATCTCAATATTATTGGAAGTACACCAGATATAAACGAAGCACACAATCATTTGATGACAGAATTTGAGATGAAAGATTTGAGAAAAACCAAATTCTGCTTAGGCTTGCAGCTTGAGCATCTTCCCTCATGAATATTAGTATACCAACCTGCTTACATTCAAAAGATTTTGGAAAAATTTAACATGGATAAATCATATCCATCCAAAACACATATGGTTGTCAGATCCCTAGATATGAATAAAGATCCTTTTAGACCTCGGGATGATGACGAAGAGATATTAGGACCTGAGTTCCCATATCTTAGTGCCATCGGAGCGCTAATGTACCTTGCAAATTGCACCAGGCCTGATATTGCATTTGCAGTAAATTTACTAGCTTGACACAGCACTGCTCCAACAAAACGTCATTAGACGGGAGTGAAAAATATCCTCAGATATTTACATGGCACGAAAGATCTTGGATTATTTTATCAGAAAAACCAAGACATGACTATGATAGGTTATACAGACGCTGGCTATTTATCTGATCCCCATAATGCCCGGTCACAAACAGGTTTTGTATTCTTATATGGTGGAACTGCCTTTTCATGGAAGTCAACAAAACAGACTTTAGTAGTAACTTCCACTAATCATTCTGAAATAATCGCATTATTTGAAGCATCACGAGAATGTGTTTGGCTTCGTAGAATGATCAACCACATTCAAACCTCATGTGGTGTTGGTTCATTAGGATCACCAACTATTATCTATGAAGATAATGCCGCTTGTATTGCTCAAATGCACATGGGTTATATAAAAAGTAATATCACAAAACATATTTCTCCTAAATTGTTCTTTCCTCATAACTTACAAAAGGATGGAGAAATTAGTATTTTGCAAACCAAATCATGTGATAATCTAGCAGATTTGTTCACAAAGTCTTTACCTACCTCGGCATTCCTTAAATGTATTCAAGGAATTGGTATGAGATGACTACGAAATTTGCAAAGTTCAGGGGGAGAAATCCCCTGAAAATATAACCCTTTAATTATCATCAGGTAATGAATATTGTACTCTTTTCCTTTATGAGTTTTTCCAACAGGTTTCTCATAAAAGGTTTTTAACAAGACAATTAAATACAAGCGTTGATGCATGCCGTATCATATTTCTCCTTATATTTTTCCTATTAGGTTTTAAAGGAGTTTTTCATGGCACATCTCATTGCACTCTTTTCATTATGAGTTTTCTCTGAAATTTTTCTCATGATGTTTTTAATGAGGCAATATCTTCATAAAGATCATATGCTATACTTTCTATTTTCCTATGAGGGTTTTTAGAAGAAAGTATCCAAAGCATATTTATTGTTCTCTAAGCTCACTAATATTTTTCTCCTTCTTTGAAGGTTTTTCTCACGTGAGTTATCACTAGATAATAACCATTATATGTTGCATCATTTTCTCCTTATTATTTTTCCTCACTGGGTTTAAAGGAGTTTTAGCGACATATCTATACCATTCTCCTCATATTTTTCCCACGGGGTTTTGGAGGAGACTCTCTATGCAATGGATTTCTCAAGTCGAACGATCAATATACAAGAAGGCTATAATGATGAATTATTGGAGAAGCAGTGTTGTGTAAGGGGGAGTGTTAAGATTAGATTAGTTTATGGCCGTTGATTAATTATCACGTGCTAATTACTAAATAGTCATTAGGAACCGTCATTAGTGAAACAATGCGACGATTGGGTATGTCCAACCCGCACAGTCGCGTCCGACGTTTAGGAACGGACGCACCCTTCTTTCTCTCTGTCCCCTGTAACAGACGCCTTTTCATCGCGTCGCTTCCACTTGTATATATTGCTTGAATCAATGAAATCTAGAGACTGTTTGTTCAATCACTTTACATTCTTACAGCTCCTTCAGGCGATGCGGCCGTGCCTCTCGCAATAAATAAGCGATGTATAGCCGAGCTTGACATTCCTTCCTAAATCATTAATTAAAGATTCTTCTTTTTTTCGTAGATTCGTTTATTCAAAATATTTTATATCTTAAATCGTGCGCTCAAATCCTTAATTATTTTCACTGTTGAATTTCTCGCGTCGAGATCTTTGAAGCAAGATTCCATGTTAATATGTTTCGACGGACTTTTTTTTTACGAGAAAAATCAGAAGGAAAAAAAAAAGAGCCAGAAGCACGATTTTTTTCACCTTTTTTTTGAAACAAATCCGTGTCGTCACAAGAAGCAAATTTGTGCCTATCGCGGAAGCAAAAAAACACGTTTTCCCTTTCGGAGAGACATAATTGTGCCTCTCACGGAAGCAAACCTATGCCTTCACAAGAGGGAAATCTTTGCCTCTCGCGAAAGCAAAAAAAATTGTTTTTCTTTTTTTCTTTTCGAGAGACACAATTTTGTCTCTCATGGAAGCAAACCTATCCCTCCACGAGAAATAGATCTGTCCCTCTCGTGGAAAAAAAACTCATTTTGTCCTTTCCGAGAGGCACAATTGTGCCTCTCGCGAAAGCAAAACTGTGCGTCCACGAAAAGCAAAGCTATATTGTGCCTCTCGCGGAAGCAAATCAGTGTCTCCATGAAAAGCAAATTTATGACTCTCGTGGAAGCAAAAAGAGTAAAACGAAAATGTGTTTTCTCGTGCATTTTTTGGGCGAAAACCTATGGAAACCCGGGCAGAAATCGAAAAGCCGAAAACGCCCGAAAAAACCCATCTAAAACGCGAAAACACGTAAAAAAACAAAATTTTAAGAGAGCGCCCAGCACGTGACACGTAGTGATGGCTGAATGACCCTTGTTTAGTTGCTCCCCATTCCTCTCGCTCACACAATCGTCCTCTCCACCCACTGCCATCAAGAAAAAAATCGTTCCTCTCCATCTCCCTGACGCGAGCGACTAAAGTCCGGTGGCCGACGCGGCACGGGCGGTGGAGGTATGCTCCCCTCCCACCCGAAACTTTCCCCTATTATTATCTTCCGTTTCTATAGGTTGAACTCTCTAAGACCTAGTTCCGTGAATGCAAAGGCACGACCGTGACTCGTCTTAATATAGCAGCGTGACTCCACTAACGTCACAACAGTGCCTCTCTGAATAAACATGTTAGCGGAAAAAATATTTGGAACACAGACGAACGACCGTGACTCTGCTGCATGTACAACCGTGTGCCTCGACTAGCTTCACGGCCGTGCCTCTCTCAGTAAACATGTTAGCGGTAAAATATTTGGAACACAAATGCATGACCGTGACTCTCCTGCATGTACAACTGTGCCTCGACTAGCTCCACGGACGTGCCTCTGTGAGTAAACGCGTCAGAGGAAACAATAAGAAGACAAAGGCACGACCGTGACTCTTCTTAATATAATACCGTGCCTCGGCTAGATTGACGGTCATGCCTCTCTGACTAAACATGTCAGCATAAAATTTTTGAACACAGAGGCACGACCGTAACTCTGTTGCATCTACAACTGTGCATCGACTAGCTCCACGGTCGTGCCTCTCTCAGTAAACATCTTAACGGAAAAATATTTGGAACATAGACGCACGACCGTGCCTCTGCTTCAGATAGAACCGTGCATCTCATAACGACATTCCCGTGCCTCTCGCCGAGTGAATGTGTGACTGAAAACATTACAAATATAGACGCACAACCATGCCTCTGCTCAATATGGAATCATGCCTCTTCTAGAGTCACGGTCGTGCCTCCCTAGTAATATATGTCATTTGGAGACATCTGAAAGACAAAGGCACTGCCGTGCCTATCTGCATATGGAAGCGTGCCTCCCATAGCTTTAAGGCTATGCCTCTCTAAGTGAATGTGTGACTGGAAAACATTTGAAACATAGGGGCATAGTCGTGCCTCCGCTGCATGTGCAACCGTAACTCTCATAGGCACACGACCACGACTCTAGCTAGTAATCCCATGCGTCTGTGGTGTGTATACTGGTGCCTCCAGTATCTTAACGGCCGTGCCTCTCTGAGTGTACGTATCTTCACCACGGTCGTGCCATATATCTGAATAACATTATATTCTACCATATATTTTAAATAACATCTAGATACAACTATAAGCTACATAACTGTTTGACTTCACAGTCTAGAACTGTAAGTCACATCACTGCGGCAGAAGGCTGAAAATAACAGCAAGCTTCCCATCACGCTCTTTGAAGGTTACGAGCACCAAGCTATTTACTTTCATAGACGATGCTTGAAGAAAATCACTGAAACCTTCCTTCTTGAACACCATCTACTACCCAAGCCAATGAAGTAGGAAGAAGGAATGCTCACATATGTATCATTATCATGATAATCCAAAGTAACTTCAAGAGTTAAAAAGCCAGAACTAGGAACTGACACAAATTTCTTCAAACTCCCCACAACCATGCTCAGAATAACCTCGCGAAAACATTAAGTTAGAATAAACAAAATTTAAAAGTTATAAAAGAGGAAATAATAAATAATAAATAAATATAAACTGAGAAAAACAAAGCTGGCCATATGATGACGATTAACATTCATCGAACTAATCCTGTGAACAAAAGGACAACACAGTATGTAGTTGTCATCAAAGAGTTGTCGCGGCATGAAATACAATTGCTGATAATTAAGATTGACCATGAGTGTAAAAACAAGTGCCAACAAGTTCCCTCTAAGATTCACTCAGATCCTCAAGTGCTACAAACATAAATATCACAGGTTTAAGGAAGCAGCAAAACATGTAACATGAAACAGGGTAAAAATTTCTTTAAAATAAACCTTACCAACACAGGGTAAAAGGGAACAACATATCTCCACCACGGTAAAAACCCGACCATGACTAAACAGAACACCGTATAATTCACCCTCACTGGTGTGAAGAGCAAGCCCGGTATCTTTGTCACCCCTCCGAATGGCTAAAGCCCTGCACTGCTCAATGCACTGAGCAAGATGAGATCTAACACTGCACGGTACATACTGCAAAACGAATCAAAATAACCATCATAATCAGATAAACAACTCATATAATACTTTCCATTCAAAATAACATCACCAGCACTAAAAGAAATAACCACGTGTGCCTCCACAATTTTTAACACCAAAAATTGAATAAATAAAAAAATGTTAATCTTACAACACGCCTCGAACACCGCCGATCCAACACCACAGTGAACAGATCTGCAGAAGCATCAAAAGAGGAACAAGAACCACTTGGCATACGGCAAAAAGGGCAAGCCATATCTGCAAAGAACATAGTGATTACTAAGAACTGATTGCACAATCGAGTTGAAAGTTGACATTCGATAGTGTTGGAAGCCCCCACCCGTAATTACCCCATAAATCTCCATTGCCCGGAAATATAATGGGAAAAATAAATGGGAAACAGGAACCAACGGAGAACACGATTACCGCCGGTGAGTAAGAAGAGCGGTGGACAGGCGGAGGCGATGAGCAGGCAGGCGTAGCACGGGGCAACCGAACAACGGAACCAGCAGCGAGAAGGGCGACGCGAGAGGAAGACAGATAGAAGAAACAGATCATGCGAAGGGATAATACAAAACCTAAAATATTGAAGGACTAAAGTGAAAAAAGGGAAACCGGAAATCACGCGAGACGTCTTCCCGCACGACAAGTGGCGCGCGCGGAGTGCTCGGAAAAAGTCTACCGAGCGCCCACAACGCGACACATGTCGCGCGCGGAGTACCCCTACTGACCTTTGCGGGGTACTCCTTAACTAGTGATTTCGTATAAACGCCTGTCATTTTTTTAGGGTAAACGCCCGTCACTTTTTTTTTGAAGGGTAAAAGCCAAGTTTATTCATCAAAGCCCACAAGATGGGTGATACAACTCTTTTTTTTTTTTTGAGGTACGTGTGATACAACTCATGGGTCGACCAAACCAGACATGGCGCCCCAGCCCTCGCGAAAGAGCGAACTTGGAGCCCACTCCGCGTCTCCGCGGCCCAAATCTAAACCTAGCCGCAGTGTGGAGCCCAGGACGCGAACCAAACTAAGCCCAGAACTGTTGACACGTCACCAGGCAGGCCGCTGCACCTCCACGCTTCTCTTATCTCGCAGTCGTCCTCTCCACCCACCGTCAAAAGAAGAAAAAATCGTCCCTCTCCACCTCTTTGACGCGAGCGACCAACTCCGGCGGCCGACGTGGCACCGGCGGCGAGGTATCCTCCCCTCGCACCCGAAACTTTCCCCTATCAGGGCGGGGGCTCTTTTCGTTCCCCTCCTCGTGCTACTGTAGAGTGAGAGGCGAAAGAGAAGCGCTCCGGTTCCCTCGCTCCGCCGCCGGCCAGGCCGCGGTTTCCTTCCCTCTCCGGCAGCCTCGGCGGCGGGAGAGTGGGGGAAACCCGGATCTGTGCCTCCGGCGTGTAGATAATAGGGGTAGCTTTCCCGGCGGCGGTGTTTCGGTGGTGGCAGCGCCGGCGTCTGGAATAAGGTTCCCGCAGCTCTTGCTCCACCTCGGCGTCGTCCCTGGCGGCGGTGTCGAAGAGCTGGTCGGGGGTGGTGTTCGTTGTCCCTTGGGGGCGACGCTTTTGGTGCCCTTGAGCGTGGCCGACGAGGCGGCGGCGGTGGCCACGTTTTTGGCGTTTGTCCTCTGCCTCCTCCCCCGCTTCGGTGGTGTTCTGCTCCGTCGCCATCGAGGAGGTCTGGAGGTCTGTACAGGAGCGAAGTTGGCGGCCGGCGTGCGGTGCTTTGGGCGGCGTCGCCGGCGCGCGGTGGAAGATGGTGGTCCAGGAGTGGGTAGGTGGTTTCATGGTGGCAGATCGGGCGCTGTCCCTCGACTTCGTCGGCGTGGAAGGCCGGATCTGGGATCCGAGGATCAGCACGGGGATGCTCCCCGGTCGACGAGCCACAGCCTCTTCAGTTCCGTCGCGTGCGGCGGGCTTCTCATTCGACTCTCAAAGCCAGCGGCGATGGTGCTTCCTCGGCTCCGGTGGTGGAGGAAGATGGTTGCTGCAGGGACCCCCAGGCCCTCTTCTGTAATTTTTGTTCTTGCGGGGTGTTCTTTGCATTTTCTCCTAGACACGTGTTCTTCCCGGTCTCTCCAGAAGTTGCTGCGTGTGTTGTACTCCTCTGGTTAGTTATGTATAATGCGCAGGTTCTTTCAAAAAAAAAAAACTTTCCCCTATCCCACCTATTATTATTCCGTTTCTATTGGTTGAATCCTCTAAGACCTAGTTCCGTGAGATTGAATTTAGCAGCCCCTTTTGGCACCGACAACAGCCCTACTTCAGAGGCACCTCAAATAGATGTTCATGCACTTGGTTGGGCATTTCATCGGGAGTCACTCGACCCAGTTTTCCCCTTCGTAATCGATTGGAACACGATTCTTAATCCTAGTAGTATTTGGCAACAGCTCAGTGGGTAACTTTGGTGATAGTTCTAGTCCCATTCAAATTTCAGTAAAAATGAATTTGCGTGCAACGGGTTAACTCTAGTTACTAGTGCAAGAAATTTCAAATGAGATGCCACTCTATGTAGGGGCAAATGGTTGATTTTGCCAACTGAAAGTGGATCTGCTTATATGGAAATGCAGGGCCTCCCGAGCCTTCTAGGCAGTCATCTCTTAGATGCCTTTTTGTATCCTGCGTCTCTGATAGGCATTTTTTTCATCAGGAATTGTCATCCACACTGAAATATTCTTTTATACAGAAGGTGCCTGTTAGATCGACTTTCTATATTGCCTTTTGAGAAAATATAGAGGGATCTCTCTGTCATCTGCTTGTACCAGAAGCAAGAACCGTGGAGGGTCTGCTCTTATAGGTCTATGCACCCTGTGTCGATCTCCTTTCAACCCTTCACTGCAACTCCTGCGGGCAATTTTCCCTCAAGGCAAGTTTTTGCCTGCTGGACCTGTATTCAGTTTCTTGGCCATCTCTTGTGTTTCCTTTAATTTTAACCCTGTTTCTTGTTTTTTGGCATTAGGAGCACTAATGTGAGGTCTCGCCGTGATTTTGTCAAGTTGCCGACAATTGGAAGAAGTAGTGGATACCGCGCCATGAATTCCGGACCAACTTCTGCTTCCAGGTCTGAAACGACTGGGGAACAGGATTATGCTGTGGGAGAGAATGATGGTGTGATCATAGTCGACCACGGGTCACGGCGACAGGAATCTAATCTCATGCTAAGTAATGGACCGATTATTTTCCTTGACTTTTCTGGTGTTTCCCATGGTGCTTATCTTGAGTAATTTCTTGAAAATTGCAGACGATTTTGTTACTATGTTCAGGGCAAGGACTGGCTACAGGATTGTTGAGCCTGCTCACATGGTATGCTTATTGTTCTTGCAATTTTTGTGGAATTGCTTTTATGATTAGGGAGGGAAGTGCAGATTCTAAATTTATTAAACTCTGCTTGAAGCCTGCAGCCCTTTACCAATTTTACGACAGTAAACTGGCAATCAGTAAATCAACTTGTAATTTCGATTTCAGGTTACATAAAGTATTTCTGGATTTAATTTTCCCTTGCTTGCCACTGAACATGGCTACAGATTTCTAATTGAGTGCAGACTATTCTTTCAAACTACCTTGTACTGGCTAACTCACAAGACCGCTCAAAAAAAATAAAAAATAATAACTTACATGGTCACTCATTTAGAATTCTCTATCTGACATGATTTTAGTCAGTAGCTTCTTTCTATCTACCAATGAAAATCCGTATATACACCGCTGTACTTTCTTATTTTCTTCTGAGCAATGAGAGAATTTCCATGATCACTCATTTGGATTCTCTGACATTCTACTTGTTCGAATCCACACATATTTTTTTGGCTACACCCACAAAGGAACACTTTGAGTTTAGGTTAACATCACATGGTATTCTAGTTGAGGATACTAAATATATTTAATGGTCTAAGTCGTCAGCTTATGTGTCTAAGATAAGCATCTGCCACTGTTAATGTTTCCCATGTTGCTGTTTCTCTTTGTAGTGACAATGTGACATAAGTAATTTGAAATTGTTTTCCAAAGTAGTGATTTAGAAATATTTCTGAAGTCATTGTTTTCACAAGTAGTGTTTCAAAATTATTCCTAAAAGATATTTGTGGCATAATTGGGAGTTTACTTGTTGATTGAAACCATTGCTGGTATGATAGTACTATTCTAGCAACACATTGGCCTTTTATGTTGGTATCTATTTGTCCATTTTCCAATTGCTATTCCGTTGTACTATTAAATCATATTTATTTAGTTCTTCTATCTATGCTTAGGGACTTTTGTTTTCACTTTACGGTTTATGAAGTGGCTGAATGTGTGCTTTTGGCAAAATGAAGGAGCTCGCTGAGCCAAGTATTAAAGAAGCATTTGGAAAATGTGTCCAGCAAGGAGCATCCCGCATTATTGTCAGCCCATATTTCCTTTCACCTGGACGGCACTGGAAACAAGTAAGATTTTCAGTCATTTAACATTGGTAATGCAGAACGCTGAAGACTTGAGGCTATTTCAGTTTATTAAAATGTTCAATGCAGAAGTAGGTAGTGGTTTCTATGTTATATCTTAATGCGTACATAGCTATAGTAAGACAATATTTCTCATTCAATTCTGCACTGTTTTTTTTCCTCAGGATATTCCTTCTTTAGCAGCAGAAGCCTCTAAAGAGCACTCTAACGTGGCCTACATTGTCACTGCTCCTCTTGGATTGCATGAGCTTATGGTGGTATGTGCTCATTAATTCCCCATAGTCTATCACACTATGCATTGTGCATTCAGTAGTCATTTTCTTATGAGAACTAGTTGTTAATCGAAAAGTAAATTAGATGCCCGCTGAAAGTTGGAAACTGCATTTTTTAGACAATTATTCTTCCAGCCCTCTGGAAAAATCATGAAAAGGAATGTGGATTTTCCTTGATAAGTATATCTACTAAAACTTCCACCCTTTTGAATTTCCTACATTTTTCTTGAAGGGAATGTCGAACTTCTCTACTAAAAAGGCATAATAGTTTTTTCTTTCTGAACAATGAATCCAAGAGTTATTGAACACGACGGATTAATCTTTCATCACCTTAGCATGTCATCATGTTACTGTGTTACATTCTTGTAAATTTTACTTGTAGATCACTGTGGTATGTGAATCTATACTGTATCAGTATGTCACTTTGTTGCTATATTAGTAAGCAGTATGCCAGTAATCTGAAATTATCGTGACAATCTGCTTTAATTCAGTAATATGGTATTTATAGATAGCAAACCAAATCGAATATACCACCTACTCCACTGTTCATATTATCCCAGGCAATCTCCTCCTTTTTTTGACAATCAAGAAGAGCAATCTCCTCTTCAATATAATCTCAAAGTTGATTGGCTACAAATTCCACGGCAAACATGTTTCTGCAGGATGTTATGAACGACCGCATCAAGTACTGCCTGAGGCACGTTGCAGGCGATGCCGATGAGTGTGCAGTATGTGCTGGGACTGGAAAGTGCCATCTCTACTCCTGATGGTGATGACATGAGAGTTGCTCGAAAGTCTAATCAGGACGCCTTGTTTTTGGCTCATTGGCAGCGCAGATTGATGGCTGAGGCCAATAATTCCATCTTGTTAACCCATGATCCTTGTTATCTGCCATGTGATCAGAAAACATTGTAACAATGATCTCGGCGGTTTTGTTCAGCTTGTAGATCTAGAGTGTTTTCAGCAGTCTGAACAAGAAACCATGACGAGTGTAAATTTGTCATGTAAATCAAACACTGCCTGGTATGCACCACCAACAAATTTGTTATGGAAATGTCTGGAATGACGCTCCATGCCATCCTGCGAATATTCTGTTTTACAGTTCCGCTTTGCGGGTCTGTTCGGCTGCAGCCCGCGCCAGACCGCAAAATACATGGTTTATTCTGAATTTGACACATATGTTACATATTACACAGAATTATGAATTCAATATAAGGTAAAATGTGAATATTATAATACAACAATCATTCAAATTACAATAATTATTCAAATCATCGAATTAAACTAATAATTCTATACAAAAATTGTCCCGAATACAACAATGATACAAATCACACATGAATTAAATAAAATGAATGTAAAAATGGCAGGTTTTACCGCCCATGCCTTTGCCAATGGTGCTCAATGAGATCCTCCTGAAGCTGATAGTGGGTGTTTACGTCTTCAATCTGCCGGTATGTCTGAAGGAATGCTTGTATGCGGTCAGGGTCTCTAGCTGGCTTCACACGGCTACTGACATTGTCGTAGAAGAACTCCAAGTTCATGTCCCTCTCATTTTCGATGATCATGTTGTGAAGAATCACACAACATGTCATGATGTTGTTCAGGGTTCGCTTGTCCCAAAAACAAGCAGGACCACAAACAATGGCAAACCTAGATTGCAAAACCCCAAAGGCTCTTTCAATATCTTTTCGGGCAGCCTCTTGTGCCTTTGCAAATTCAATATGCTTCCTAGTTACGGGCTTTTTGATGCTCTTGACAAATGTACACCAAGAAGGGTAAATACCATCTGCAAGATAGTACCCCTTTGCGTACTCATGCCCATTCACCGTATAGTTGCAAGCAGGAGCATCACCACTAGCAAGTCTAGCAAACAAATGAGACCGTTGCAACACATTGATATCATTGAGAGTACCCGGCATACCAAAAAAGCAATGCAAAATCCATAAATCCTCAAATGCTACGGCCTCTAGCACAATTGTTGCATCACGAGACTTGCCACAATATTGCCCGTGCCATGCCTTCGGGCAGTTTTTCCAAGTCCAATGCATGCAATCAACGCTTCCTAGCATGCCGGGCCAACCTCGCCTCTCATTTGTTGCATCAACATTTTTGTGTCTTCCTCGTTGGGTGCACGAAGATAGGCAGGACCAAAGACGCGGATGATCACTTTGGCCAACCTACGCACTGACTCAATTGTAGTATCTTCGCCAATGCGAAGATATTCGTCGGCATCGTCAGCCGGAATGCCATATGCAATCACCCGCATAGCTGCCGAGATTTTTTGATACGCGCTAAAACCCTTCAAGCCCGCGACGTTTCTTCTTTGAGTAAAAAACCGAGAATTGGCCTCGCAAGCTTGCACTATTTTTACGAAGAGGGATCGGCGCATTCGATACCTTCTCCGGTAGAGGTGCGGCGGATACGTAGGATTGTCTGCGAAGTAGTCTTGCATCAACATCTTGTTCCCGAGATGGTGGTTGCTAGGGATGCAAAGACGGCCGACGGTCGATCCTCGCCGTCTCTTTCGGTTCCGATCCTCGAGCTCCTTCACAGCGAGGACCACCACCACCATCTGCTGCCGATGGCTCTCGAGTAGTGACTCTACGTCCGAGTCGTCGGACGAGGACGAATCCTCGAGCAAAAATTCCTCGCAAGGGCTCAAATCCATCTACAAATCCCACCCGAGCTCGCATGAACGGAAATTCATCTACAAATCGTTCGCTAAGTCGAACTAGAAGGGGCAGAAAAGGACTCACCGGCGGCGGTCAATCCGGGGGCGGCTCGGCTCGGCGGATCCGGGGCGGCGGCGACCCGGGGGGCGGCTCGGCTCGGCGGATTCGGGGCACCGGCGAAGCGGCGCGGTGGACCCGGGGCTGGAGCGGCCCGGCGGCGTGATTCCGTCGGCGGATATGCCCGGAATCGAAGGCGGCGGGCGGGCGGCGACGGTGCCGGGTGGCTGCGGGATAGGGGTGGGGAACGCGCGCGGGCTGAAATGTCCCTCCCGCCAACCGCTTTCGCGAGATACATGGCACCGACGGGGCGGGGGGGGGGGGGGGGGGGAGGGGGGGACTGTGTTTTCGCGGGTCGGAGGGGGCAATTTACCGCGCCCCTCAAAAAATTTTAATGGTCGGACGCGTTTACGGTGTCTATTCGGGCTACTTTTTTCGCGCAAAACCGTAAACTGACGGTTATTTTACGGGTCGGCGCGATACAAGGGGTCTGCTAGAGATGCTCTTAGCACCTCAAAGGAGTTAACTTCCAAAACCCACCAAATTCACGCTACTACTTTATCTCGTGCTTGTATACTTGCCTATGAGCTCTGTTATACCTATCAGACATCTATTCTTTATTATATCTAGCTCTAAACACCTAAACTCACAAAGGCCTATCATGAATGTCTTGAAAAAAAAAATAGACAAACATTTTGTCGAAGTTTATATTTGAATTTTCAACAAAAAAATAGTAGGCTTGATCTCTGATTTTAGCGGGAATTATAAGGGGATGACCCAAATGAACCACGAGAAGTTCCATGTCCAGAGCATAAACGAGATTTTTAATTGAGATAAACACACCATTAGTCATACAACTCTTGCGAGATGAGTAGTCTGGTCACACATCTTCTAAAATGTTATAAAGTAGTCACGAGACTCTGTTTTATGAGCAAACAGGTCACTCATGCTGAGGTGTCATACTGAGTAGACCTTTTTTTTTGAAAAGAACCCTGGCAATAGTTTTGAAGGTGTTGTTTGCGAATCATTGGATCCATAAGGATAATATTAGTGCCATATTTCTTCAAACACCTTGTGGTCGCTCTCCCCATGCCCCCACTGCCGCAGCTCGCCATCGATGTCACTCGCCGCCGTGCAGCTAGGCACTCCAGAGCACTTCGCCAGCTTGAGCCAAGCGCCGCGCTCGGATGGATCTTTGTAAGCTAGCTCAAGTAGCTTTACATACGGCGTTCACGGCAAGGTGCTTCCGAGCTAGCATGCGCGTACGTGTACGTGCTCTAGGATTCGTGTACGGCGACGATTGGAAAGCGCGCACCTTCTGACCTTCATGCTGGCCCCGATGCATGGCCACGTCTGACGCCTTGCGCGTGCCGTGCAGCAAGTGGTGTGCTCTGACTCGCCCGCCCTAGGGATCCTGCTCCGTTTCCGCAGACCATGCTCTATGCCGCGCTCACCTGGATGGGCGTGCTGGAGGCCACCGTGGAGATGGATGAGGTCCTCGGCGCTCTGCTCAGTGACGTCATCGGGAAGTCCCCGGGTGGGACGTTCAGCTCCGTGCCGGACGACGGCAACGTGCTCGCAGCTCCTCGGCGCGATCCTCACGGTGGTGGCGCAGGAAGTGCAGCTCACGCTGATGACCAAGACGGACGACGTACCCTCGGAACCTAGACGCCATGACCGTGGTCGTCCTCTTGCCATGCGGGCTCGCGAGTTGCGTGTGCGTTTTTAACGTCAGGGTATAAACGGTAATGGTGGGTTCCCAGTGGGCTAAATGGGATAACCCGATTAATTTTTTGTATGTCCAATGGGAGCCCACTAAAGCATTTTAAGTGGGATGGGCTGATTAGTCCCACTTAAACCCACCCCCACCTGCAGCCTGAGATGAGGAGGAGATCCCCATGGTGGACCCAGACGCTGATGGCTTCCTCTCGGCTTCGGTACGCCGACGGCTACCTCTACCGCCACCATCGCCTCGCTGGCTCATCAACACTGGCATCCATTGCCGTAGAGAAGAAAACATGGCACACATGGACGGCGGCCGGTTCAGGGAGGACGCCGTTCGCGAAGTACACTGAGTACACCTGGGATATGACCACCGAGCGAACGACGAGGAGCTCGTCATTGACGCGCATATTTGCGGTGGTGTACTCTCCAAGGCGTAGGCGCTCGCGGTGATGTGTCAGTGGGGCGTGTACGCGGTAGACACCGTGACGGCATCCACTCGGCGTGGGCGGACATCAACAGGGCATGGGTCAAGCTCCGCCCCGACGGCACCACATTCCGCTGTGAGTACTTCACCGCCTCCGCGGACGCGCCAGACGTCCTTTGCCAGGGTCATGGGTCGCACTGTCCGGCCTGACGGCCAGCACATGATCCAAATCGCATGCCGACGGGCAGCGACTCGTGCTCGATCTCTCCGGAGCGCGTGGACACCGTATGCCGGGCAAGAGATCGAGCATGGCCAGCACGCCACCAGATGGAGCGACCGAGGCGCCAAGTCACCAGCGTCAATCGCTGCCAACCTGAATCACATTCACACCATGTACGTTCGTTTCTCAATACCGCCAGCTCCAGAGGCATGTCGGGCCACAAATCCCAGACGACCCCGCATCGCCTCTGTGAAAACATCCCTTCGAGGGCGTGGCTAGCAAGCCTCCTCCACAATGGTATTACCGTTGAAGGTGCAGTTGGCGACGCACCGTCGGATGGCCTTCTCAATGACGACACGGACGACGGCTTTGTTCCTGGCGGCTCCATTCGCGGTGCAACCCCATGCGTCCAGCGCGGTAGTCTGTGCCCCGGCGGCACCTCGACACCGCGAATGGCAGGGCGGTGGCCAGCATCCTCTTCGACGCTAGGTGATACCGGGGGCGAGATGCGGCAGCGGGGGCATGGGGAGAGCGACCACAAGGTGTTTGAGGAAATGTTGCACTACGGTTATCCTTATGGACCCAATGATTCGCAAACAACACCTTCAAAAATATTGCCAGGGTTCTTTTCACAAAAAAACGGTCTACTCAGCAGGACACCTCAGCATGAGTAACCTGTTTGCTCATAAAACAGAGTCTTGTGACTGCTTTATAACATTTTAGAAGATGTGTGACCAAACTACTCATCTCGCGAGAGTTGTGTGACTGATGGTGCGTTTATCTCTTTTTAATTTTAGTTTTCTAGTCATCGCTTACATGCCTACTTAAGAGAATAGAAGTTTTTTGCTAATTTGGAGTTTGTCCCGAAATCTTACAAATCAAGCGTATTCTTAACAATTGTGGCTTCCTGCATATTAGCTTGTGCACAGATTACCATTTTTTTTAGCGGATGCACAGATTACCAAATCATCAGCAAATAGAAGAGTCAGTTTTTTTCAACCTTTTTCTTCTTCGTTTTAAGTTTTTGTTTTTCAGCTTTTCGTTTTTTCCCTGTCTTTTTCTAGGAAACCATGCAATTTTTTTTTAAAAAGTGCATGAACATATATTCAGACATTCTTGGATAGATTTTTATAAATCAATGAAATTTATTAAAAATACATGAACATTTTCATACATGGAACCCTTTTTTGTATATAGGAATACTTTTTAATTATAAGATGAACATTTATTTTTATACATATGAACATTTTCTATTGTTGTACATGAACATTTTCATTTTCCAAAGTAGTTTTTCATTATTTAATTTTTAATAATATTTTTCAAATTCTTTTACTATGACAAAGTAAAGTGTCAAGATGGATTCGTTCGACCATGTCAACTGGAGGATCAAGGGTCGGGTTTTAGATGGATCTCCCTCTTTAGATGATTGTGATATGTTGGAGTTGTGATGTGCTTGCCATAAGCCAGGAGTCCGGGGCATCTATTGCACCAGAAATTGGCAAATTGCACACGTCGGGAAATAATAAAAAAATTATACAATAATACACACACACACACACACATCATTTATTAGTTCAAAGTTCATCATTTAATTGCTGCATGTCGCTAAATCGGCGCCGGATGCATCTTGATGGATGTGCGTAGGGAGGTGGCGTTCTCTGGCGTCATGGTGGCATCGACGGCAGGTCTGGCATGGTCGATGCGTCAGTACCTGCTTTGAAGATGGATCGATGGAAGACGGCGGCGGTAGACTCTGAGAGTGTGTTGGACCGGTGTGTACCCCAGACCCGGCAAGCGGCTTGGCGGGGGCCTCCGGCTTTAGATGTTAGGATTTAGTGTGAATTCTATTTGGTATTCGGCTCGGACTTTCGGCACCCCTTCATCAACTGGATATGAGTAGCGACAGATGTTGCAGAGATGGTGCCTTCAGACTTACTGATGTATTACTTTGTAAGGTCTTTATGAATAATTAATAAAATGGATGCATGCATCGCCCAGATGTAGAGGCCGGGGGTCATCCTCCTTTTCTAAAAAAAAGTTAATGTTTTTTGGAGTTTTGTTAGGGTTTGTGCCATGCTCAGGAAGACGAGGCGGAGGCGGCTTCAAGAAGATGGAATAAGGTCCTCCTGCCTAGCCCCCGTCCCGGCGATGTTTCTAGCGTCGTCGGAGGGTGTGTGGAGGTATGTTTTCGGCGGATCTCGTGGGATCCGGTCGGCGTTTGTCTTCGGTGGATCCGTTTGGATCCGGTCTTTTGTCTATGTGTCTGCAGGTTGGATCTTTTCGATCTAGGCTTCTCTTCATCGGCGGCGGTTGCTGTTCTGGTGCGCTGGTCCTATGGGGCCTTAGCACGACGACTTCCCGACTGTTTACTACAACAATGTTTGCCCGGCTCCGATGAGGGAGGGGCGATGACGGCAGCGTGCCTTCGGCTCGCTCCAGTGCTTGTAGTCGTCGCTAGGTGGTCTACGGACCTGGATGTAATTCTTACTTCTCGTGTTCTTTGTACTACCTTGACAGTTGATGAATAGATTGAAAGTTTTCTCGCAAAAAAAGTTAATGTTTCTTGGTCTCGTATTACTATAAATATGTTAACCTTCTCGTGAGATATGACACGCTAGGAGACTTCAAAAAGAGAAATGCAAGTTTAGGAAATACTCCCTCCGTCCCATAATATAAGACGTTTTTTGACACTACACTAGAGTCAAAAAACGTCACATTGTGGGAAGAAGGGAGTACTTGACACTTTTCTGGTTCATATTAATCATGTATGTTGCTAGAATATTAAAATACTTAACACTTTTCTTGTTTGTTTGTCATGTACTTCCTTCGTTAAGAGTTTTGGATATTATATAAACTACATACAGACTGAAATGAGTAAACATACACACTAAAATGCGTCTATATACATCGGAATCAGAAAAAAGCTACTCCCTCGGATCCAAATTAATTGACACACACTTAGTACAACTTTAGTACAAAGTTATACTAAGAGTGCGTCAATTAATATGGATCGAGGGAGTAGGCATCTTATATTTGTGAACGGAGGGAGTATGTTGCTAAATTAATCCCATTGTCTAGATTAGAAGTAGTGGATAAGTCATTTTGATGTTATGCAGCGGCCAAGGACTAATGAACTACTAGCTGTTAATTATGTCGGAGTAAATATGGATCAGGCATTGGTGTAGTATAGTCTGTCAGTGTAACTGTATTTCTTGTCTTGATCCAAACGTGTGTCAGTTTAATCTATCGATGCTTCTATTGTCTACTCCATATCAGTGGAAAATTGATAATCGGCATAATCTGCCCCTTGATCCCGCCCTTTTTCATCACCACTCGGCACTTCTTTTGCACATACCCCTCCGTGTAGTGTCAAAAAATATCTTATATTATGGAATGGAGGGAGTACATGATTAGTTGCACAAACTGGAGCTATTGCAATACAACATGGTGCTGAAGATGGTATAACAAATAACCCACACTAAGTCAGGGCTTAGGTCGTTCAGAATCTTTTCCTGTAAAATTAGTAACATGTACTCCGGTTACTTCATTTCAACAATTTTTAACTGTAATTAGCCCACACCCATCTGGCAACCTAGCAGCCTACCTGCCAGTAGCAACTACCTGTCCATTGTGGTCTTCAGATCATATACGGAACATAAAGTTCTTTACCGTTTGTGAGATCACTTCAACAAACGTATGGTGATTCCATCAGCAAAGTCACATGCACCAAGAACTGGTAAGCGGCAGAACTTAAATTCTTTACATGAAAATTCCCACAGACAAATAAGGGGGAAAAAAGTACGGATGGAACCAAAAAGTTGCATCTCAAGTTGTCAATAAGATTGACAATGAAGCGCCACTGTATGTTTAAGATTTGGAAAGGAACATTTTTCACTCTCAACATGAGGAACACACCGGCTACATAGAGCACCTTTGCCAGACAAACTTGACATAAGCAGTATCATTGCTGAAGAATTTGTTCAGATATCGTTCCTCTAAACTTGTTTGGATTTGATGATGAAACAACTTTGGTTTTTAATCCTCTGCAAACAACCTCTGATTTTTAAGCACTTTTCATCTGCAAAAAGGAAAGCTAACTATTTAAAGCTACAAACTTATTACAGTCACATCTATTGCACAAAAAGTAGCTGGCATGAACATATATTAAGTGAAAAAATGCACAGGCATGCAAAGTTACAATCTAACAGTCACAGCTATTGCCAAGAAATTCAGTGGTTCCTGCAAATGCATGGTTCATGTAAATACAGTTGGCTAATACTCACCAGGTGACGAAATTCAGAAAAATGGCGTATGTTACTTTGACGTTAACCCTTTTTGAGTAAGTGCATACAGATACAGTGCTGGACAAATCGTTTCCCAAGCTTATTCCTAATCCCACACTTCTTCATACTTACCAACAAACCTAAGTTTGTAACAAACCATTGACCATGCCAGCATCACACTGGTTAGAGACTTAATTGGTTCCTAATCACATCATTTGATTGGTGCCTAATCACATCACTTAAGAAAAACGGGCTGACAAACTTCTCTCTTTGATCTCCGATGTAAGGACTCGTGACAGTAGGTGGCGGCGCGACCGAACACACTTGTTGTATTTACATTAGGCACTGAATTATCTAGTACTCCGGTGCTTGTTTTGGGAGTACATACAGGAAAAGGGCTCAACGACGCAGGATGGAAATAATGATGTAAGGAGTTGAGTGGTTCTAGTAAAAGAGCTCAATGACGGAGGATACATCATTTGGATTTCCTGACATTCCGCTCGTTTGAGTCCATACATATTTTGACTCCTTTTGAGCTCAATGATGTAGGCAGGGACAGTATCGGATACCTTGTCACCATTATCTAATCACCAGAGCCCCACGCCCAAATTTACCCCCACCCCCAAATCAACTAATCAACCAAACGGATTTGAGGTAATCAGCATACCATAAATCTCCAAAAACAGAAAACGAGCAACCAACAAATTCCGAGAAAAATATATTTACCACCATCGTCTAAAACAGAGAGGTCCGGAACTCGATGACCATCGACACTGAGACGCACACAACAGCAGAGCACCGAGACGCACATCGATCACCCAGAAAACCAAACAGGCAGGTCCGGAAATCGATCACTATCCACTCGAAGACGCACACAACGCCAGAACACCATGGACACAAGATGCGCATCGATCAGCAGAGGTTCGAAACACCATGGTGCTTATTTTGAGTAATTTCTTGAAAATTGCAGACAATTTTGTTACTATGTTCAGGGCAAAAGGACTGGCTACAGGATTGTGAGCCTGCTCACATGGTATGCTTATTGTTCTTGCAATTATTGTGGAATTGCTTTTATGATTAGGGAGGGAGGTGCAGATTCTAAATTTATTAAACTCTGCTTGAAGCCTGCAGTGCAGCCCTTTACCAATTTTATGACAGTAAACTGGCAATCAGTAAATCAACTTGTAATTTCGATTTCAGGGTACATAAAACATTTCTGGATTTAATTTTCCCTTGCTTGACACTGAACCTGGCTACAGATTTCTAATGGAGTGCAGACTATTCTTTGAAACTACTTTGTACTGGCCAACTCATAAGACAGCTCACCTGCAGAAAAGTAAAAATAACTTACATGGCCACACAGCAGCGCCGCCGCCCGCTGCTTCCTCCCTTCCTCTCTCCTTCGTCGCCCCCTGCGCGGGCGGCCGAGGGGCCCCAACCTTAGCCGCCGGTCACTCCCCCTCCCATCCCTCCCCTCCGCCGCCGCTGGAGGAAGCCGCCGGGCTAAGCCCGGGCGGCTGACGGCGGTGGCGGAGGAGCCTCTCCTTCTCGCGCGCGAGGGTGGCGCAGGGCACCCGGGCGAGCGGAAGTGCGCCCCCGGATCCGAGCCTCCGCGGCGGTGGCTCGCTCCCGGCGGCGAGCGGCGGCGGATGAGGCCGCGGCGCTGCGGCACCTCAGATCGGCGGCGGCGTGGAGGGCTTTGGTGGACTGGTCGGCTGCGGGAGTGTTTGGCCCTCCGGTCAGATCTGATCTGGCCAGAGTGGCTTGCTCGCTGCGCGGCGGCAGAGATCGGTGGTGGTCCGTGCGCACGATGCGAGATGGAGGTTCGTCGAGCGGATCCGGGTGAAAACCTCGTTCTCGGCTTGTTGCCAAGACCGACGATGGCGGCACTCTTTTGTGTCGTTACCTTCTTGAAGGCATCGCCGTGGAGAAGCTCCAGACCTCTATCTGCTACCTCCGGGGGAAACCCTATATCAGTAGATCGGATGACGGCGGCGCTCTGGTGTCGTTTCCCCCTTGGGGGCGTCATTCTTGGAGGTGTACACGGGCTCGAGGGACCAGTGGACGGTTTCTTTGGTGGAGCGGTGCTTCATCTTACTCATTGATGGCGGCTGATCTCGGCGGCGTGGTGCAGTGGAGACTCGGCGTCCGATGCGCGGAGATGGACTCGTGTAGGAGGAGGACGTTGTCTGGCATCATGGTGGCGTCGATGGCAGAGAGGCCTGGCAAGGTCGGTGCGTTAGTTTCTGCTCTGAAGATGGATTGGTGGAAGACGACGGCGACGACACATGAGAGTGCGTCGGACCGGTTTGTACCCCAAACCCAGTATGTGGCTCGGTTGGGGCCTCCGGCTTTAGATGTTAGGTTTTGGTGCGATGTCTGTTTGGTATTAGGCTCGGACTATCGGCACCCCTTCATTAAGTGGATAGGAGTAGCGACAGTTGTTGCTAAGATGGTGACTTTAGACTACCTGATGTACTACTTTGTAAGGTCTTTGTGAATAATTAATAAAAGGGCGATGATAGGCGCAGGTCGACCGGCCCAATTTGGGCCGGTCAGCGCACAACCACCCGATCTACTCGTACGCACCCGTTGGATTTGGCCCTCCCCCGCGTCGTCTTCTTCCCTCACACTGCTCGCGAGAAAAACAAGGGGACCCATGCGTTCCCCACGGGCACACCACCCCCCTCCCCCTCCTCCTTGCTGTTCTGGCCGTGCCCGACAAGCTCCGGCGAGGTCCCGCCCCCGTGGCCGTCTGGATTGCATCATGGCCACCAATTGATCCCAGGCGCGATTCACCATGGATGCAGCTCTAAAAACGGCCGGATCCAGCGCGGGGGCGCCGTAATTGCAGCATCCCCAGCATAATCCGCCTCCGGCTCGCCGCGGTCGTCGGCTGGCTCCGTCGTGTCCAGCAAAAAAGATCTAAAAAGCAGCAAATCCTTACTGGTCAGTTGAAGCAAAAACATTATAAAGTTTCCAGCAAAAAAAGACATTGGTTCCAGCAAATATCATCAACGAGGAGAACTTCGATGGTTGAGTTGTAGCAAAAAAAATTGCTAGTTTCAGCAAAAATAAAAGTTGGTTCCAGCCAAAAAACTCAGCAGGGAGACTCCACTGGTTCGATTGTAGCAAACGAAAGAAAGATTGTAGCAAAAAGGTTTGCTAGTTCCAGCAAAAAAAACCGCTGGTTCAGCAGGGAAACTCCAGTGGTGATTGTAGCAAACAAAAGAAAGAATGTAGCAAAAAGAATTGCTAGTTCCAGCAAAAAAACACACTTGTTCCAGCAAAAAATATAACTCGGCAAAAAACACTTGTTCAGGAAACAAAAAATTTGCCTGTTGGTGCTGGTTCTAGCAATCCAGCTCGCCGGATCCAGCAACCCAGATCACTGGTTGCAGCAAAAAAAATGATGGTTGCAGCTCGCCGTCGTCGCCCTCCCTTCATCAGCGCGGTAGCAAAACGCTCTACCGGTTCCAGCAAAAAATGCAGCCGGTTCCAGCAAAAAAGTCGCTGGTTCCAGTGCACGTCTTCTCCAACACCGATGGGTGCCGGGCGCAGCACCTATGCCCCCTCATCTCTAGCACCGTCGGGTGCTGGAAAAAATGCAGCGCTGCCCTGTCGTTACAGCCGTCGTCGCCACACCCCCGACGCAGCAAAAACATGAGGGAGATCGGGAACTGAGACTGAAAAATCGAAGGAAAGGGGCAGTGGCTTCTGGAGCTCCACGGGAAGAAAGATGGGAGATGGAGAGAGAAGAGGAGGAGGCCACCGGGGAAGAGAGATGGCTTCGATTGAGAAGATAAGGCAAAGAGAAAAGGAGGCGAAGGAAATGAGTGGAGGAGAGTGATTCGGGGGAGAAAGAAAAGGAGAATGAGATAAAGCGGTTGTGGGGCCCGCGAGGGAGTCTGTTGCGGGACGCACGATGCGCCTGGGATCGAACGTGCAGCCTGCGACCGGCGCTAGCCGGTCGACCGGCTACAATCGTTTCCCTTAATAAAATGGTTGCATGCATCGCCCAGATGCGAAGGTCGGGGTAATCCTTCTTTTTTGAATTTTTTTAGAATTCTCTATCTGATATGATTTTATTCAGTAGCTTCTTTCTATCTACCAATGAAAATCCGTATACACAACGCTGTACGTTCTTATTTTCTTCTGTTAGCAATGGGAGAATTTCCATGATCACTCATTTGGATTTTCTGTCATTCCGCTAGTTTGAGTCCATACATATTTTGTTGGCAACATCCACAAAGGAACACTTTGAGTTTAGGTTTGTGAGTTTTGGTGAAGCGTCTCAATCTCCAATATGGAGACCCGCATATGGACTCCATACATATTGTGGTGCCTCGTACAACCGTGCCACGCACGTCAGGGAGTACATCGAAGGAAGGGAGAGAGAGATCCTTACGCTAGGGAGTTACAAGAGGTTGAGGAGATAAGATACAACTTAAAGGAATGAACCTCTTGGCTCCTAACAACCAAGCCGTGACTAGAGATAGCTAATAACAATATATTTAACACTCTCCCTTAATCAGAACTTGGTTAAGTTCAGATTACGTTTGAACTCCTCAAATGGTCTTGAAGGTAATGCCTTAGTGAAACCATCTGCAACTTGATCTTTAGAGGGCACAAACCGAATTTCCAATTCCCTGTTAGCAACTCTTTCTCTCACAAAATGATAATATATTTCGATATGCTTGGTTCTTGCATGAAACATAGGATTAGCTGACAAATATGTAGCACCAAGATTATCACACCAAAGACAGGGAGTTTTGGTATTATGTATCCCATGCTCTCTTAGCACCATTTTTACCCAAAGAATTTCTGATGTTGCATTTGCTAATGCTTTGTACTCTGCTTCTGTACTGGACCTGGAAACTGTGGCCTGTTTCTTTGCACACCATGAAACTAGATTAGGACCAAAGAACACTGCAAAGCCACCAGTTGATCGTCTGTCATCCAAACATCCTGCCCAGTCAAAATCAGAGAATGCACTGACAAGAGTGGATGATGATCTGCTGAATGTCAGTCCAACATTTAAAGTGTTTTTCACATATCTCAATATACGCTTAGCAACAGTCCACTGTGCTGTAGTAGGTGCATGAAGAAACTGACAGACTTTATTAACAGCAAAGGAAATATCAGGCCTGGTAAGATTCAAATATTGAAGTGCACCTACCACACTCCTGTAATTTGTGCCATCTTCTTGACTTAAAGGATCACCTTCTGCAAGAGACAACTTTTCTGTACTTGACAGTGGAGTTGATGATGGCTTGCAATTCTGCATCCCAACTTTAGTCAAAAGATCAGTTGCATATTTTTTCTGAGACAAATGAAGACCACCCTGTGTATTTCTCTTAACTTCAATACCAAGAAAGAAGTGCAAATCTCCTAAGTCCTTAAGAGCAAACTCTGAATTTAAATCTTTTAGTAAAGCTGTGACTGCATCATCTGAGGAACTGGTAACAATAAACATCAACATAAATAAGCACAAATATGGATGTGTGTGACTTATTATAGATGAATAATGATATATCTGACTTAGAAGGAACAAAGCCAAGCTGTTGCAGTTTGGAACTTAAACGAGAATACCATGCCCTAGGAGCCTGCTTCAATCCATAGAGAGACTTGTCAAGCCTGCATACATGAAATGGTGCATTTTTGTCCTCAAACCCAGGAGGTTGTTTCATATACACTTCCTCTTCCAGAACACCGTGAAGAAACGCATTCCTCACATCTAGCTGTCGCAGACTCCATCCTCGTGACACAACAACAGAAAGAACAAGACGAATTGTAGCAGCTTTAACAACAGGACTAAACGTGTCCTCATAGTCTATTCCATACCTCTGTTTGAAACCCTTTGCAACAAGTCTTGCTTTATAGCGATCTATGGTAACATCAGACTTTCTTTTTATTCTAAATACCCATTTGCAGTCAATCACATTTTTACCTTGCTGAGATGGAACCAAGTGCCAAGTCTTGTTCCTCTGAAGTGCCTGAATTCCTCCTCCATAGCCTTTTTCCACTTTGGGTCTGAAAGTGCCTCATGAAACATGCGAGGTTCACCTGATGAGCAAGACAAGCCATATTTAATTTTATAATTAGTGGGTTGAATTACCCCTGCACGAAGGCGTGTACGCGGCGGAGTAGGCGAAGCAGAAGATCCCAACTCCTGTTCCTGGACAGAGGATCCCGAGGCTGTGTTGTCTTCTACAGACCCCACGGGATTTTCTGTGGCAAAACCGGGCGGTGGTGAAGACAGATTCGGCGCAAAGGATCCTGGCTGCGCAGCATAATCGTCGTGGGATCCCGCGCCGGTCGCTGCTGCACCCGACGAGCACAGAGAATCCAGCGGACCCCGCCTCCTGACGTAGCAGCGGGGGTCGGCTGCAAAGCGCGTGACAGCGGGACCCCCACGGGGAGTCGTGTTGGGCGCCGATTCGTGCGCTGGACACACTCGTGCGGGCGACCCAACAGGTGGCCGCGTGGCGACCGTGGGGTGGTGCGGTCGGGCACCCGAGGGGGATCCGGTGCTGTCCTCCTGACGCGGCGACGATCCCAAGGCGGATCGGATCGCCTGCAGTGGTCGCGATCCCGAGGAAGCGTCGAGCGACACGTTGTCCCCGTTTCGTAGGCACATGAGATATGGGCCATTTGTAGCATTATGTACATCGTTTGGACTCAAATTTGTTTTTGCTGCTTCCACATCTGACCCTGCAACATTTGAAGACTCCAAAATACGGTTAGGAGAGTTAGTCATATGGTCATTAAAATTATCATCCCCATGAACACCTGACAACTGAGGTGGAAGAAGTAGAATTTCTTTGCGAAGAAGGGCATCGGCATTTGGATGGAGATGTGCAAAAGGGAAAACAGTTTCATCGAATACAACATCACGAAAAACATATACTCTTCATGTAGGAATATCAAGGCACTTAACTCCCTTATGTTGAGGACTATAACCAAGGAACACGCATTGCTTGGAGCGAAACATGAGCTTGCGATTATTGTAGGGACGAAGGTTTGGCCAACATGCACATCCAAACACACGAAGAGAGGAGTAATCTGGTCTAGTATGAAGAAGACGTTGCATGGGTGTTTCATTATTGATGACACGGCTAGGCAACATGTTAATGAGATGAACCGACGTGAGGAAAGCCTCATCCCAAAATTTGAGGGGCATGGAGGCACCGGCAAGAAGCGCCAAGCCAACTTCAACAATATGCCTATGTTTGCGCTCGGCAGAACCGTTCTGTTGATGTGCATGAGGGCAAGAGACATGGTGAGAGATGCCTAATTTTTGGAAAAATGAGTTTAGTTTCTCATATTCACCACCCCAATCAGATTGGACTGAGAGAATCTTACTATCAAATTGTCGTTCAACAAGTGCTTGAAAGTTTTGGAAGACTTGAAAGACATCGGATCGTTTCTTAAGAAGATAGATCCAAGTGAATTTATTGTAATCATCTATGAAGCTAGCATAGTAATCATGTCTACCAACAGAAGTAGGGGCAGGATCCCACACATCAGAAAAAATAAGTTGCAAAGGTTTAGTAGAAACACTAGTTGATACAGGATAGGGCAATTGATGAGCCTTTGCCCTTTGACATGAATCACCTATAGTTTCAGAAATACGCTCACAACACAAGGGAGCTTATTATTTCTAAGCACTTGTTGAACAATAACAAAAGATGGATGTCCTAATCGAGCATGCCACCGTTCCGACGAAAGTTTGATGACACCAAAGACTTGTTTATTGAAGCTTCTAAATTGAGGAATCAATGGATATGGCCCATGCACGCATCTACCTCGATAGAGAATTCTCCTCGTGGCCTGATCCTTGATCGAAAATAAGTAAGGGTGAAATTCTAGAAATACTTTGTTATGAATACCAATGCGATGCACAGAAACAAAATTCTTTGATGTGTCGGGACAATGTAAAATATTTCTAAGATGAATATCACGATGCGGGGTTTTGACAATTGAATGACCAATATGACATATCTCCATACCTTCTCCATTGGCATTGTGAACTTGATCTTGACCCCTGTACTGTTCGGCCATGGTGACCTTCTCGAGCTCATGCGTGATGTGATTGGTAGCTTCGGAGTCAACATACCAATTTGTGTCTACCCCATAGGAGGTGTCCGCGGCTGCTGCAACTTTTTTCTTTGGGAATTGTTCTCAGCATAGCGCCAATCATAGTCCTTGGCGATATGGTTAGTCTTTTTGCAGATTTGACACTTATTTTCATATTCATCATACCCCTGAAAAACGCGCCCTCGATTGTTGTTGTAGAGAGGACGCCGATTGTTGTTGTAGTTGTTGCCGCCGCCACCATTGTGTTGGTTGAAGCCGCCGCCGCCACCAAAGTGGCCGCCGCCTCCACTGTAGTTGCCGCCACTGCCACCGTAGTGGCCGCCACCACCTTGGTCGTGGCCACCATTGTAGTGGCCGCCACCGTAGCCGCTGCTGTTGCCGCCTCCACGCTGCTGTCCTCCTCCTCCTCTAGAAGGGCCGCGTGAAGCAGATCGGGAAGCACCACAGCACCCTCGAGAGGCTGCCATGGCAGTGGATTTGAAGGACTCAGCGCCGGTACCATGGAACATCTCCATACGCTGATCGAAGTTGGAGACCATACTGAAAAGATCATCGGTGGTGAGGGGATCGGTGCGAACATCTAAGGCTAAAACTATGGGTTGATATTCCATGTCTAGTCCTCCAATAAAGAAGGAGATGAGCCCATCCTCATCGATGGGTTTTCCTGCAGCGGCAAGTTCATCGGCCAAGGATCGCATATAGCCAAAATATGCACCAGCCGATTGAGTGCCTTTCTGGGCATTGGTGAGATTGGTTATGATATTGTTGACTCGTGATCTGGATTGGGAGGAAAACATGCGAACTATGGCTGCCCACAGCGCATGAGATTGCTCATGAGGGGCTAGTTGGATAAGAACTTCACGAGAGAGATTGTCGAGGAGGAACGCAAGAACTTGTTGATCCTCCCGATGCCAGACTGTATATGCGGGATTGATGATGGTTTGGTCTTTGCCATCGGCGTTTTTTGTGGTGATGGTTTGGGATGGCTTGGGGATGGTTTGATCAAGATACCCGTACATGCCCGCAGCTCTAATCTGCGATAGCACTTGGGCCTTCCATAGCACGAAGTTCGTGCGGGTGAGTTTTTCCGAAACCTGCGAGGTGAGGGCAGGGAGGAAGATGAGGATGACGCCATGGCAAGGGAAGGTGGATAGCTTGATGAGATGGAGAGGAATGTGATACGTCTCCAACATATCTATAATTTATGAAGTATTCATGCCATGTTTATAACAATTTTATATGGTTTTGGTATGATTTGATTAGAACTAACCTGGACTGACGCTGTTTTCAGCAGAACTACCGTGGTGTTGTTTTTTGTGCAGAAATAAAAGTTCTCGGAATTGGACGAAACTTTTTGATGATTTTTTTTGGACCAAAAGAGACCCCCGAAGGTTCGTGGAAGGACTAGAAGCCTCACGAGGAGCCCACAAGGTATCACGGCGCGGCCTGGGGGGGAGGCGTGTGCTGTTGCCTTGTGGGGCCCTCATAGCTCCTTTTTGCGTGATTCCAACATTGAAAAATCCTATAAATAGAGAAATCCCCAGAAATAAACCTAGAACTTCGCCGCCGCCGCCGCAAGCCTCTGTACCGAAGAAATACCATCCAGAGCCCTATTTCGGCACCCTGCCGGAGGGGGGAAATAATCACTGGAGGCCATCTTCATCATCTCGGCGGTCTCCATGACGAGGAGGGAGTAGTTCACCCTCGGGGCTGAGGGTATGTACTAGTAGCTATGTGTTTGATCTCTCTCTCTCTCTCTCTCTCTCTCTCTCTCTCTCGTGTTCTTGATTTGGCACGATCTTGATGTATCGCAAGCTTTGTTAATATAGTTGGATCATATGGTGTTTCTTCCCTCTCTATCTTCTTGTGATGAATTGAGTCTTTCCCTTTGAGGTTTCGTTATTGTCGGATTGAATATTTCAGATTTGAGAACACTTGATGTATGTCTTGCATGTGCATACCCGTGGTGACAATGGGGTATTCTATTGAGTCACTTGATGTATGTTTTGGTGATCAACTCGCGGATTCCTGTGACCTTGGGGTAATCTAGGCATAGGGGTTGATTGCACGTTTTCATCTTCTTTTCTCCGATAGAAACTTTGGGGTACTCTTTGAAGTTCTTTGTGTGGATTGAATATTATGAATATGAAGTTGTTTGATGCATATCGAATAATCAACTCACGGATACTTGTGGTGACATTGGAGTATCTAGGTGACATTAGAGTTGGTTGATGCGTATCATATGGTGTTATTTTAGTACGAACTCTAGGGCTGTTTGTGACACTTATAGGGATGGCTCAATAGATTGATCGGAAAGGATAACTTTGAGGTGGTTTCGTATCCTACAACAATTTCTTCTTATGTTCTCCGCTAATAGGAACTTTGGAGTGATACTTTGTCGCACGTTGAGGGATTTTTATATGATCCAATTATGTTAGCACTGTTGAGAGATTGCACTAGTGAAAGTATGAACCCTAGGCCTTGTTTTCAAGCATTGCAATACCGTTTGTGCTCCGTTTTATCACTAGCTACCTTGCTGTTTCTTATTTTCAGATTAAAAAAAACCTATATCTACTATCCATACTACATTTGTATTACCATCTCTTCGCCGAACTAGTGCACCTATACAATTTACCATTGTATTGGGTGTGTTGGGGACACAAGAGATTTCTTGTATTTGATTGCAGGACTGTTTGAGAGAGACCATGTTCATCCTATGCCTCCCATAGATTGATAAACCTTAGGTCATCCACTTGAGGGAAATTTGCCACTGTTCTACAAAACTCTGCAATTGGAGACCCAACAACATCTACAAGAATAAAGTTGCGTAGTAGACATCAAGCTCTTTTTTGGCGCCGTTGCCGGCGAGGTGAGTTCTTGAAGGTATATCTTTAGATCTTGCAATTGAATCTTTTAGTTTCTTGTTTATTCACTAGTTTGGTTTTATAAAAGAAAAATACAAAAAAATGGAATTGAGGTTGCCTCAAATGCTTCACCTTTATAATTTCTTTCTTGAAAATAAGGATTCCGATAATTGTGCTCAATTGTTAGAGGAAGAATTTAATAAAATATTTAATGTGAGTCCTTTGAATGATGAGCATGATTGCAATGTTGTTAGTATGCTTTCTATGAATATCCATGATACTAATGATATGCAAAGCCATAAGCTTGGGGATGCTATGTTTGATGAAGATGATCTTTTTAGTCCCCCTAGTTTTGATGAGCAAATTTATTATGATGATTGCATGCCTCCTATTTATGATGATTATATTGATGAAAGTGGGTTTGGAAGAGTGTCAACTCTAGGTACTATTGATCCCACTATTTTGGATTGTATTGAATCTAATGGCAATAATTATGAAAGTGGATTTGGAGAGGCCATGACTTTATTTAGTGATAAATTCACTATTTTGGAAGAGGTTTCAATTGATTATGACAACAAAGTTGCTATCTATGATGATTATTGTGATGACATGTATGCTATAAAGAATAATGATAACTATGAAACTTGTCATCATGATTTTAATTTTCAATTTGGTTATGCCAATCAAGTATCTCATGATAGTTATTTTGTTGAGTTTGCTCCCACCACTATAGATGAGAATAAATTTGCTTATGTGGAGAGTAAGAAAAATCCTATGCTTGTACGTCATGAAAATAATGTTTTATGTGATAGTTATATTGTTGAATTCATCCATGATGCTACTGAAAATTATTATGAGAGAGGATCATATGCTTGTAGGTGTTGCAATAATATCAAGTTTCCTCTCTATGTGTTGAAAGTTTTAATGTCATGCTTGTTTTGCCTTCCTTTGCTAGTTGATTCTTGCTCCCATAAGTTGTTTGCTCACAAAATCCCTATGCATAGGAAGTGTGTTAGGCCTAAATATGCTTGCCATATGTTTCATGATGCTCCCATTATTTTTCAATTCTTCACTTTTTATGTGAGCATCATTGAAATCATCATGCCAAGCTAAAAGGCATTAAAGAAAAGCGCTTGTTGGGAGATGACCCAATATTTATACCTACTATTTTTGTGTTTTCACAAGATTAATATACTGTAGTAATCATGTTTTATATGTCTTCTTTCAATAATGTGCCAAGTAAAGCCTTTGGGATAGTGTGGATACTTGTTGATTTGATTCTGTGCAAAAAAAGAAACTTTTGTGTCCAGTGCTGGAATTTCTGTTCTCTACTCGAGCATGATAAAATTCTGAAATTTTTATAAAGTATTGGGTTACAAATTTTTTACGTTTTCCTAATTTTTCAGAATTTTTGGAGGTACAGAAGTATGGTTTCTAATTCGCTCACTACATGCTATTCTGTTTTTGACAGATTCTGTTTTCAATGCATAGTTTGCTTGTTTTAGTGTTTCCATAGCTCATATTGAGTAATATAAATTGTGAAAATGATGGAATACAGTAGGCATTATGTGATAACAATTATTAATCTTGTCTTGACAGTACCTAAGTGGATGACTTATTTTTATCATACTAACCTATCTCACAAGTTTCGTTAAGTTTTGTGTGATTGAAGTTTTCAAGTTTTGGGTGAGATATCGATATGAGGAGAATAAGGAGCAGCAAGACCCTAAGCTTTGGGATGCCCAAGGCACCCCAAGGTAATACTCAAGGAATACTCAAGCGTCTAAGCTTGGGGATGCCCCGGAAGGCATCCCCTCTTTCGTCTTCAACACTATTGGTAACCTCACTTGGAGCGATATTTTTATTCGTCGCATAATATGAGTTTTGCTTGGAGCGTCATTTTATTTTGTTGAGATTTGCTTGATGTTAACAATAATCATGTTTTGTATCTTTTAGTTCAATAAAATACCAATTATAGCCTTTACCATGCTCAGTTTGCAAGTTTATGTGTTGCTGTTTGAAAATAGAAAGTTTTCTGTTATGTCCAGAATATTCTTGAATAGTCAGAACATGATAAAAATCTGAAATTTTTACATAGTAAGAATGCATTAGTTTTCTATCACGTGGTAATTTTTAGAATTTTTGGAGTTACGGAAGTATGAATTCTTATCCCCCCTTTACAGACTGTTCTGTTTTGGCAGATTGTTGTTATAGTTGCATTGTTTGCATATGTTTGCTTGTTTAATGTTTCTATTTGTGGATAGGAGTATTAAATATGCAGAGGCATTTAGTATGCAATGTTTAGTTATGATTTTTAGTGATTTGTTATAGTAGAGAATGCCAAGGTTTTGAGTTGATTTATACTAACTTATCTCACGAGTTCTTGTTGAGTTTTGTGTGGATGAAGTTTTTAAGATTTAGGAGAGGCCATGATATGAGAGGAATTAAGGAGACACAAGAGCTCAAGCTTGGAGATGCCCAAGGCACCCCAAGATAACATTCCAAGAAGTCTCAAGCAACTAAGCTTGGGGATGCCCCGGTAGGCATCCTACCTTTCTTCATCAACACCTATCGGTTAGCCTAAGTTTTTTACTTATTCACATGATATGTGCTTTTCTTGGAGTGTCCTTTTATTTTCATTTTTCTTGCTATTTGAATAAAATTATCAAGATCTGAAATCTTTATTTGGAGAGAGTCTTCACATAGCTACTTAATTGTTTAACAACTCATTGATCTTCACTTATATCTTTTGGAGTAGTTTGTCATTCACTCTTGTGCTTCACTTATATCCTAAGGGTGAATTGTTGAATGAATTGAATATCATAAATATGAAATTATATATTTTCTATATGCTTAGTAATATTTCACATTGGGTTTAGAAAGTAAAATCTATTGAAATTTGACAATCATAATATTGGTCATACAAGCAATTCATGAATGATTAGTATATGGAAGAGAAATTTCACATACAAATATATTATCTTGGACATCTTTTATGATTGTGAATACCCATTAATTATTTTCAAACTTGAGCAAATTGGTTGAAGTTGGACAAGGAAGACAACATAATGAGTTATGTTTGGGTATATTTGCATAGAAATTATATTGTTATGGATCCTCCAACATGTTGCGCTTGTTTAGAATCTTTTGCTAGCCAAAATTTCTGTACTAAGCGGGAATACTGCTTGTGCATCCAAAATCCTTGAGCCAAGTTTCTTCCATGAGTGTCCACCATACCTACCTATATACGGTATTACTCTGCCGTTCCAAGTAAATTTGCATGTGCCATCTCTAATCATTCAAATAAGCATCTGTTTTGTGTGCCCGTACCGCTCATGAAGCGGCAGGGGGTGGTCAGTATCTTCCATGCTAAGCGGGTTATTCTTATGATGGGTGTTTATTCACTTGTCATTGCACGAGAGAGGCTGGTATTTGGGATGCCCAGTCCTGTGGTCAAAATCGAAATTATATAATGCAACAAACTCCCCCGGAAAGTTGATTGTATGGAGGGCACCCGAGGATTCGGTTAGCCATGGCTTGTGTTTGAATGGTTGAGGGGGAGTAAATTTTACCTTTCCACTTGGGAACCGCCTATAATGTGTTTAGCATGGAAGATATTAAGAACTCTCGGTCGTGACGTTGACAGGAAAAGTACACCTCTCAAAATGTATTCATCTCTGTTTTAAGCTATGAGCTCTGGCACCTCTGCAAATCCCTGCTTCCCTCTGCGAAGGGACATTCTATTTACTTTTATGCTATTTACTTTCATGTTATTTATTTTTGTTGAGTCAACTTCTTATTCCAACCTATTCTGTAGTTGGCAAGCATAATGTGGTGGGGATAGATCTAGGCACATATATCCATTCAAATATATTTGACCATGAATTATTATTGTTGACAATTATCTCTATGATAAATAAGTTGGGAGGCGAAACATCAAGCCCCTATCTTTCTCTGTGTCCGATAGATGCTATTTGTTCTAAAAATATGCTTTGAGTATTAGCAATCATAGAAGACTATATGATAATTGAGTATGTGGAGCTCTTACTTAGACTGTCGGGGGGATAACCCCCGGGTAGGGTCATCAGCGCTTAACATTTTCAAAACACCGGGGTGGACGGCGCCCCTCGATCCGGCCCGCTCGCCAGCCATCCCGATAACCCTCGACTCGGCCCGGCATGTCGAAGGAGCCCGAACCGGCCACGCCGAAGGTGGCGGGTGCCCAAGCCGGCATCGGCTCTAGCCGGCCAGATGACGAGACAGCCCCCCATGACGGAGCCAGCATGGCTACAGTGTGCGCCGCCCGACAGACCGGGCGAGCGTGGCTACAGGGAGCCCGGATATCGCGGCCCGGGGTCGGTGGCGGCGACCCGGCGGGGCACTGTAGCAGAACAGTGCCCGCCGCTCCGTGACGCAGGTGAAGACATGCTATAGTACTGGGCGGCCGGCGGGGTCCGCAGCCGCCGGGCCCCACTGTTCGGCATGAGACGATGACCGCAGGGCCCCGTGCCCGGTAGATTACCATTGTACCCCTGGGGAGTCGGCCTATAAGACCCCCAGGGAGCCCTCCGTGCTCAGAGAGATTCACTTCCTGATTCCCCCGCGAAGCACTCCACCATAAAGCCCGGAGAAGAGAGCAAGACCTCCGGCCTCCTGCCCCCAAAAACATAGCTCAAGGAGCCCCATTGTAGCTCGTCTAGTGACCCATCTAGTTGAGTTTGCAGGACTAGGGGTGTTACCTCCCCTGGAGGGCCCCGAACCTGGGTACATCGTGTGTCGTCCACTGCTTGTCCCCATTCTCGCCTCCGGAACCCTCCGACGTCCTCCGGCCCCAACCACGTTCGATTAGCCTACCCATGGCACCTGCCGTGAGAATACCACGACATAGACTTTGTTTAAAATGAGATGCATTGAAATTGTTTGGTGACTAAGAACATAGCTTGTTAAGTTTCAAGAGGATGTATTGTTTAAACCATAACATGTGAATTGATTGCTACTTTATCATGATGAGTTTTATGAGAAAGAGTTGCTGTTATGATGCTAGGAAAAGTGATTGAAATTATCATTGATCAAAGTTATGCACTATGCTAGCATTCACACTTCATAAATTATTTCTTTTATCATTTACCTACTCGAGGACGAGCAGGAATTAAGCTTGGGGATGCTGATACGTCTCCAACGTATCTATAATTTATGAAGTATTCATGCCATGTTTATAACAATTTTATATGGTTTTGGTATGATTTGATTAGAACTAACCCGGACTGATGCTGTTTTCAGCAGAACTACCGAGGTGTTGTTTTTTGTGCAGAAATAAAAGTTCTCGGAATTGGATGAAACTTGTTGATGATTTTTTTTGACCAAAAGAGACCCCCGAAGCTTCGTGGAAGGACTAGAAGCCTCACGAGGAGCCCACAAGGTATCACGGTGCGGCCTGGGGGGGGCGTGTGCTGTTGCCTTGTGGGGCCCTCGTAGCTCCTTTTTGCATGATTCCAACGCTGAAAAATCCTATAAATAGAGAAACCTCCAGAAATAAACCTAGAACTTCGACGCCGCCACCACAAGCCTCTGTACCGAAGAAATACCATCTGGAGCCCTATTTTGGCACCCTGCCGGAGGGGGGAAATCATCATCGGAGGCCATCTTCATCATCTCGGTGGTCTCCATGACGAGGAGGGAGTAGTTCACCCTCGGGGCTGAGGATATGTACTAGTAGCTATGTGTTTGATCTCTCTCTCTCTCTCTCTCTCTCTCTCTCTCGTGTTCTTGATTTGGCACGATCTTGATGTATCGTGAGCTTTGTTAATATAGTTGGATCATATGGTGTTTCTTCCCTCTCTATCTTCTTGTGATGAATTGAGTCTTTCCCTTTGAGGTTTCGTTATTGTCGGATTGAATATTTCAGATTTGAGAACACTTGATGTATGTCTTGCATGTGGATGCCCGTGGTGACAATGGGGTATTATATTGAGTCACTTGATGTATGTTTTGGTGATCAACTCGCGGATTCCCGTGACCTTGGGGTAATCTAGGCATAGGGGTTGATTGCACATTTTCATCTTCTTTTATCCGATAGAAACTTTGGGGTACTCTTTGAAGTTCTTTGTGTGGATTGAATATTATGAATATGAAGTTGTTTGATGCATATCGAATAATCAACTCACGGATACTTGTGGTGACATTGGAGTATCTAGGTGACATTAGAGTTGGTTGATGCGTATCATATGGTGTTATTTTAGTACGAACTCTAGGGCTGTTTGTAACACTTATAGGGATGACTCAATAGATTGATCGGAAAGGATTACTTTGAGGTGGTTTCGTACCCTACAACAATTTCTTCTTATGTTCTTCGCTAATAGCAACTTTGGAGTGATACTTTGTCGCACGTTGAGGGATTGTTATATGATCCAATTATGTTAGCACTGTTGAGAGATTGCACTAGTGAAAGTATGAACCCTAGGCCTTGTTTTCAAGCATTGCAATACCGTTTGTGCTCCGTTTTATCACTTGCTACCTTGCTGTTTTTTATTTTCAGATTATAAAAACTTATATCTACTATCCATACTACACTTGTATCACCATCTCTTCCCTGAACTAGTGCACCTATACAATTTACCATTGTATTGGGTGTGTTGGGGACACAAGAGATTTCATGTATTTGATTGCAGGGTTGTTTGAGAGAGACCATCTTCATCCTACGCATTCCATGGATTGATAAACCTTATGTCATCCACATGAGAGAAATTTGCTACTGTCCTACAAAACTCTGCACTTGGAGGCCCAACAACGTCTACAAGAATAAAGTTGTGTAGTAGACATCAGAATGGCTCTAATACCATGTGAGTTTTGGTGAAGCGTCTCAATCTCCAATATGGAGACCCGCATGTGTATATATTGACTGTGGTGTGATGTCTACTACGCAACTTTATTCTTGTAGACTCGTGTTGGGCCTCCAAGCGCAGAGTTTTGTAGGACAGTAGCAATTTTCCCTCAAGTGGATGACCTAAGGTTTATCAATCCGTGGGAGGCGTAGGATGAAGATGGTCTCTCTCAAACAACCCTACAACCAAATACAAGAAATCTCTTGTGTCCCCAACACACCCAATACAATGGTAAATTGTATAGGTGCACTAGTTCGGCGAAGAGATGGTGATACAAGTGTAGTATGGATAGTAGAAATATTTTTTTTATAATCTTAATAAATAAAAACAGCAAGGTAGCAAACGATAAAAGTGAGCACAAACGGTATTGCAATGCTTGAAAACAAGGCCTAGGGTTCATACTTTCACTTGTGCAATCTCTCAACAATGCTAACATAATTGGATCATATAACAATCCCTCAACGTGCGATAAAGAATCACTCCAAAGTTCCTATTAGCGGAGAACATAAGATAGAAATTGTTGTAGGGTATGAAACCACCTCAAAGTTATCCTTTCCGATCAATCTATTGAGCTATTCCTGTAAGTGTCACAAACTGCCCTAGAGTTCGTACTATAATAACACCATATGATATACATCAACCAACTCTAATGTCACCTAGATACTCCAATGTCACCACAAGTATCCGTGAGTTGATTATTCGATATGCATCAAAACAACTTCAGATTCATAATATTCAATCCACACAAAGAACTTTAAAGAGTGCCCCAAAGTTACTTATCAGAGAAAAGATAATGAAAACATGCAACCAACCCTTATGCCTAGATCACCCCAAGGTCACGGGAATCCGCGAGTTGATCACCAAAACATACATCAAGTGAACCAATAGAATACCTCATTGTCACCACGGGTATCCACATGCAAGACATACATCAAGTGTTCTCAAATCCATAAAAGTATTCAATCCGATAATAGTGAAACCTCAAAGGTAAAAACTCAATTCATCACAACGAGATAGAGAGAGGGAAAACACCATATGATCCAACTATATTAACAAAGCTCACGGTACATCAAGATCGTGCCAAATCAAGAACACGAGAGAGAGAGAGATAAAACACATAGCTACTGGTACAAACCCTCAGCCCTGAGGGTGAACTACCCCCTCCTCGTCATGGAGACCGCCGGGATGATGAAGATGGCCTCCGGTGATGATTCCCCCCTCCGACAGGGTGCCGGAAAAGGCTTGTAGATGAGATCGTGGAGGTACAGAGGCTTGCGGCAGCGTAAAAACTCATCTAGGTTAACTTTCGGGGGTTTATGAATATATAGGATTTTTCAGCGTTGGAATCACGCAAACAGGTGCCACAGGGGGCCCACGAGGCACCAGGGCGCGCCTGGGGGGTGGCGCACCCTGGTGGCTTGTGGGGCCCTTGTGGGTCTTCTGCTGCTCCCCCGAAGCATCCTGGGTCTATTTCCTTCCAGAAAAAACCGTGAATAAGTTTCGCTGCATTTGGACTTCATTTGATATGGATTTTCTGGAAATCCAAAAACAAGCAGAAAACAACAACTGGCACTGGGCACTAGGTCTATATGTTAGTCCATAAAAATCATATAAAAGCCATATAAAAGTGCACCAAAATCATACAAAACTATAATAAACATGGCATGAATACTTCATAAATTATAGATATGTTGGAGACATATCAGCATCCCCAAGCTTATTTCCTGCTCGTCCTCGAGTAGGTAAATGATAAAAGAAATAATTTATGAAGTGTGAATGCTAGCATAGTGCATAAGTTTGATCATTGATAATTTCAATCACTTTTTCTAGCATCAATATATGTCATAATCAGTAGCTCATCTCATAAAACTTCTCATGATCAAGTAGCAAGCTATTCACATGTTTAAAGTATAGGCCATAAACTTTCTTGAAAACTAACAAACTATGTTCTCAGTCATCAAACAATTGCAATTCATCTTATTTTCAGGAAGGGTCTATGTAAGAGCTTTGATCTAGCAAATTCCACATACTCAACCATCATTTAGTCTTCCATGATTGCTGACACTCAAAGCATATTTTTAGAACAAACCGTTTCAGTCAAACACATAGGAAGATATGGGCTTAATGTTTCGCCTCCCAACTTATTTATCTCAGGGATAATGTCAACAATTATAACTCTTGATCACCTATATTCAACTGGATATATGCGCCTGGATCTTTCCCTACCACATAATGCTTGCCAACTAAAGAATAAATAGAGCGGAATAGGGATGAACATTAATGACTCTTGCATAAATATAAATACAGAAAAGTAAAAGATAGGCCCTTCGCAGAGGGAAGCAGAGGTTGTCATGCGCTTTTTGTTGTTGGATGCACAAGCCCTTAATGCAAAGGAATGCCACGTTATATTGCCCCTTGTGATAGCAACCTTTATTATGCAATCCGTCGCTTTTATTTCTTTACCATCACAAGTTCGTACAACGCTTATTTTCCCTTACAATAAAAGATCATACATATTTTAGGAGCAATTTTTATTGTTTTTTGCACCGATGACAACTTACTTGAAGGATCTTATTCAATCCATAGGTAGATATAGTGGACTCTCATGGCAAGAAACTGGGTTTAAGGGTTTTTGGATGCACAAGTAGTATCTCTACTTAGTATGAATTTTTGGCTAGCAAAAGATCCTAAGCAAGCACCACATGTTAGAGGATCCATGACAATATAACTTCTATGTGAATATAAACAAACATAACTCATTACATTGTCTTCCTTGTCCAACGTCAACTACTTGATCAAGCTTGAAAATAATTAATGGGGGCTCACAATCATAGAAGATGTCCAAGATAGTATATTTATATGTGAAATTTCTCTTCCTTCAAAATTCTTTCATGAATTTTTCAAGTGACCAATGCTATGTTTGTTAACTTTCAATAATTTTTACCACTTATACTTCTTGTATGTGAAGTCACTACTCCCCATGGGACAAGCATATGAAGCATATATAATTTCAAATTTATGACATTCAATTCATTCAACAATTTACTCTTGGGATATAAGTGAAGAACGAGAGTAAATGACAAACTACTCCAAAAGATATAAGTGAAGATCAATGAGTAGTTAAGTAAATAGGTAGCTATGTGAGGACTCTCTCTCATTTAAAAAAATTCAGATCTTAAGTATTTTATTAAAACAGCAAAGAAAATAAAATAAAATGACAATCCAAGAATAGCACATATCATGTGAAGAAGCAAAAACTTAGGCTCAACCAAAACTGACCAATAATTGTTGATGAAGAAAGGTGGGATGCCTACCGGGGCATCCCCAAGCTTAGATGCTTGAGACTTCTTGAAATATTAATTTGGGATGCCTTGGGAATCCCCAAGCGTGAGCTCTTGTGTCTCCTTAATTCCCGTCATATCACGGTTCCCTTAAATCTTAAGAACTTCATCCACACAAAACTCAACAAGAACTCGTGAGATAAGTTAGTATAAATCAACTCAAAACCTTAACATTCTCTACTGTAGCAAATCACTAAAATTATAATTTAACATTGCATACTAAATGCCTCTGCATATTTAATACTCCTATCCTCAAATAGAATCATTAAACAAGCAAACATATGCAAACAATGCAACTATAACAGCAATCTGCCAAAACAGAACAGTCTATAAAGGGGGATTTAAAATTCATACTTCCCTAACTCCAAAAATTCTGAAAAATTACCACGTTACAGAGAACTCATGCATTCTTACTTTGTAAAAATTTCAGATTTTTATCGTGTTCTTACTATTCAGGAATATTCTGGGCATAACAGAAAACTTTCTGTTTTCAAACAGCAACACATGAACTTGCAAACTGAGCATGGTAAAGGCTATAATTGGCATTTTATTGAACTAAATGATACAAAACATGGTTATTGAGAACATAAAGCAAATCTCAACAAAATAAAATGATGCTCCAAGGAAAACTCATATTATGTGACGAATAAAAATATAGCTCCGAGTGAGGTTACCGATAGTGTTGAAGACGAAAGAGGGGATGCCTTCCGGGGCATCCCCAAGCTTAGTTGCTTGGGTGTTCCTTGAATATTACCTTGGGGTTCCTTGGGAATCCCCAAGCTTAGGGTCTTGCCACTCCTTATTCTCCTCATATCGATATCTCACCCAAAACTTGAAAACTTCAATCACACAAAACTTAACGGAACTTGTGAGATAGGTTAGTACGATAAAAATAAATCATCCACTTAGGTACTATCAAGAAAAGATTCATAATTGTTATCTCATAATGCCTACTTTATTATATCATTTCCACAATTTATATTACTCAATATAAGCTATGGAAACACTAAAACAAGCAAACTATGAATCGAAAACAGAATCTGTCAAAAACAGAACAGCATGTAGTGAGAGATTTAAAATCCATACTTCTGTACCTCCAAAAATTCTCAAAAATTAGGAAAAAGTAAAAAATTTGTAACCCAATACTGTGTAAAAATTTCAGAATTTTATCACGCTCCAGTATAGGATAGAAATTCTAGCACTGGATGCAAAAGTTTCTGTTTTTGCACAGAATCAAATCAACAAGCATCCACACTATCCCAAAGGCTTTACTTCGCACATTATTGAAAGAAAACATATAAAAAATGATTACTACAGTATATTAATCATGTGAACACACAAAAACAGTAGGTATAAATATTGCGTTGTCTCCCAACAAGCTCTTTTCTTTAATGCCTTTTAGCTAGGCATGATGATTTCAATGATGCTCACGTAAAAGTAAAGAGTTGAAACACAAAGAGAGCATCATGAAGCATATGACTAGCACATTTAAACCTAACCAACTTCCTATGCATAGGGATTTTGTGAGAAAATAGTTTATGGGAGTAAGAATCAACTAGCATAGGAAGGCAAAACAAGCATGACTTCAAAACTTTCAACACATAGAGAGGAAACTTGATATTATTGCAATATGTAAAAGCATATGTTCCTCTCTCATAGTAATTTTCAGTAGCATCATGAATGAATTCAACAATATAGCTATCACATAAAGCATTCTTTTCATGACCCACAAGCATAGAAAATTTATTACTCTCCACATAAGCAAATTTATTGTCAACAATAGTAGTGGGAGCAAACTCAACAAAATAACTATCATGTGATACTTGATTGGCATAATACAATTGAAAATTAAAATCATAATGACAATTTTCATGTTTATCATTATTCTTTATAGCATACATGTCATCACAATAATCATCATAGATAGCAACTTTGTTATCATAGTCAATTGAAACCTCTTCCAAAATAGTGGAATCATCACTAAATAAATTCATGACCTCTCTAAATCTACTTTCATCAATATAATCATCATAAATAGGAGGCATGCAATCATCATAAAAAATTTGCACATCAAAACTTGGGGGACTAAAAATATCATATTCATCAAACATAGCATCCCCAAGCTTATGGCTTTGCATATCATTAGCATCATGTATATTCAAAGAATTCATACTAACAACATTGCAATCATGCTTATCATTCAAAGATTTTATGCCAAACATTTTATTGAATTCTTCTTCTATCAATTGAGCATAATTTTCCGATCCATCATTTTCAAGAAAGACATTATAAAGATGAATAATATGTGGCAACCTCAATTCCATTTTTTTGTAGTTTTCTTTTATAAACCAAACTAGTGATAAAACAAGAAACTAAAAGATTTGATTGCAAGATCTAAAGATATACCTTCAAGCACTCACCTCCACGGCAACGGCGCCAGAAAAGAGCTTGATGTCTACTACGCAACTTTATTCTTGTCGACTCGTGTTGGGCCTCCAAGCGCAGAGTTTTGTAGGACAGTAGCAATTTTCCCTCAAGTGGATGACCTAAGGTTTATCAATCCGTGGGAGGCGTAGGATGAAGATGGTCTCTCTCAAACAACCCTGCAACCAAATACAAGAAATCTCTTGTGTCCCCAACACACCCAATACAATGGTAAATTGTATAGGTGCACTAGTTCGGCGAAGAGATGGTGATACAAGTGTAGTATGGATAGTAGAAATATATTTTTATAATCTGAATAAATAAAAACAACAAGGTAGCAAACGATAAAAGTGAGCACAAACGGTATTGCAATGCTTGAAAACAAGGCCTAGGGTTCATACTTTCACTAGTGCAATCTCTCAACAATGCTAACATAATTGGATCATATAACAATCCCTCAACGTGCGATAAAGAATCACTCCAAACTTCCTATTAGCGGAGAACATAAGATAGAAATTGTTGTAGGGTACGAAACCACCTCAAAGTTATCCTTTCCGATCAATCTATTGAGCTATTCCTATAAGTGTCACAAACAGCCCTAGAGTTCGTACTAGAATAAACCCATATGATACACATCAACCAACTCTAATGTCACCTAGATACTCCAATGTCACCACAAGTATCCGTGAGTTGATTATTCGATATGCATCAAAACAACTTGTGATTCATAATATTCAATCCACGCAAAGAACTTCAAAGAGTGCCCCAAAGTTACTTATCAGAGAAAAGATAATGAAAACATGCAACCAACCCTTATGCCTAGATCACCCCAAGGTCATGGGAATCCGCGAGTTGATCACCAAAACATACATCAAGTGAACCAATAGAATACCCCATTGGCACCATGGGTATCCACATGCAAGACATACATCAAGTGTTCTCAAATCCATAAAAGTATTCAATCCGATAATAGTGAAATCTCAAAGGTAGAAACTCAATTCATCACAAAGAGATAGAGAGGGGGAAAACACCATATGATCCAACTATATTAACAAAGCTCGCGGTACATCAAGATCGTGCCAAATCAAGAACACGAGAGAGAGAGAGATAAAACACATAGCTACTGGTACAAACCCTCAGCCCCGAGGGTGAACTACTCCCTCCTCGTCATGGAGACCGCTGGGATGATGAAGATAGCCTCCGGTGATGATTCCCCCCTCCGGCAGGGTGCCGGAAAAGGGCTGTAGATGAGATCGTGGAGGTACAGAGGCTTGCGGCAGCGTAAAAACTCATCTAGGTTAACTTTTGGGGGTTTCTGAATATATAGGATTTTTCAGCGTTGGAATCACGCAAAGAGGTGCCACAGGGGGCCCACGAGGCACCAGGGCGCGCCTGGGGGGTGGCACGCTCTGGTGGCTTGTGGGGCCCCTGTGGGTCTTCTGCTGCTCCCCCGAAGCTTCCTGGGTCTGTTTCCTTCCAGAAAAAATCGTCAAAAAGTTTCGCTGCATTTGGACTTCATTTGATATGGATTTTCTGGAAAACCAAAAACAAGCAGAAAACAGCAACTGGCACTGGGCACTAGGTCAATATGTTAGTCCATAAAAATCATATAAAAGCCATATAAAAGGGCACCAAAATCATACAAAACTATAATAAACATGGCATGAATACTTCATAAATTATAGATACGTTGGAGACGTATCATGGTGCCTCGTACAACCGTGCCACGCACGTCAGGGAGTACATCATAGGAAGGGAGAGAGAGATCCTTACGCTAGGTTGTTACAGGAGGTTGAGGAGATAAGATACAACTTAAAGGAATAAACCTCTTGGCTCCTGTCGGTGTACTAAGACATGGGTGCCCTCGTACCCAGACTTGTGCACAGGCAGTTATAGCCTCCCTTCCGGCAAGGGTTTGACAGAGGATAGCTATGACTCAAGACTCAACACCTAGACCGTGAAGATGACCTCAAGGCAGGTCATCGAGAAGTACTGTTCTAGTACTGAAGATCGACGCTGTCCTTGCCGGCTGATACGTCTCCATCGTATCTATAATTTTTGATTGTTTCATGCCAATATCCTATAATTTCCACATACTTTTGGCAACATTTTATATTGTTTTTTGGGACTAACATATTGATCCAGTGCCCAGTGCCAGTTCCTGTTTGTTGCATGTTTTTTGTTTCGCAGAATATCCATATCAAACGAAGTCCAAATGCAATAAAATTTCACGGAGAATTATTTTGGAATATATGTGATTTTTGGGAGGTGGAATCAACGCAAGGCGGTGCTCGTGGGCCCCACAAAGCACCAGGGCGCGCCAGGGGGGTCCGGCGCGCCATGGTGCCTCGTGACGCCCTCATAGGTCGGTTGGTGCCCTTCTTCGGCCGCAGGGAAGCTAATATCCGGAAAAAAATCGTGTTCAAATTTCAGCGCAATCGGAGTTACGGATCTCCGGGATTTAAGAAACGGTGAAAAGCCAGAAAACAGAAGAGAACAGAGAGAGAGATCCAATCTAGGAGGCGCTCCTGCCCCTCCGCCGCCATGGCAGCCATAGACCAGAGGGAAAACTCTCCTCCCATCTAGGGGGGAGGCCAAGGAATAAGAAGAAGGAGGGGGGCTCTCTCCCCCTCTCTTCCGGTGGCGCCAGAGCGCCGCCGGGGGAACCATCGTAACGGCGATCTACACCAACAACTTCGCCGCCGTCAACACCAACTCTCTCCCCTCTATGCAGCAGTGTAACCTCTCTTTTCCCGCTGCAATTCTCTACTTAAACATGGTGCTTAATGCTACATATTATTATCCAATGATTTGTGGCCATCCTATGATGTTTGAGTAGATTCTTTTTGTCCTATGGGTTGATTGATGATCGTGCTTGGTTTGAGTTTTATGTTTTATTTTGGTGTTGTCCTATGGTGCCCTCCGTGTCGCGCAAGCGTGAGGGATTCCCACTGTAGGGTGTTGCAATACGTTCATAATTCTCTTATGGTGGCGGCTAGAGTGACAGAAGCTTACACCCGAGTAAGGGGGTTGTTGCGTATGGGAGTAAAGGGGACTTGATACTTAATGCTATGGTTGGGTTTTACCTTAATGATCTTTGGTAGTTGCGGATGCTTGCTAGAGTTCCAATCATAAGTGCATATGATCCAAGTACGGAAAGTATGTTAGCTCATGCCTCTCCCTCATATAAAATTGCAACAATGATTACCGGTCTAGTTATCGATTGCCTAGGGACAAATCATTCTCTTGTGTTACAAAAGCTTTCTACTAAACAACTAACTTTTATTATCTTACAAATTAGTCATAGTTTTATTCTTGCAAAGTACTTCTAGTTTTGTTCTTGCAAACCTATCCTATCACCTACAAAATAGTTTTATACTTGTTCTAGGTAAAGCGAATGTTAAGCGTGCGTAGAGTTGTATCGGTGGTCAATAGAACTTGAAGGGAATATTAATTCTACCTTTAGCTCCTCGTTGGGTTTGACACTCTTATTTATCGAAAAAGCTACAATTGATCCCCTATACTTGTGGGTTATCAAGACCTTTTTCTGGCGCCGTTGCCGGGGAGCAATAGCGTGGGGTTGATATTCTCATGTGTGCTTGTTTGCTTTATCACTAAGTAGATTTTATTTTCTGTCCTAAGTTGTTTTATATCTTTAGTTATGGATATGGAACACGAAATACCAAAAAAAATTAGTTGTACTTGCTACTCATGGAGATGGGGAACCTCCTAAAACCCTCGATGCTTGTTATGTGGAAAACATTAAACACTACTTTGATAATCCTGAGAAAACCCCATTCAACTTGATAATGGGAGACATGTTGGATCAACGTGAATACTTTAGGGATTATCGCTTGTCTCAAAAAGGGAAACTCTTATGGGATCAAATTGATTATTTGCAATGGTATAGTTGGAATTTATGCTTGAGATATGATTATACTTGTTGCTCTAGGATGAAGGCTCCACACCTTCCCTTTTCATGTAAATTTAATGATAAAGAAACCTTGGCTTCTTATGCTAATGGTATATATGATTACTATGATGTGGAACGAATAGAAGAATTTGTTGATTTTAAAGGTGCTTATGAAATTGAATCTTTGTTTGAAAAGTATGAAGATTGTGATGATGCTGTCTACAGATCTAAATTTTTTGCTATACTTAAATATTGCTATGAGAATTACGAATACAATGCCGATAATAATGAGTTTATTGAGAAAGTCTCCGCTGTCCAAGAAGAGACTAATATTTTGCAGGCTCCTATGGAAGAAGAAAATGATGACACTGTGAGCTCATTAGATGAAAAAATTGAGGAGGAGAGCGAAGAACAAAAGGAGGAAGAGCGGATTGATCACCCGTGCCCACCTTCTGATGAGAGTAACTCTTTATGTCATACATTGTTTAAATTCCCTTCGTGCTTACTGAAGGATGAATGCTATGATGATTACTATGATCCCTTGGATTCGTTTGAAATATCCCTTTTTGATGAAATTGATGCTTGCTATGATTGCGGCCATGATGCCAGTATGAATTATGCTTATGGAGATGAACTTGCTATAGTTCCTTATGTTAAGAATGAAATTGTTGCTATTGCACCCACACATGATAGTCCTATTATCTTTTTGATTTCTCTCAACTACACTATATCAGAGAAGTTTGATCTTATTAAGGATTATATTGATGGGTTGCGTTTTACTACTACACATGATAATTTTGATGAATATAATATGCATGTGCTTGTTGCTCCTACTTGCAATTATTATGAGAGAGGAACTACATCTCCGCCTCTCTATGTTTCCAATACGATAAAATTGCAAGAAACTGCTTATGCTATGTATCGGCCTTTATTATGTGAGCATGAATTGTTCTTTTATGACATGTCGATGCATAAGAAGAGAGTTAGACTTCGTCATTGCATGATATATGTTGCTTTGTGCTCACTACTAAATTACAAATCATTGTTAATTAAAATTGGCTTTGATATACCTTGGGATCCGGGTGGATCGGTTACATGAGCACTTTATGCCTAGCTTAATGGCTTTAAAGAAAGCGCTGCCAGGGAGACAACCTGGAAGTTTAGAGAGTCATTTTATTCTGTTGTGTGCTTTTAAAAAGTTTAAAAAATATATATCGAGGGGAACCTAAAACTTTTCAAAAAGGAAAGTGAAAGTAAGAAAGACGAGCACCGTTGAAGTGGGGGAGCTCCTTGAACTTTCTTCATGCCCATGGAAACTTTGTGAATCTTGAATTACAGAAACTTTTCAACAAAAATAATTATCCCCTTGTACAAATCCATTGTATTATAAAAATAATGTGCCAAGATTTACCGTTAGGATGTTTAAATTGCTTGTTTGGTGTGTGCGATGCAAAAACAGAAACTTTTGCTGTAGTGCGTGAATTTACCTTTTTTACTGGAACGTGCAAAAATTCTGAAATTTTTACACAGTACTTATATACAAATTTTTTATTTTGTCCTAATTTTTCAGAATTTTTGGAGTTACATAAGTATGGTCAATGTTCAGAATACTACAGACTGTTCTGTTTTTGACAGATTCTGTTTTTCATGCATTGTTTTGCTTGTTTTGATGAAACTATGGATTGTATCGGAAGGTACAAGCCATTGAGAAGTTAGAATATAGTAGGTATAATGCAAAAATAAAATATGAATGGGTTTGCAACAGTACTTAAAGTAGTGATTTGCTTTATTATACTAACGGATCTCACGAAGGTTTTGTTAAGTTTTGTGTCGATGAAGTGTTCAAAGATCGAGGAGGTATTGATATGAGAAGAATGAGGAGAGGCAGGAGCTCAAGCTTGGGTATGCCCAAGGCACCCCAAGTAAATATTCAAGGAGACTCAAGCGTCTAAGCTTGGGGATGCCCCGGAAGGCATCCCATCTTTATTCGACAATTATCGGTATGTTTCGGTTTTTGTTTTGTTCACATGATATGTGTAAATTCTTGGAGCGTCTTTTGTGTTTATTTTTCCCTTTTCTTTTATGCACCATGCTGGTATGGGATAGTCCTTGGTTGATTTATAGAATGCTCTTTGCACTTCATTTATATCTTTTGAGTATGGCTTTATAGAATGCTTCATGTGTTTCGCTTATATCATTTGAAGTTTGGATGCCTGTTTCTCTTCATATAGAAAACCGTTATTTGTAGAATGCTCTTTTGCTTCACTTATATTTATTAGAGTGTAGTATTTTATAGAAAGAATTAAACTCTCTTGCTTCACTTATATCTATTTAGAGAGTCAACAGGAATTGGTCATTCACATGGTTAGTCAGAAAATCCTACATAATCCTTGTAGATCCCTGAATATTGTATGTTTGATTCCTTGCAACAGTTTTGCGATATGGAGATGATAATATGTGAGTTATGCTAGTGAGTAATTGTGATTTAGTAAGAATATTGGTGTTAAGGTTTGTGATTCCCTATGCATGCACGTAAAGTCAATAGTTATGCAACGAAGTTACATCCTACTTATGGTGCATTATTCAGTGTTAGTTATGTTCAATGCATGCTTATGACCGTTTTCATTTTCTGGTTGGTTGCTTCTCAATCTATTTGCTAGCCTTCATTTGTACTAAGCGGGAATGCGGCTTGTGCATCCAACTCCTTAAACCTAAAGTTATGCCAAATGAGTCCGCCATACCTACCTATATGCGGTATTTCCATGCCGTTTCCAAGTAAATTTACATGTGCCAACTCTAGTTATTCAAAATAAATTTCTGTTTTGTGTGCTCGTACCGCTCATGTGGCGGCAGGGGGTGGCCAATATTTTCCATGCTAGGTGTGTTATTCTCACGATGAGTGTTTATTCACTTGTCATTGCACGAGAGAGTGGCAGGTAATAGGGATGCCCAGTCCCACAATGAATCAAAAATAATAATAACAAAATTCCTTGGAAAGTGTTGGTATGGAAGGCACCCATGGATACGGCTAGCCATGGATTGTGAAAGAATGGTGGAAAGGAAATGAATTTTATTTTTTGTTTGGGAACCGCCTATAATGTGTCTAGCATGGAAGATATTGGGAACTTTCGGTCGTAGCGTTGACAGGAAAAGCATGCCTCTCAAAATAATTTTATCTCTCTAATTTAAGCTTTGAGCTCTGGCACCTCTGCAAATCTCTGCTTCCCTCTGCGAAGGGCCTATCTATTTACTTTTATGCATTTTTATTTTTATTGAGTCTCCATCTTCTCTTATAAAGCACCAACTGAAAAGCACTATTGTCATACTTGTGTATTGGGTGTAGTTAATGTTGAGTGTGTTTCATGAATGGATCAATGACTGAGCATAATGGGCTAGGGATAACTTTCTTTAGCGTTGATATTTTGAAAGACATGGTTGTTTGTTAGTATGCTCGAGTATTGATGTCTTTATATCAAATTATAGACTATTGCTTTGAATCACTCGTGTCTTAATATTCATGCCATGATTAAATTTTATGATCAAGATTATGCTAGGCGGCATTCCACATAAAAAATTATCTTTTTATCATTTACCTACTCGAGGACGAGCAGGAATTAAGCTTGGGGATGCTGATACGTCTCCGTCGTATCTATAATTTTTGATTGTTTCATGCCAATATCCTATAATTTCCACATACTTTTGGCAATATTTTATATTATTTTTTGGGACTAACATATTGATCCAGTGCCCAGTGCCAGTTCCTGTTTGTTGCATGTTTTTTGTTTCGCAGAATATCCATATCAAACGAAGTCCAAATGCAATAAAATTTCACGGAGAATTATTTTAGAATATATGTGATTTTTGGGAGGTGGAATCAACGTAAGGCGGTGCTCGTGGGCCCCACGAGGCACCAAGGCACGCCAGGGGGGGTCCGACGCGTCATGGTGCCTCGTGAGGCCCTCATAGGTCGGTTGGTGCCCTTCTTTGGCCGCAAGGAAGCTAATATCCGGAAAAAAATCGTGTTAAAATTTCAGCGCAATCGGAGTTACGGATCTTCGGGAATTTAAGAAACGGTGAAAGGCCAGAAAACAGAAACGCGAAACAGAAGAGAACAGAGAGAGGGATCCAATCTAGGAGGGGCTCCTGCCCCTCCGCCGCCATGGAAGCCATGGACCAGAGGGAAAACTCTCCTCCCATCTAGGGGGGAGGCCAAGGAAGAAGAAGAAGGAGGGGGGCTCTCTCCCCCTCTCTTTCGGTGGCGCCGGAGCGCCGCCGGGGGAACCATCATGACGGCGATCTACACCAACAACTTCGCCGCCGTCAACACCAACTCTCTCCCCCTCTATGCAGCGGTGTAACCTCTCTTTTCCCACTGTAATTCTCTACTTAAACATGGTGCTTAATGCTACATATTATTATCCAATGATTTGTGGCCATCCTATGATGTTTGAGTAGATTCTTTTTGTCCTATGGGTTGATTGATGATCGTGATTAGTTTGAGTTTTATGTTTTATTTTGGTGTTGTCCTATGGTGCTCTCCATGTCGCGCAAGCGTGAGGGATTCCCGATGTAGGGTGTTGCACTACATTCATAATTCTCTTATGGTGGGCGGCTAGAGTGACAGCAGCTTATACCCGAGTAAGGGGGTTGTTGCGTATGGGAGTAAAGGGGACTTGATACTTAATGCTATGGTTGGTCTTTACCTTAATGATCTTTGGTAGTTGCAGATGCTTGCTAGAGTTCCAATCATAAGTGCATATGATCCAAGTACAGAAAGTATGTTAGCTCATGCCTCTCCCTCATATAAAATTGCAACAATGATTACCGGTCTAGTTATCGATTGCCTAGGGACAAATCATTCTCTTGTGTTACAAAAGCTTTCTACTAAACAACTAACTTTTATTATCTTACAAATTACTCGTGGTTTTATTCTTGCAAAGTACTTCTAGTTTTGTTCTTGCAAACCTATCCTATCACCTACAAAATAGTTTTATACTTGTTCTAGGTAAAGCGAACGTTAAGTGTGCGTAGAGTTGTATCGGTGGTCGATAGAACTTGAAGGGAATATTAATTCTACCTTTAGCTCCTCGTTGGGTTCGACACTCTTATTTATCAAAAAAGCTACAATTGATCCCCTATACTTGTGGGTTATCACCGGCAAGCTTCGCCCCGGCAAGGTGAAGACCAAGGCTATGGTTATCGGCAAGCTCCCTTGCCGGCAAGCAAGGCCCGGCAAGCTCCGTGCCAACAGGCTTGTTCTGTCCCGTTACCGCTCCACCTCACCATCGACCAGATAGGCTCGTGGGATAGGTGTCGAGCGGGCAGGCAGTCAACATGGCCGGCCAAGGCACGTGTCAGCACACCATGCCAAGATAAACTTTAATGACACCCGTCCCTGGGACGTGTCGAGATTACAGAAGGACGCCAGGACCGGTGGTACAGATCTTTTCCCAAGGCCTCACCTCCCCGACGTAGCACCTAACGGTGCATTAAATGTGTTTATCTTACCCTGTTGGAAGATGGACGTGATGACGGTGCAAGTCACTGTTCACATTCTGTAATGACCGTATTAGCCATTGTGGTAACCCCTTGGCCTATAAAAGGAGGCCCACGGCTACAGGTAGAACGGTCGACACCCAGATCAATTACACGCCATAGCTGCATTTTCCCGAGCACCTTGCCGGAAAACTGCGCTCCCTGTAATCAGAGTTCATACATGATCAAACACAGAGCAGGAGTAGGGTTTTACGCTCAAAGTCGCCCGAACCTGGATAAATCCCCCCGTGTATTCTTGCATCTACTAAAAATCTGCTCTTTGTCCCATGCATGTCCCCTGAGCCGAATCGCAAAGGGACCCGTTCGGTCCCATAGATAGTCATTTCCCACGACATCTTTGGCGCGCCAGGTAGGGGGATTGTGTGTCACAAATCAGCTTTCTTGTAGTGTGAGTACCAATTTCTTCATCTTCGTCGATGGCGCTGAAGAAGAAGGGTGGAGCCACGATGGCTCATACCGCGTCCAAGCCACCTTCCAAGGCGACCGCAGGCGGCGCAGGCGGTGCAACCGGCGTGGGCGCAATGGTTGGTACGGGCGGGGCTGGAGGTGCGAGTGGTGCGGGTGCCCAGCACCCCCGCCACGCTGCTAAGCCTAGCCACAGGACCAGCGATGTCGCAGCCGGTCAACTTCCAAGACATTCTGGTGAGCACAGTCATCATAGTAGTATAGTTCATACTGCTGCAACCCAGAACCCAGCCGCCGCAACATCCCAGAATGTAGCGGCGACGTCCAACAACGGCGCGGGGAGACGTACGCCGCGGCCATCGCAAGATGGGCGCGACACGCTCCCCCACTTTGTTGGCGGTCCCAGACGATCGCAAGGCGAGGTCCCTATGCAGCAACTTCCGATTGCTCACGGAGCACCACCGCCACCACCACGTCCGCCTGTTGGCGAGCATGAGCCGCGGCGGCATGGACGTAACGAAGGTCCTTCTGGCTCTGCCAGGAGTCGAGCGACGCCTCGTTCTATGCTCCCAGCCATGCCAACCACGGCGGCGGAGGCCATGGCGCGGGTTCAAATACTTTTGAACTTCCCACCAAGCCCAGACAAGATGGACGAATGGAGAGCCACCATTCAGAGTCTCATCAGTTTTGCCGATCCCGGCAAAACACAAGACATGGGGCCCTCGCAGCGACCACCCACCATGTTGGCGGGACCATCCAGCTACCTTGCCGGAGGCGCCGCACAAACGGTGCAGTCGCCTCGGCACCCCCCACCATCACAGCAGCCAGCCCGCCGATCAGACGACAATGATGTGTTGTCTATGGCTTCGTCAGATCCGTGGTGCCGCCAAGATCAACGTCAAGTGCTTCGCGAGCAGTGCGACGAAGACACCCACACGAAGATCGAGCGGTGCCGGGAAGCACGCCGTCAATCTGACGACCATGCCAGGCCGGCAGTGAACGTGCTCGCTCCAGTAGCCGCTGGGTACTTGCCCTATGATGTGGGGTGCCCAACGTTTACTCGTGAGCTGCGGCAAGTTCGCTGGCCGTCCACCCGAGGCTTCAAGCCGGAGCTGCCCGACAAGTACGATGGCACACTCAACCCAGCCGAGTTCCTTGGCATCTACACCATCGCGGTGGAGGCTGCCGGGGGACGGGACGAGAAAGTACTCGCCAACTACTTCCCGTTGGCGCTTCGGCCCAACGTCAGGTCGTGGTTGATGAACCTGCCTGAGGGCTCCATCTCTTCTTGGGCGGATCTATGCCATCATTTCATTGGCGCTTACCAGGGTGGCCACAAGCTCCTGGGTCAGCCCAGCGATTTGCAGGTGATCCCCCAAAGGGATGGAGAGAACCACCGCAAGTACATACAACGGTTCAGCCGCGTGCACCACAACATCCCCGACATCCATCCCGCAGCTGTCGTTGCCGCGTTCCACACGAATGTGCGCAACCGCAGGATGCGGTCTAAGATGAATGTCGAGCAGGTCAAGACCATCAACGATCTGTATGCCTTGGCGGATAGGTGTGCACGTGCTGAGGAAGGGATGCGACTCCCCGGGGAAGATGCCGGTGCAGACGTCGATTCAGAGGATGATGACGCATCAACCCCACAGTAGAAGAACAGGAAGCGCAACAGAAAGCACAAGAACAAGACTGTACTGGCTGTCGAGAGTTCCGGCGACAACAATGCCACCAAGAAGCCGAAGGCAGACATCCCCGACAAGGAGGTTGCCGGGTGCGATGCTTGCCGAGAAGCTGCGGCAGGCAAGAAAGCCGACAAGACCGGCGGGCTGTACAGCAAGATCCACCGCACCAAGGGCCACGGCCTCCAGCAATGCAGGCAAGTAGAGCAACTTGCCGAAAAGCAGAAGCAAGAGTACGAGAAGCATGACAAGGAGAAGGCCCAAGATGGTGCTGGTGGGACCGGCAAACAAGACCATGGTGGCCGCGGAGGCCGCCGCGGCAAGGCCAAGCAGCCAAAAGAGAAGGCTGCTCAGGGCCAGCAAGAAGAGGATGATAGTGATGAGGATGGAGGCGGGTCCGGCAAGGAGTTCCAAAATGCGATGGATGCCATGTGTGTTGACGGAGGCGCATCTTTGCACTCCTCGCACCAGCAACTAAAGCAGTGGATCCGCGAAGTCAATACAGCAGAGCCGGTGATGGAGGCACAGAAGCCACTCAAGTGGTCGCACTCGTCCATCATCTTTGACGCCGAGGACCAACCTGATCGCACCACTGCGGTCGGGTGTTTGCCATTGTTGGTCTCACCAACAATTCGCAGCCTCAAGGTGACGAAGATGCTGGTTGACGGTGGGGCTGGCTTGAACTTGATCTCTCCAGATGTGATCAAGAGGCTGCAGATCCCCGACAAGGATCTCGAGGAAACAGGCAGTTTCCAAGGGATCAGTCCGGGGAGGAACAAGCCGAAAGGCCAAGTCACAGTGCCGATCACATTCGGCAGCGAGCTCAACCATCGGACGAAGAAGATTACCTTCGACGTCGTCAAGATGCCGCTGTCGTACAATGGAATTTTGGGCCGCCCAGCCCTGGCAAAATTAATGGCCGCGTCGCATTATGCATACAATGTCATCAAGATGCCGGGGCTGATGGGGGTCCTCACCATCAAGTCAAACCACAAGGACGCAATCATCTGTGTTGACAAGCTCCACCAGGAGGCAGCAGCAGCGGCTGCCATCGAGGCACTTGCCCCTGCCGTCAAAACTCCCGGGCGAGGAAAGAAGAAGAAGACCGGCAAGACCTTTGGGAAGGACTCCGGGAAGCGCACTTCGGAGTGCAGTATGCCTGTCGAGGACGCACCAGAGAGCTCTACCGTCAAGGGCAAGAGAACCAAGGCTTCCGCGCCGGCAACCAAACAAGTTTCTGCGAAAGGAGATGAGACAAGCGGCGCTTTCTCTATAAGTGCCACCCTCAGTGACAAGCGGCAAGAGTTCATTGCCAAGGAGATTAAGAAGTTAGAAGTAGCAAGCCTCGTTAGAGGAGTGCTACACCCTACGTGGTTAGCCAATCCGGTGGTGGTGCGCAAGGCGAACGGGAAGTGGAGGCTTTGTATCGACTTCACTAATATAAATAAAGCCTGTCCCAAGGACCCTTTCCCTTTGCCACGCATTGACCAGATTGTAGACTCCACTGCCGGCTGTGACCTACTCTCTTTCCTTGACGCCTATTCTGGTTATCATCAGATTTTTATGGCCAAGGAAGATGAGGAGAAGACCGCATTCATCACTCCGTGCGGCACATACTGCTTTTTGCGTATGCCTTTCGGACTGAAGAGTGCCGGAGCGACCTTTGCCAGAGTGGTCCAGATTGGTTTTGAGCCACAGCTACACAGAAATCTGGAAGCTTATATGGATGACATTATGGTTAAAACCAGAGACAAGTCAACACTGATCCAGTATCTCGAGGAAACTTTTGCCAACCTACGCAAGCTCAGCCTGAAGCTCAACCCCGAGAAGTGTGTGTTTGGTGTTCCATTCGGCAAGCTTCTTGGCTTCTTTGTGTCTCAGAGAGGGATTGAAGCCAACCCCGACAAGATCAAGGCAATTGAGCAGATGGAGGCACCGAGGCGCATCAAGGATGTCCGGTGCCTTGCCGGCTGCGTTGCCGCCCTCAGCAGGTTCATCTCTAAATCAGCAGAGCACGCCTTGCCGTTCTTCAAGATATTGAAAAAGGCAGGTCCAGTGAACTGGACTCCGGAAGCGGAGGCCACACTCCGAGATTTGAAGGAGTACATGTCCTCTCCGCCAGTCCTAGTTGCGCCTAGGCCACAAGAGACATTGCTGCTATACTTAGCGGCGACGAATCAAGTGGTTAGTGTTGCACTCGTGGCTGAAAGAGAGGTAGATGAGGAAGAGGTAGCAGCCGCAGAGCCATGACCCGATGAACCGGAATCTTTTCCGGGAAGGCCAGGTGCCAACAAGCCAGAGATTGTGCAAGCCAGCCAGTCAGATCAGCAAGTTGTGAAGAAGAAGATGGTGCAGTGCCCAGTTTACTTCGCCAGCTCCCTCCTGCAAGGGGCTAGATCAAGGTACTCTGGTGTGCAAAAGTTGCTTTTTGGCTTCTCATGGGCTCAAGGAAACTGCGCCATTATTTTCAAGCACACCCAGTCACCGTCATCACTCGCTTCCCGCTGCAACACATCTTGAGAAATCCAGAAGCAACTGGCAGGATTGTGGAGTGGGTGTTGGAGTTATCAAGTTTTGATCTGAAGTTTGAGAGCACCTCGATAATTCAGAGCAGAGCCTTGGCAGAATTCATTGCAGAATGGACCCCAACGCCAGATGAAGAAAAACCAGAGACTTCTCTCCCCAGCAAGGAAACAATTGACGATTGGGTCATGTACTTTGACGGTGCTTTTACGTTGAAAGGCGCCGGTGCTAGTGTGCTGCTTATAGCACCCACCTGAGAGCACCTCAAGTACGTGGTCCAGATGCATTTCCCCAGGGAACAGGCCACCAACAACACCACTGAGTACGAGGATTTGCTTGCCGGACTGCGCATTGCAATCGACCTCGGTATCTGGAAACTAATTATCAGAGGTGAGTCGTAGCTTGTGGTGAGGCAGGTCAACAAGGATTACCAGAGCCCTTTGATGGAGGCATATGTCGATGAAGTGAGGAAGTTGGAAGAACACTTTGATGGTCTGCAAGCAGAGCACGTCCCTCGTGCCCCGAATGAGAATGCCGGCGACCTGTCAAAGCTTGCCGCCCAAAAGATGCCTGTGGAACCAGGAACTTTTGTGCTCCAACTAACTCAACCATCCGTTACACCGTCGAAGCTGGCGAAGAAAAGAAAACAAGATGTTGATGGTTACTTTCTGGCAAAGTTACCCGTAGCCGCCAAGAAAGCAGATACCACCGACAAGCCGTCCTTTGCCAGTGAGTAGCAGCATCCGGCAAGCCAGATCCTTGCCATCGAAGCAAGCGCTCCCGCAAAGGAAGAAATGCCTTTAGTCCTTGTCGTCGAGCCACAAGCTCCGGCATGGGCACAGCCGATTGTCCAGTTCCTCCAGACAGGAGACCTTCCCGATGAACAAGAAGATGCAGAAAGAGTCGCCCGTCAATCAAGGATGTATAAATTTATTGACAGCACCTTGTACAGGAAGACACCAAACGAGGTAAAGTTGAAATGCATCTCCCAGGAAGATGGACAAAGGCTGTTGGAAGAAATACATGAAGGGATGTGCGGCTCTCATATTGGGTCACGCACACTTGTCGGCATGGCATTCCGTCAAGGATTCTACTGGCTGACAACCCTTCAAGACGCCTTGGCGGTGGTTATCAGGTGCGAAGCATGCCAGTTCCACTCCAAGGACATCCACCAACCAGCTCAAGCCCTCCAAACCATCCCTTTTTCCTGGCCCTTCTCGGTCTGGGGGCTCGACATTGTTGGCCCTTTCCCCCGTGCCACCGGGGGCTTTGAATTCCTGTACGTTGCAATCGACATGTTTACAAAGTGGCCTGAGGTAGAGCCAGTGAGAAAGGTGACGGCACAGTCAGGTGTACCCAACAGGATCATTACCGACAACGGTACCCAATTCACGAGCCGCGCCTTCACAGCATATTGCCAAGAACTTGGAAATAAGATCTGCTATGCCTCCGTTGCTCACCCGAGAAGCAACGGGCAGGTAGAGAGGGCAAATGCGGAAGTGCTGTGTGGTCTAAAGACTAGGACTTTCGACAAGCTGCACCAGTGTGGAAGGCGCTGGGTGGAAGAATTGCCGGCGGTTCTTTGGTCAATCAGAACGACACCAAATCGAGCCACTGGCCAGACACCCTTCTCCCTTGTGTATGGTGCAGAAGTGGTGCTCCCCACGGAACTCAAATACGGGTCACCTCGAGTCTTGGCCTTCGATGAGGAGGACCAAGATGAGCTGCGACATGATGATGCCACGCTCCTTGAGGAAGATTGTTTCCAGGCTGCTGTCCGTGCTGCATGGTACCAGCAAGCTTTGCGCCGCTACCATAGCCACAAAGTGAATGCCAGGAACCTTGAGGAAGGCGACCTTGTTCTTCGTCAGATTTAATCCACGAAGGGTAAAAACAAATTGACGCCGAAGTGGGAGGGCCCTTACCGGGTAGTACGAGTCTCTAGACCCGGCGCAGTCCGTCTAGAGACCGAAGATGGCACTCCGGTGCTCAACTCATGGAATATTGAGCATCTTCGTAAGTTCTACCCATAAGGCGCGGTTGCCGGGCTGCCCGGCAACCTATTTTGTACAAGTTTGCCGTCAAGGCATGTAAACCTTTGTACAAAGCCGGGCGCATATCCCGTGCATAGTAAATAAAAACTAAATGTTTCACAATTTTTTGCAAAGAACATATATATTTATGTGTTGCAGGCAGTCTTGTGTTACATTTTTTGCCTTTCATAAGGTGATTAACGAACCGTCAAGGTTCCAACCTCCTCCTTTCTCTTCTTTCTTTTTCTTAAAGGAAAAAAAGAGTTCCTCACGTAGAAGTTTCCCGGGGGGAGGGGGGCGATGGTATGGATAGCAAAGGACGCGTTCAAGATGTCGCCCTACGACAAGAAGTATAGCAAGGAATAAGTTAAGTTGCAAAACTTTTAAATAAATTCTTTTGTTGTAGTTGCGATTCTCCTTGAACGATTTTGGTCTTGGTATGAGAAACCTGCACGCTAAGGAACCTTGCTGTGGTCAACTGTGCTCTTGCTTTGCTTTGAGCCCGCTCGGCAACTTAAGTAGCTGCGTTGTGATCGTCAAGCGCAACCTTGCCGGCAGCGGCATTCCCGGCAAGCTGCTGAGGACCTATTCCTCGAGCGCTCGTGGCAAGGATGTGCGCACCGGCAAGTTTCCGGCAAGCGTAGGGTACAAAAAATCATGCAAAGACAGAATGGAATAAGGAGAACAACACGCATACATCCATTCAAAATACGAACTACAGCAACTGATAAACGTTTAGATGCAAAAGTAATCTTCCATGCCCCCACGGGGCTACATTGGTTTTGATACAGAAACTAAGGAGAGGAGCCTAGGAGGAGCACAGCTCATCTTCGAGATTCGACTAGGGCAATACTATGCGCCTAGTCGGAGTTGCCGCCTTCGCTCTTGATACGCGAGGAGCTTTCGTCGCTCTCGCTCTCGCTGGTGGAGTCGCTGCCGCTGCTGCTCTCACTTTCCATGCAGCATTCGATGCGGCCGCCGGAGAGCCCGAAGAACTTCAAAAAAAGTGTGGCAGCTTGCTACTTGTAGCTTGCGTTGGTTTTATCCCCGAAGAGGAAGGGATGATGCAGCACAACAGCGGTAAGTATTTCCCTGAGTTATGAAACCAAGGTTATCAATCCAGTAGGAGAACCACGCAATACCTCGTTAGCAGTACCTGCACACAAACAACAAATCCTTGCACCCAACGCAAACGAGGGGTTGTCAATCCCTCGGCGGTTAATTGGAAGATTAAATTGTATGTGATAGATAGATAGATAGATTGAAACAAAAAATACAAAATAAAATAAATAAAAGAAAAGTGCAGCAAATATTTTTAGGGTTTTAGTATATGATTTAGATAGACCCGGGGGCCATAGTTTTCACTAGAGGCTTCTCTCATAAAAATAGCATACGGTGGGTAGACAAATTACTATTGGGCAATTGATAGAAAAGCAAATAATCATGACGATATCCAAGGCAATGATCATGTATATAGGCATCACGTCCGAGACAAGTAGACCGACTCCTGCCTGCATCTACTACTATTACTCCACACATCGACCGCTATCCAGCATGCATCTAGTGTATTAAGTCCATAAAGAACGGAGTAACGCCTTAAGAACGATGACATGATGTAGACAAGATAAACTCACGTATGAATAAACCCCATCTTTTTACCCTTAATAGCGATGATACATACGTGTCATGTCCCTTTCTGTCACTGGGATTGAGCACCGCAAGATCGAACCCATTACAAAGCACCTCTTCCCATGGCAAGATAAATCAATCTAGTTGGCCAAACCAAATCAATAGATTGGAGAAGAAATACGAGGCTATAATAATCATGCATAAAAGAGTGCAGCAAAGACTCAAATAATATTCATGGATAATCTGATCATAAACTCACAATTCATCGGATCCCAACAAACACACCGCAAAAAGTGATTACATCGGATAGAACTCCAAGAACATCGAGGAGAACATTGTATTGAAGATCAAAAAGAGAGAAGAAGCCATCTAGCTACTAACTATGGACCCGAAGGTCTGTGGTAAACTACTCACGCATCATCGGAAGGACATCAAGGTTGATGTAGAGCCCCTCCGTGATCGATTCCCCCTTCGGCGGAGTACCGGAGAAGGCCTCCAGATGGGATCTCTCAAGAACAGAAACTTGTGGCGGCGAAAAAAGTATTTCGTGGACTCCCCTGAGGGTTTCTGATTTTTTGGGAATTTATAGTGGAAGAATTAGGTCAAACGGAGCTCTGTGGGCCCCACGAGGTACCAGGGCGCCCCCCCCAGGCGCGCCCTGGTGCCTCGTGGGCACCCCCTGGGGCTTCTGGCCTCCTCCCGAAGCTTCTAGTGTTGTATATGTCGAGAAAAAAAATCTCCACAAAGTTTCGTGGCATTTGGACTTCGTTTGGTATTGATATTCTGTAAAACAAAAACAGGGCAGAAAACAGCAACTGGCACTGGGCACTAAGTTAATAGGTTAGTCCCAAAAAAAATTATATATAATTGCTTGTAAAGGTATATAAAACATCCAAGATTGATAATATAACAGCATGGAACAATCAAAAATTATAGATACGTTGGAGACGTATCAGCATCCCCAAGCTTAATTCCTGCTCGTCCTCGAGTAGGTAAATGATAAAAACAGAATTTTTGATGTGGAATTCTGCCTATCATATTCATCATATATTCTTTTCTTTTCTAGCATGGACATTGGACTTGAATGATTCAAAGCAATAGTCTATAATTTGACATGAAGACATAAATACTCAAGCATACTAACAAGCAACCATGCCTTTCAGAATATCAATGCTAAAGAAAGTTATCCCTAGCCCATTATGCTCAATCATTGATCCATTCATGAAACACACTCCATATTAGCTACATCCAATGCACAAGTATGACAATAATGCTCTCTAGTTGGTGCTTAATAAGAGAAGATGGAGATTCAAATAAAAATAAAAATTGCATAAAAGTAAATAGATAGGCCCTTCGCAGAGGGAAGCAGAGATTTGCTAATGTGCCAGAGCTCAAAGCTAAAATTAGAGAGATAAAATATTTTGAGAGGCATGCTTTTCCTGTTAACGAAAATGAATGAGAATTTCCAATATCTTCCATGCTAGACACATTATAGGCGGTTCCCAAACAGAAAATAAAGTTTCTTTCCTTTCCACCATTCTTTCACAATCCATGGCTAGCCGTATCCACGGGTGCCCTCCATACCATCACTTTCCAAGGAAATTAATATTATCATCATATAAAAAAATCATTTCATTTCATTTCGGGACTGGGCATCCCTATTACCTGCCACACTCTCGTGTAATGACAAGTGAATAAACACTCATCGTGAGAATAACCCGCCTAGCATGGAAAATATTGGCTACCCCCTTCCGCCTCATGAGCGGTACAGGCACACAAAACAGAAAATTATTTTGAAAATTAGAGTTGGCACACGCAAATTTACTTAGAACGGCATGGAAATACCGCATATAGGTAGGTATGGTGGACTCATTTGGCACAACTTGGGTTTAAGGAGTTTGGATGCACAAGCAGTATTTCCGCTTAGTACAAATGAAGGCTAGCAAATAGATTGAGAAGCGACCAACCAAAAAACAAAAATGGTCATAAACATGCATTGAACATAACTAACACCGAATAATGCACCATAAGTAGGATATAATTTCGTTGCATAACTATTGACTTTACGTGCATGCATAGGGAATCACAAACCTTAACACTAATATTCTTACTAAATCACAATAACTCACTAACATGACTCACATATCATCATCTCCATATCGCAAAACTATTGCAAGGAATCACACTTATCATATCCAATTATCTATATGAAAGTTTTTATTATATCCCTCTTGAATATTCATCACTTTGGGACCAAATTCATATCTTGTGCAAATTACCATTACTATTATCAACTCTCAAAAAGATATAAGTGAAGCATGAGAGCACAAATATTTCTTCAAAATTTTAATCTTATAAACTCTCAAAATAATATAAGTGAAGCATGAGAGTTCAAGTATTTCTTCAAAACATAGCCACCGCTGTGCTCAAAAATATTTAAGTGAAGCACTAGAGCAACTGCCTAGCTCAAAAAATTTAAGTGAAGCACATAGAGTATTCTAACAAATCATGATAAACGTGTGGCTCTCTCAAATAGGTGTGTCCAGCAAAGATGATTGTGACAAACTAAAAAGCAAACAAAGCAAACACTCATATAATAAACGAAGCTCCAAGTAAAACACATATCATGTGACGAATAAAAATATAGCTCCAAGTAAAATTACCTATGGTTGGCAGAAGAAAGAGGGGATGCCTTCCGGGGCATCCCCAAGCTTAGACGCTTGAGTCTTCCTTGAATATTACCTTGGGGTGCCTTGGGCATCCCCAAGCTTAGGCTCTTTCCACTCCTTATTCCTTCATCCATCGTGATCTCACCCAAAACTTGAAAACTTCAATCACACAAAACTCAACAAAACCTTCGTGAGATCCGTTAATATAACAAATAAATCACTACCTTAAGTACTGTTGCAAACCCATTCATATTTTATTTTTGCATTATACCTACTGTATTCTAACTTCTCCATGGCTTATACCCCCCGATACAATCCATAGTTTCATCAAAACAAGCAAGTAGTACTTCAAAAACAGAATCTGTCAAAAACAGAACAGTTTCTAGAAATCTATTTAAAATCCATACTTATGTAACTCCAAAAATTCTGAAAAAATTGGACAATGTGGTAAATTCATATACCAATACTGTGTAAAAATTTCAGATTTTTCTGACGCTCCAGTACAGAACTAAAATTCCAGCACTGGATGCAAAACTTTCTGTTTTCCAAACAGCATCAATTATACTATCTTCCAAATCATCCCAAAGGCATTACTTGGCACAAACACTAATTAAAACATAAAAACACAATATTAACAGTAGCAAAATTGTGTAAACACAGAAGAACAGAAATGAAAAGCAAAAATTTATTTTATTCATTGGGTTGCCTCCCAACAATCGCTATTGTTTTATGCCCCTAGCTAGGCATAATGCATAGTTTCAAGTGTTGTCATCCTTCAACTTGATTCCATAAGTGGCCCTCATAATGGATTCATATGGTGCTTTAATTATTTTCCTAGGGAAATGTTACATACCCTTATTTAGTGGAAATTGAAATTTTATATTCCCTTCTTTCATGTCAATAACGGCACCTATGGTTCGTAAGAATGGTCTACCAAGTATTATGGGGCAAGAAGGATTGCATTCAATGTCAAGTACAATAAAATAAACGGGCACATAGTTCCTATTTTCAAGAATAAGAACATCATTAATTCTACCCAAAGGCTTTTTAATAGTGGAATCCGCAAGATGCAAATTAAGAGAACATTCATCTATATTGGTAAAACCTAGAACATCACATAGAGATTTTGGAATTGTGGAAACGCTAGCACCCAAATCACATAAAGCATTGCACTCATAATTTTTAATTTTAACTTTAATGGTGGGTTCCCATTCATCATATAATTTTTTAAGAATTGAAATTTCTAGTTCTAGCTTTTCTTCTAACGCTTTCATCATCGCTTCTACGATGTGTTTAGTAAAAGCCTTATTTTACTCATAAGCGTTGGGTGAATTTAGCAGGGATTGTAACAAAGAAATACACTCAATCAAAGAACAACTATCATAATTAAAATATTTGTAATCCAAGAGAGTGGGCATATCACTAGTTAAAGTTTTTACCTCTCCTAACCCACTTTTATTAATTTTTCATCAAGATTTTCACCCTCCGAATTATGGGAATGCCTTCTAATTAAAGTTGACTCTTCTTCAGTCCCCTTTTCATCAAGTTTTATATTGCTAAACAAAGAATCAATAGATGAAACACCAATCATTTTAATATCCTCATCATTACTACGATAAAAACCGGGAGGAATCGCTTTTTCTAAATTCTCGTTTAGCTCTTAGCATAGCGGTTCTTTTCTTACTCTCATCCATGGAGACATATAAAGCTTTAATTGATTCATTAATATCAATTTTTGGTGGCAAAATTTTAGTCATAAGATTTTCCACATCATGAATAATCCTATCAATGCTCCTAGACATATCATCAAGATTACTCAATTTTTCTTCTATCGTAGTGTTGAAAACTTTTTGCGCATTAATAAATTCTTTAATATTTCTTTCAAGATAAGAGCGCATCCTATTATTATTATTATAAGAATTACCATAAGGATTGCCATGATTATTAGAGGAATTTCCAGGAAACGGTCTAGCATTGAAATTACCCCTATAAGCATTGTTGTTGAAATTACTCCTAGAGACAAAATCCACATCGATAGCATCATTATTTTGCTTAATCAAAGTGGACAATGGCACATCATTAGGATCAATATGAGCATTTTTACTAGCAACCAATTTCATAAGCGCATCAACTTTATCACTCAAAGTACTAATTTCTTCAACCGAATTCACTTTTTTACTAGTAGGAACTCTTTCAGTATGCGATTGTGAATAATTTGCCATAATATTATCAAGCAATTTAGTAGCTTCTCCCAATGTAATTTCCATAAAAGTACCACCCGCGGCGGAATCTAAAAGATTTCTAGAAACAAAATTTAATCCCGCATAAAAATTTTGTATGATCATCCACAAATTTAAACCATGAGTAGGGAAATTTCTTATCATTAATTTCATCCTTTCCCAAGATTGGGCAACATGTTCATGATCAATTTGCTTGAAATTCATAATTTGATTTCTAAGGGAAATAATTTTCGCGGGAGGAAAATACTTAGTAATAAAAGCATCTTTGCACTTATCCCAGGAATCAATACTATTTCATGGTAAAGATGAGAACCAAATTTTTGCACTATCCCGCACTGAGAATGGGAATAATTTTAATTTCACAATTTCATTATCCACATCTTTTTTCTTTTGCATATCACATAATTCTACGAAAGTGTTAAGATGGGATGCATCATCATCAATAGGACTACCAGAAAATTGTTCTTTCATAACAAGATTTAATAAAGCGGCATTAATATCACAAGTCTCCGCACTAGCGGCGGGACGAGCAATCGGAGTACTAATAAAATCATTATTATTAGTATTAGAAAAATCACACATTTTTGTATTTTCTTGAGACATCGTGACTACGCAATCAAGATAGCAATAAAGCAAAGAAGCAAACAAGAAAAAGGCAAACGGAAAATATTTTTGTATTTTTGTAGAAACTTTTTTAGAAGTGGGGGAGATGAAAATGAGAGGCAAATAAAATAAATGCAAGGAGATGAAAGTTTTATGCGAAGGTACTTGATAGATGTTGATGATGTCTCCCTGGCAACGGCGCCAGAAATTCTTCCTGCTACTTCTAGCTTGCGTTGGATTTATCCCCGAAGAGGAAGGGATGATGCAACACAGCAGAGGTAAGTATTTCCCTCAGTTATGAAACCAAGGTTATCAATCTAGTAGGAGAACCACGCAACACCTCGTTAGCAGTACCTGCACACAAACAACAAATCCTTGCACCCAACGCAAACGAGGGGTTGTCAATCCCTCGGCGGTTAATTGCAAGATTAAATTGTATGTGATAGATAGATAGATTGAAACAAAAAATACAAAATAAAATAAATAAAAGAAAAGTGCAGCAAATATTTTTAGGGTTTTAGTATATCATTTAGATAGACCCGGGGGCCATAGTTTTCACTAGAGGCTTCTCTCATAAAAATAGCATACGGTGGGTAGACAAATTATTGTTGGGCAATTGATAGATAAGCAAATAATCATGACGATATCCAAGGAAATGATCATGTATATAGGCATCACGTCCGAGACAAGTAGACCGACTCCTGCCTGCATCTACTACTATTACTCCACACATCGACCGCTATCCAGCATGCATCTAGTGTATTAAGTCCATAAAGAACGGAGTAACGCCTTAAGAACGATGACATGATGTAGACAAGATAAACTCATGTATGAATAAACCCCATCTTTTTACCCTTAATAGCAATGATACGTACATGTCATGTCCCTTTCTGTCACTGGGATTGAGCACCGCAAGATCGAACCCATTACAAAGCACCTCTTCCCATGGCAAGATAAATCAATCTAGTTGGCCAAACCAAATCAATTGATCGGAGAACAAATACGAGGCTATAATAATCATGCATAAAAGAGTGCAGCAAATACTCAAATAATATTCATGGATAATCTGATCATAAACTCACAATTCATCGGATCCCAACAAACACACCGCAAAAAGTGATTACATCGGATAGAACTCCAAGAACATCGAGGAGAACATTGTATTGAAGATCAAAAAGAGAGAAGAAGCCATCTAGCTACTAACTATGGACCCGAAGGTCTGTGGTAAACTACTCACGCATCATCGGAAGGGCAGCAAGGTTGATGTAGAGCCCCTCCATGATTGATTCCCCCTCCGGCGGAGTACCGAAGAAGGCCTCCAGATGGGATCTATCGAGAACAGAAACTTGCAGCGCCGGAAAAAGTATTTCGTGGACTCCCCTGAGGGTTTCTGATTTTTTGGGAATTTATAGTGGAGGAATTAGGTCAAACGGAGCTCTGTGGGCCCTACGAGGTACCAGGGCGCGCCTGCCCTCCCAGGCGCGCCCTGGTGCCTCGTGGGCACCCCCTGGGGCTTCTGGCCTCCTCCCAAAGCTTCTAGTGTTGTATATGTCTAGAAAAAAATCTCCAAAAAGTTTCGTGGCATTTGGACTTCGTTTGGTATTGATATTCTGTAAAACAAAAACAGGGCAGAAAACAACAACTGGCACTGGGCACTAAGTTAATAGGTTAGTCCCAAAAAAATGATATATAATTGCTTGTAAAGGTATATAAAACATCCAAGATTGATAATATAACAGCATGGAACAATAAAAAATTATAGATACGTTGGAGACGTATCACAGCTCCGTCGTACCTAAACTGGAGAGGGTGCCCCTGCCTTAGACCACGCGAGTGGGCGAACGACTTCCACCCCCACGTCAGGAACAGAGAGCTGGCGGTGGAGAACTCGGCCACCACCCAGGAGGGGCCATTGCAGCAGCCATTCGCCTGTAGCCACAGGCCCGAGGGCCTGCTGTTCTCCATCACCCTCGCAAAGGGATCCGGGAGCCGGAGCCAACTGCGGAGCCGGCGATGCAGCCCCACGACAAACTCGTGCGCTGCCACTGTCGTGTGGGACTTGTGCGCCGCCACCGCCGTGCGGGCTTCCGCCTGAGGGGGAAGAGCAGCTGCCCGCCACGTCCCCCGCGCCCACCTCGTCCACAAGTACCACTCCCTCCGTGGCCGCGGAGGGCGGCTCTGCTGTGGGTGCTAGGGCTGGCATTCACGACGACCACCGAGGAACGCGTCCGGCCCCGAGAGGGGACACTCGAGACGGAAGCAGATGCGCGGTCCGACCTGCACCCCTCGCCATCGCAGCGATAGACCTCGAGAAAAGCAAGGATGAACGAAAGGTTGGAGGAGGAGAATGGCAAAGGCAGAAGATGGGTGGGGAAGATTGCCACTCCCCCCGCCCTCTTTTATAGCGCTCTAGAGGGATTACCCTCCCTGCCGCCTCGCCTCCCTCAATGGTAGAAACCGAGGAAGGGAATGCGAGAAGTCAGGCAAAATGAGCAGCGCCCTTCACGTTTCTCCTTTTTATGCGGAAGGCGCAAGTGCTGGCTCTTTTTCGTCCTACGTGGCCACACTTTTCAGGCGCACCACCTCCCACCGCCGCTTCGCTCCACCTCTCCCACGCTCGCATTTAATGTGTATCATGGGCGGGTGCAGTAAAAAAGAAGATTATGACAGTTATCCTCTGCCACGCGCCGCCTGTGCACTGTTTGGGCCTAGCCCAATGACGCCTCGCATGCGCGCGTGGCCCAGGCCTAGGGGCTCCTATCGGTGTACTAAGACATGGGTGCCCTCGTACCCAGACTTGTGCACAGGCAGTTGTAGCCTCCCTTCCGGCAAGGGTTTGACAAAGGATAGCTACGACTCAAGACTCAACACCAAGACCGTGAAGAAGACCTCAAGGCAGGTCATTGAGAAGTACTATTCTAGTACTGAAGATCGACGCTGCCCTTGCCGACAAACTTCGCCCTGGCAAGGTGAAGACCAAGGCTATGGTTACTGGCAAGCTCCCTTGCCGGCAAGCAAGGCCCGGCAAGCTCCGTGCCAATAGGCTTGTTCTGTCCCGTTACTGCTCCACCTCACCATCGACCAAATAGGCTCGTGGGCTAGGTGTCGAGCGGGCAGACAGTCAACATGGCCGGCCAAGGCACGTGTCAGCACGCCACGCCAAGATAAACTTTAATGACACCCATCCCTGGGACGTGTCGAGATTACAGAAGGGCGCCAGGACCGGTGGTACAGATCTTTTGCCCAAGGCCGCACCTCCCCGACGTAGCACCTAACGGTGCATTAAATGTGTTTGTCTTACCCCGTTGGAAGATAGACGTGATGACGGTGCAAGTCACTGTTCACATTCTGTAATGACCGTATTAGCCATTGTGGTAACCCCTTGGCCTATAAAAGGAGGCCCACGGCTACAGGTAGAACGGTCGACACCCAGATCAATTACATGCCGTAGCTACATTTTGATGGAAATATGCCCTAGAGGCAATAATAAAGTTGTTATTTTATATTTCCTTGTTCATGATAAAGGTTTATTATTCATGCTAGAATTGTATTGATCGGAAACTTAAATACATGTGTGAATACATAAACAAATACCGTGTCCCTAATGAGCCTCTACTAGACTAGCTCGTTGATCAAAGATGGTTAAGGTTTCCTAACAATAGACATGAGTTGTCATTTGATAACGGGATCACATCATTAGGAGAATGATGTGATGGACAAGACCCATCTGTTAGCTTAGCATATGATCGTTCTGTTTATTGCTACTGCTTTCTTGAATGTCAAATACATGTTCCTCCGACCATGAGATCATGCAACTCCCGGATACCGGAGGAATACCTTGTGTGCTATCAAACATCACAACGTAACTGGGTGATCATAAATATGCTCAACAGGTATCTCCGAAGGTATCTGTTGAGTTGGCATGGATCGAGACTGGGATTTGTCACTCCGTGTTTCGGAGAGGTATCTCTGGGCCCTCTTGGTAATGCACATCATAAGAAGCTTGCAAGAAAAGTGACTAAGGAGTTAGTTACGGGATGATGTATTACGGAACGAGTAAAGATACTTGCCGGTAACGAGATTGAACTAGGTATGGAGATACCGACGATCGAATCTCGGGCAAGTAACATACCGACAGACAAAGGGAATTACGTATGTTGTCATTGCGGTTCGACCGATAAGATCTTCGTGGAATATGTAGGAACCAATATGAGCATCTAGGTTCCGCTATTGGTTATTGACCGGAGAGGCGTCTCAGTCATGTCTACATCATTCCCGAACCCGTAGGGTCTGCACGCTTAACGTTCGTTGACGATATAGTGTTATATGAGTTATGTGAATTGGTAACCAAATGTTGTTCGGATTCCCGGATGAGATCCCGGACGTCACGAGGAGTCTCGGAATGGTCGAGAGGTAAAGATTTATATATGGGAAATCATATTTTGGGTTCCGGAAAAAGGTGCAGTTTTTTCGGTATTGTACCGGGAAGCTTCCAGAAGGTTCCGGAGGATTCCGGAGGGGTCCGGAAGTCCACAAGTGGGTCCACCACGTCCCAAGGGCTGGCATGGGCTAAGGGGAGGCGCCCTGGCCTTATTGGGCCAGGCGCACCAAGTCCTCAAAAGCCCACGTAGCTAGGGAAGGAAAAAGGGAGAGTCCTAGTAGGAATAGGATTGGACTTTGGAGTCCAAGTCCACATGTGTACTATTCACGGTTACTGTTCACGTGGCACTATTCCTTCTACTCCAAGCCCCTACACATATATAAATAGAGGAGAGGGTGGCGCCCCAAAGAAGACACAGCATTGTCTTAGCCGTGTGCGGCGCCCCCCTCCACAGTTCCGTCCCTCGGTCATATTTTCGCAGTGCTTGGGCGAAGCCCTGCGGAGATAGCATCACCATCACCGTCACCACGCCGTTGTGCTGTCGGAACTCATCCACTACCTCGCCATCTTGCCTGATCAAGAAGTCGAGGACGTCACCGAGCTGAACGTGTGCTGAACGCGGAGGTGCCGTACGTTCGGTACTCGGTCGGTTGGATCGTGAAGTTGTTCGACGACATGAACCGTGTTGTTCTAACGCTTCCGCTTACGGTCTACGAGGGTACGTAGACACACTCCCCCTCTCATAGCTATGCATCTCCATGGATAGATCTTGCGTGTGCGTAGAATTTTTTTTGTTTTCCATGCAACGTTCCCCAACAGTGGCATCATGAGCCAGGTCTATGCGTAGATGATATGCACGAGTAGAACACAAAGAGTTGTGGGCGGTGATCGTCATACTGCTTACCACCAACGTCTTATTTTGATTCGGCGGTATTGTAAGATGAAGCGGTCCGGACCAACCTTACATGTCCACGTACATGAGACCGGTTCCACCGATAGACATGCAACTTGTTTTGTATAAAGGTGGCTGGCGGGTGTCTGTTTCTCCTACTTTAGTTGAATCAGATTTGACTGCGGCCGGTCCTTGTTGAAGGTTAAAACAGCAAACTTGATAAATCACCGTTGTGGTTTTGTGCCGTAGGTAAGAACGGTTCTTGCTAGAAGCCCGTAGCAGCCACGTAAAACTTGCAACAACAAAGTAGAGGACGTCTAACTTGTTTTTGCAGGGTATGCTGTGATGTGATATGGTCAAGACATGATGTGATATACGTTATTGTATGAGATGATCATGTTTTGTAATTTATCGGCAACCGGCAGGAGCCTTATGGTTGTCTCTTTATTGTATGAAATGCAAGCGCCATGTAATTGCTTTACTTTATCGCTATGCGTTAGCAATAGTTGTAGAAGCAATAGTTGGCGAGACGACCACGATGCAACGATGGAGATCAAGGTGTCGAGCCGGTGACGATGGAGATCATGACGATGCTTTGGACATGGAGATCAAAAGCACAAGATGATGATGGCCATATCATGTCACATATTTTGATTGCATGTGATGTTTATCCTTTATGCATCTTATTTTGCTTAGAACGACGGTAGCATTATAAGATGATCCCTTCACTAAATTTCAAGATAAAAGTGTTCTCCCCGAGTATGCACCGTTGCTAAAGTTCGTCGTTTTGAAGCACCTCGTGATGATCCGGTGTGATAGATTCTACGATCACATACAACGGGTGTAAGCCAGTTTTACACAAGAAGAATACTTGGGTTAAACTTGACGAGCCTAGCATGTACAGACATGGTCTCGGAACACTGGAGACCGAAAGGTCAAACATGAGTCATATAGTAGATATGATCAACATGGAGATGTTCACCATTGATGACTATCCCATCTCACGTGATGATCGGACATGGGCTAGTTGATTTGGATCATGTATCACTTAGTTAACTTGAGGGATGTTAATTTAAGTGGGAGTTCATTAGTAATTTGATTAATTGAACTTAATTTATCATGAACTTAGTCCTGATAGTCTTTGCAAATTACTTTGTAGATCAATAGCTCGCGTTGTAGCTCCCCTATTTTTGATACGTTCCTAGAGAAAGCTTAGTTGAAAGATGATGGTAGAAATTACACGGACTGGGTCCGTAACTTGAGGATTATCCTCATTGCTGCACAGAAGGATTATGTCCTTGATGCACCGCTAGGTGATGGACCTGCTGCAGGAGCTACTGTAGACGTTGTGAACGCCTGGCAGGCTCGATCTGATGACTACTTGATAGTTCAGTGTGCCATGCTCTACGGCTTAGAACCGGGACTACAAAAGCATTTTGAACGCCATGGAGCATATGAGATGTTCCAGGAGCTAAAATTGATATTTCAAGCTAATGCCCGGGTTGAGAGATATGAAGTCTCCAACAAGTTCTTCAGCTGTAAGATGGAGGAGAACAGTTCTGTCAGTGAACACATACTCAGAATGTCTGGATACCATAACCACTTGACTCAGCTGGGAATTGATCTTCCAGTTGAGAGTGTTATTGACAGAGTTCTTCAGTCACTGCCACCAAGCTATAAAGGCTTCGTGATGAACTATAATATGCAAGGGATGGAGAAGACAATTCCCGAGCTCTTCGCGATGCTGAAATCGGCGGAGGTAGAAATCAAGAAGGAGCATCAAGTGTTGATGGTTATCAAAACCACTAGTTTCAAGAAAAAAGGGCAAGGGAAAGAAGGGGAACTTTAAGAAGAACGGCAAGCAAGCTGCCGCTCCCACGAAGAAACCCAAAGTTGGACCCAAGCCTGAAACTGAGTGCTTCTACTGCAAAGGAACTGGTCACTGGAAGCGGAACTGCCCCAAGTATTTGGCGGATAAGAAGGATGGCAAAGTGAACAAAGGTATATTTGATATACATGTTATTGATATGTACCTCACTAGTGCTCGTAGCACCGTCTTGGTATTTGATACCGATTCAGTTGCTAATATTAGTAACTTGAAGCAGGAGCTGCAGAGTAACGGAGACTAGCTGAGGGCAAGGTGACGATATGTGTTGGAAGTGTCTCCAAGATTGATATGATCAATATCGACACGCTCGTAATACCTTCGGGATTAGTATTAAACCTGAATAATAGTTATTTGGTGCTTGCGTTGAGCATAAAACATTATATCTGGATATTGTTTATTGCAAGACGGTTATTCATTTAAGTCAGAGAATAATGGTTATTCTGTTTATATGAATAATATCCCTCGTGATCATGCACCCTTGTGAATGGTTTATTCTTGTTGAATCTCGATCGTAGTGATACACATATTCATAATATTGATGCCAAAAGATGCAAAGTTGATAATGATAGTGCAACATACTTGTGGCACTGCCGTTTAGGTCATATTGGTGTAAAGCGCATGAAGAAACTCCATGCTGATGGACTTTTGGAATCTCTTGATTATGAATCATTTGATACTTGCGAACCATGCCTCATGGGCAAGATGACTAAAACTCCGTTCTCCGGAACAATGGAGCGAGCTACTGATTTGTTGGAAATAATACATACCGATGTATGCGGTCCGATGAATGTTGAAGCATGCGGCGGGTATCGTTATTTTCTAACCTTCACAGATGATTTGAGTAGGTATGGGTATATCTACTTGATGAAACACAAGTCTGAAACATTTGAAAAGTTCAAAGAATTTCAGAGTGAAGTAGAGAATCATCGTAACAAGAAAATAAAGTTTCTACGATCCGATCGCGGAGGCGAATATTTGAGTTACGAGTTTGGCCTTCATTTAAGAAAATGTGGAATTGTTTCACAACTCACGCCACCTGGAACACCACAGCGTAATGGTGTGTCCGAACGTCGTAACCGTACTTTATTGGATATGGTGCGTTCTATGATGTCTCTTACCGATTTGCCACTATCGTTTTGGGGTTATGCATTAGAGACAGCTGCATTCTCGTTAAATAGGGCACCGTCTAAATCCGTTGAGACGACACCGTATGAATTGTGGTTTGGCAAGAAACCTAAGCTGTCGTTTTTTAAAGTTTGGAGATGCGATGCTTATGTGAAAAAGCTTCAACCTGATAAGCTCGAACCCAAAGCGGAGAAGTGCGTCTTCATAGGATACCCTAAAGAAACAATTGGGTACACCTTCTACCACAGATCCGAAGGCAAGGTCTTTGTTGCCAAGAATGGGTCCTTTCTAGAGAAGGAGTTTCTCTCGAAAGAAGTGAGTGGGAGGAAAGTAGAACTTAATGAGGTAATTGTGCCTTCTCTCGAATTGGAAAGTAGCTCATCAGAGAAAACCGTTCCCGTGATGCCTACACCAATAAGAGAGGAAGATAATGGTGAAGATCATGAAACTTCAGATCAAGTTACTACTGAACCTCGTAGGTCGACCAGAGTACGTTCCGCACCAGAGTGGTACGGTAATCCTGTTCTGGAAGTCATGTCGTTAGACAACGGCGAACCTACGAACTATGAAGAAGCTATGATGAGCCCAGATTCCGACAAATGGCTTGAGGCCATGAAATCTGAGATAGGATCCATGTATGAGAACAAAGTATGGGCTTTGGTGGACTTGCCCGATGATCGGCAAGCCATTGAGAATAAATGGATTTTTAACAGGAAGACAAACGTTGATGGTAATATCACTGTCTACAAAGCTCGACTTGTCGCGAAAGGTTTTCGACAAGTTCAAGGGGTTGACTACGATGAGACTTTCTCACCCGTAGCGATGCTTAAAGTCTGTCCGAATCATGTTAGCAATTGCCGCATTTTATGATCTGGCAAATGGATGTCAAAACTGCATTCCTTAATGGTTTTCTCAAAGAAGAGTTGTATATGATGCAACCAGAAGGTTTTGTCGATCCTAAGGGTGCTAACAAAGTGTGCAAGCTCCAGCGATCCATCTATGGACTGGTGCAAGCATCTCGGAGTTGGAATATATGCTTTGATGAGGTGATCAAAGCATATGGTTTTGTACAGACTTACGGTGAAGCCTGTATTTACAAGAAAGTGAGTGGGAGCTCTGTAGCATTTCTAATATTATATGTGGATGACATATTGTTGATTGGAAATGATATAGAATTTCTGGATGGCATAAAAGGATACTTGAATGAAAGACCTCGGTGAAGCTGCTTATATATTGGGCATCAAGATCTATAGAGATAGATCAAGACGCTTGATAAGACTTTCAATGAGTACATACCTTGACAAGATTTTGAAGGAGTTCAAAATGGATCAGTCAAAGAAGGAGTTCTTGCCTGTATTGTAAGGTGTAAAGTTGAGTAAGACTCAAAGCTCGACCACGGCAGAAGATAGAGAGAGTATGAAAGTCATTCCCTATGCCTCAGCCATAGGTTCTATAATGTATGCCATGTTGTGTACCACACCTAATGTGTGCCTTGCCACGTGTCTGGCAAAGGGGGTACAAGAGTGATCCAGGAGTGGATCACTGGACAGCGGTCAAAATTATCCTTAGTAACTAAAGTACTAAGGAAATGTTTCTTGATTATGGAGGTGATAAAGAGTTCGTCGTAAAGGGTTACGTCGATGCAAGCTTTGACACCAATCTGGATATCTCTGAGTAGCAAACCGGATACGTATAATGGAGCAGTCATTTGGAATAGCTCCAAGTAAAGCGTGATAGCAGCATCTACAGTATGACATAAGAATTTGCAAAGCACACATGGGTTTGAATATTACAGACCCATTGACTAAAATTCTCTCTCATGAGCAAAACATGATCACACCTTAGAACTCTTTGAGTGTTAACCACATGGTGATGTGAACTAGATTATTGACTCTAGTGAACTCTTGGGTGTTAATCACATGGCGATGTGAACTAGATTATTGACTCTAGTGCAAGTGGGAGACTGATGGAAATATGCCCTAGAGGCAATAATAAAGTTGTTATTTTATATTTCCTTGTTCATGATAAAGGTTTATTATTCATGCTAGAATTGTATTGACCGGAAACTTAAATACATGTGTGAATACATAAACAAATACCGTGTCCCTAGTGAGCCTCTACTAGACTAGCTCGTTGATCAAAGATGGTTAAGGTTTCCTAACCATAGACATGAGTTGTCATTTGATAACGGGATCACATCATTAGGAGAATGATATGATGGACAAGACCCATCTGTTAGCTTAGCATATGATCGTTCTGTTTATTGCTACTGCTTTCTTGAATGTCAAATACTTGTTCCTCCGACCATGAGATCATGCAACTCCCGGATACCGGAGGAATACCTTGTGTGCTATCAAACGTCACAACGTAACTGGGTGATTATAAATATGCTCTACAGGTATCTCCGAAGGTGTCTGTTGAGTTGGCATGGATAGAGACTAGGATTTGTCACTCCATGTTTCGGAGAGGTATCTCTGGGCCCTCTCGGTAATGCACATCATAAGAAGCTTGCAAGCAAAATGACTAAGGAGTTAGTTACGGGATGATGTATTACGGAACGAGTAAAGAGACTTGCCGGTAACGAGATTGAACTAGGTATGGAGATACCGACGATCGAATCTCGGGCAAGTAACATAACGATGGACAAAGGGAATTACGTATGTTGTCATTGTGGTTCGATCGATAAGATCTTCGTGGAATATGTAGGAACCAATATGAGCATCCAGGTTCCGCTATTGGTTATTGACCGAAGAGGCGTCTCAGTCATGTCTACATCATTCCTCAACCCGTAGGGTCCGCACGCTTAACGTTCGTTGACGATATAGTGTTATATGAGTTATGTGAATTGGTAACCGAATGTTGTTCGGAGTCCCAGATGAGATCCCGGACATCACGAGGAGTCTCGAAATGGTCAAGAGGTAAAGATTTATATATGGGAAGTCATATTTTGGGTTCCGGAAAAAGGTGCAGTTTTTTCGGTATTGTACCGGGAAGCTTCCAGAAGGTTCCGGAGGATTCCGGAGGGGTCCGGAAGTCCACAAGTGGGTCCACCACGTCCCAAGGGCTGGCATGGGCTAAGGGGAGGCGCGCTGGCCTTATTGGGCCAGGCGCACCAAGTCCTCAAAAGCTCACGCTGCTAGGGAAGGAAAAAGGGAGAGTCCTAGTAGGAATAGGATTGGACTTTGGAGTCCAAGTCCACGTGTGTACTATTCACGGTTACTGTTCACGTGGCACTATTCCTTCTACTCCAAGCCCCTACACATATATAAATAGAGGAGAGGGGGTGCCCCAAAGAAGACACAACATTGTCTTAGCCGTGTGCGGCGCCCCCCTCCACAGTTCCGTCCCTCGGTCATATTTTCGCAGTGCTTGGGCGAAGCCCTGCGGAGATAGCATCACCATCACCGTCACCACGCCGTCGTGCTACCGGAACTCATCCACTACCTCGCCGTCTTGCTGGATCAAGAAGTCGAGGACGTCACCGAGCTGAACGTGTGCTGAACGCGGAGGTGCCGTACGTTCGGTACTCGGTCGGTTGGATCGTGAAGTTGTTCGACGACATCAACCGCGTTGTTCTAACGCTTCTGCTTACGGTCTACGAGGGTACGTAGACACACTCCCCCTCTCGTAGCTATGCATCTCCATGGATAGATCTTGCATGTGCATAGAAATTTTTTTGTTTTCCATGCAACGTTCCCCAACACATTTTCCCGGGCACCTTGCCGGAAAACTGCGCTCCCTGTAATCAGAGTTCATACACGATCAAACACAGAGCAGGAGTAGGGTTTTACGCTCATAGCGGCCCGAACCTAGATAAATCCCCCACTTGTTCTTGCATCTACTAAAAATCTGTTCTTTGTCCCATGCATGTCCCGTGAGCCGAATCGCAAAGGGACCCGTTTGGTCCCATAGATAGTCGTTTCCCACGACAGCTCATAACAACCAAGCCGTGACTAGAGATAGCTAATAACAATATATTTAACAAGGTTAACATCACATGGTATTCTAGTTGAGGATACTAAATATATTTAATGGTCTAAGTCGTCAGCTTATGTGTCTAACAGAAGCATCTGCCACTGTAAATGTTTCTCATGTTGCTGTTTCTGATGCTTTGTAGTGACAATGTGACATAAGTAATTTTTTTCCCAAAGTAGTGACTTAGAAATATTTCTGAAGACATTGTTTTCACAAGTAGTGTTTCAAAATACTAATGTAAGGGGTTGAGTGTTCCTAGTAAAAGAGCTCAATGACGTAGGATGGAAATATTGATGCAAGGGGTTGAGTGGTTCTAGATCTCACCTCCACGCGGTCCCCATCCTCAGACAACATTGATGCTGAATGAAACATACTGATATGGGTCAGTTTGACCACCCAGTCCCATAAGAGCAAACGCATCTTCTGAATCTTCAGATTTCCAGTAACTGCAACAAAACATATCATTTAGCCTATATATGTTCTTCTCAAATTGTTTATATTTCATGAATCAATAAGAAAGTTGGGTAAAAATTGAATGTTTGAAGTACCTCTTTCCACCACCAGACAATCCCTCCAAGGCGTTCCTAATTTTCCCCTCATTGTCCATAGATGGAACAAGAACTGCTGACTAATGGAAAAGAAGAGAAGAATATTTATACAAAATCCATGTAGTGCATTGTTGAACTTAGAAGACACCAAAAACAGATGGGAATTACCAGAAATCCAGCATGAGGGCCATACCGGAGAAGACTCTCAGAAAACACAAGCATAGTAACGACATGCATCCAGCAGGAAAAAACCTATAGTACACACAGTACAGTGAAGCCAGTTACCTAGATGACAATATCAAACATGCTGGGTTTTATAAGATGTCCTTCTGGTGAGGACCATAAAAATATGTTATGAGAGATATGTACCTCGCTGTAGTTTCCATAGTACCACTGCAAAAGAGAGGCCTTTGTAACTTCTTGGTCATGAATTAACTCCTGGATCTCTTGCTTTCTACTTTCGTATGCCTCGGGGCTAAACATGAAGTCGTTAACCTGAAATTCATTTGAAAGAGAATTTAGTCAAAGAAAAAAAATACAAGAAGAGGTAATATGAGCAGACCAGCCAAATTAAACTTGCTTGAAAATGGTTGTCTTGTGCACGATCCTTAAAGTTTGGAACAGCCTTAGCAAATAATGTAACTGTGTACAGAGCAGATTCCTGGTCCTCATAAATCTTTTTAGTTGATCGTGGTACCTGCACATCAATAATTAGCTCAACAAAGAACAGCCAAAATACAATGGGCCACTCTCCCTCCATCCCTCTCTCCCTCTACCTCTATTTATGGATGCCGTTACTCCTCTTATCCTTACCAAAGAACTAAGATGCCATCTCACTCGTCAGGAAGAATCATGAAAAGCATGAAGGCAAGAACTCGCTAGTGTTCGAACTTACCACCAAAGGACCAAGGAACTCATAGCTTGACAACCATTCCTTCTGGGATGTTATTGGAACAATCACCAAAAGTGTTACAAGGTGTTCAGAGAACACCATGTCTTCTGGTTGCAGGAGGCTGTAAAAGTCAATGTCTCGAAGGCTGTCATACAAGAAAATTAATTAGTTTCTTTTGTAGGTAGGCCTTTTTTCAGTCACTATTGGTTTTAGAAAAAAGACTTAAAAGTAAGAATATTAGTACAGTAGTAATACTATGGAACAACTTCCAGAAAAACACAATTAGGCCTTGTTTGGAACACACGAATTTGGTCCTGTGCTCCAAACAAGGTCTAACTGTGGATGGTAAAAAACGCAACATCATTTGTTAATATTATAAGGTTAATAAAACATAAATCCCAATGATGTGGTCAAAACGTTTAGCTTCTTGTTCCAGTTTGACGCAACACCTTATTAGTAAAAGTAGCTTATATATTAGTTATGGACTATGGTGTCATAGGTATGGATATAAGAAAGAGTACAACCATGCAGATGTCATATGAACAAGTTATTATCAAGACACTACTGCTAGGAAATGGACATTAAACTGAAAACCTGAGCAAACAACCTTTTAAAAAGCTACATCCCCATCAGTGGCAGTGTTAATTTACTGAAACTTCATAGACAATGACTGCAATTTGCAATACTATCTTGCAAGACAGCCATCTTAACAAAATCTTCAAACACCAAAAATGCATTACCAAGAATCTCAAAAGTTTGTGATTACCTTACAACACCTTGTTTTTGTTGGAAATATTAGCACTTTTTCGATTAGATTAATCCATGAGTAAATAGTAAACATGGCAATCACAGTATGCAACTCATAACGATACCTAAGCATGTGAGCACATACAATACATAGAACCGAAACATCTATGAACAACATATATACGGCCATCACATGAATAAGCACATAAACGGGTAAATGAGGGATGAACAAATCATACCCTCCAATTGGCCAGGCCAACGCGGCGGCGGCAGCAGCAGCCTCGGTGTTGTCTGTGGCCTTCTTCTTCTTGGCGGCGGCAGCGGCGTCGTCGTTCGCCATGGGGTCGATGCAGGGGAAGTAGTGGAAGCAGAGGAGGACGAATACGGGGACGGATCGGGAGCAGTCGCGTCGAGACGCTCTCCAAAAACCTTATTGCTGTTCTCCCGGGCAGGATCTCGAACGACAGGGTTCCGGAGGCACCTGCTCTCCCGACCAACCGTGCACGCGGTCGTCGGGATGGGATCGCCGGAAGAAGCACACTGAGAGGAACAGTAGATAACGGCTAGGGTTGTGCAGGAGGGAGTGAGTGAACTGAGTTAGAGTTCACTCCACAGGCCAGCGCCTCCTTATATAGGCTGTCAAGTAGATGGGCCTGGGCTCAGGCCCACGACCGAGTCCGCTAACAGCCCACGGTCCAACGTCTCGGACAGTGGCACTTTCGTTAGCGACTCGTTAATTAATCAACAATTAATTAACCATTCCTGACCGACAAAAATAAGGCTCGGCTTGGCTCATTCCCGCAACACGCGGCGCGTGCGCATCGTGACGAGGCAAAGCGTGGCGAGGCGGGCGGCGGAGGAGGAGGAGCGCGCGTGTACAGCTGCTCTTCCCAAGCTCCCAATGACATGTGGTAGAGCAGCCCTTATAAAGGGGTCTCACTCTTCTTACTGTAGCAGTATGGTACTAAACTTCCCACCACTTGCCATGCACCTACATGGGCCTTAGAGATTAACCAGGGATTATTGTCTTATATGGTTCTAAGCCCATCCATAATCCAACAATCCCCCACCAGATCTCGAGGCACATAAGTTTGTCAACTGTTCCAAACAATGTTTGATGTACCAGAATTTTCAGTGGAGACTGTTAAGTTGAACTTCCACCTAGAGCAACAGGATTAGACTTCTTCACAACTGAACAATGGACTATGCCTTGGATTGTCAGTTTGGCATGCAGAAGTTTCGCCTATTGTCAGCTGATACGTGGTTGCCGAAGGCTAAACCCCATGGTTGGAGCTTATTAGTCATACTCCTTACCTTCTCATGAGCTTCTAGACATTACCCAATCTCATAGACTGTGACCAGCAGTCGGGCTCACATAGGTGTGTTCCTCCAAAGAATGCTCTGTAGGATAGCATCTTGCTTACACAAGCTTTGGAACACATTAAGACAAAAGTCATCCTGCCTTACAGATTACGAGAATATTGCATCTCCAATGGAGTGGGTTTAGTAAGGATACTCTCCTAAGTTGACCGCTGGATTATTTTCCCAGGTCCTAATTCACGGGATCTCCTATCACATAGGTTGGGTTACCCCCATGGCAACTTACGTGGGTCTCATGCCCATCTTCCTCGATGCATTTTCTATCACAATCCGTGATAGCCCTTTCGTAAAAGGGTCTGCCAGATTTTTAGCAGTCTGGATATAATCCAACGCTATCACTCCAGAGTTTCTTGATTTTCTGACAGATTTCAATCTTCTTCTTATGTGCTTTGTGAATTTCAGGTTGTCCTTTGAACTCTTAGCCTTGGCAATCACAGTCTGATTGTCACAGTTCATAAGGATAGCCGGGACTGGCTTATCAACCACTGGCAAATCCATCAAAAGCTCTCGAAGCCATTCTGCTTCGATGCATGATGTGTCTAATGCTGTGAGTTCTGCTTCCATAGTCGATCTCGTTAAGATCGTCTGCTTGCTAGACTTCCAGGAAACAGCACCACCACCTAGTGTGAAGACATACCCACTTGTGGTTTTCATCTCATCAGCATCAGATATCCAATTCGAATCACTATACCCCTCAAGTACCGTCGGGTACCCAGAATAGTGTATTCCATAGTTCACAGTACCTTGCAAATAACGCATGACTCGCCCAGCTGCATGCCAATGCACATCTCCCGGATTGGAAACAAACCGACTCAGTTTGCACACAGCAAATGAGATGTCAGGCCGAGTAGCACAGGCTAGGTACATGAGTGAACCAACCACTTGAGAATATCTCAATTGATCTACAGCCGTGCCTTCGAACTTTCAAATCCACACGCTAGGATCATATGGTGTTGCAGAAGGTTTGCAGTTCGAATATCCAAAATGGCTTAGAATCTTCTCAACGTAGTGGTATTGCAAAAGTGTAATTACACCCTCAGTATCTCCCAGTAGCTTGATGTTCAAGATAACATCAGGCACGCCCAGGTCTTTCATCTCAAAGTTATGAGATAGAAAAGACTTGACCTCCTCAATGACTTTGAGGTGGGTCCCAAATATCAGTATGTCATCGACATACAGACACAGTACCACTCCTTCACCCCCACCATAGCGATAGTATACACATTTATCGGCTTCGTTAACAACAAAGCCAACAGATGTCAGAGTTGTATTGAACTTCTCATGCCATTGCTTAGGCACTTGTTTCAGGCCATACAAAGATTTCAATAGCTTGCACACCTTCCTTTCCTGACCATTTACTACAAAGCCATCTAGCTATTGCATGTAAATTTCCTCGTCTAACTCTCCGTTAAGGAAAGCCGTCTTAACGTCCATCTGATGAACGAGAAGACCATGCGAGGCAGCCAACGAGAGTAATACTCGAATGGTTGTCAGTCTAGCCACAGGTGAGTAAGTATCAAAGAAATCTTCCTCTTCTTTCTGGGTATAACCCTTGGCCACAAGCCTAGCCTTGTACTTTTCAACAGTACCATCGGGCTTAAGCTTTCTTGTGAACACCCACTTACATCCCAATGGTTGGCAACCATAAGGACGATCTGTGATCTCCCATGTCCCGTTAGCCAAGATGAAATCCATCTCGCTACGGACCGCATCCTTCCAGTAGTCAGCATCTGGTGATGCATAAGCTTCTGAAATGGTACTAGGAGTGTCATCATCCATGAGGTACACGAGGAAATCATCACAAAAAGACTTTGCAGTCCTCTGTCTCTTGCTCCTAACAGGAGCTTCCTCGTCATCCTCCATGGAATTTTCATCACTCTTGTGTTCGTAATATTCCATCGGAATGGCAGGTTCAGGAGTCTCATCAGATTCCAGTTTAGAAGTGCTTTGAATATCTCTCATGGGGAAAATATCCTTAATGAATGTAGCATCTTTAGACTCCATGATCGTACCGACCTTCATGTCGTGTACATCAGATTTCACCACTAGAAATCTATAGCCGACGCTATGCTTGGCATAGCCCAAAAAAACACAGTCCACAGTCTTTGGTCCCAACTTACGCTTTTTGGTTATCGGCACGTTGACTTTCACCAAACAGCCTCAAGTGCGTAAGTAAGAGAGTATAGTTCTTTTCTTTTCCCATTGCTCATAGGGAGTAGTCTCATTATCCTTTGTGGAAACTTTATTCAGGACATGACATGATGTCAATACAGCCTTCCCCCACCATGCCTTGGATAAACCCGATGTATCTAACATGGCGTTAACCAAATCTGTTAGAGTACAATTTTTCCGTTCGGCAACCCCGTTTGACTGGGGTGAATAGGGAGGCGTCCTCTCATGAATAATACCTTGTTCCGCACAGAATAAATCGAACTCATTAGAAAAGTACTCTCCACCATGATCAGACCGAACTTGTTTTATCTTCTTTTCAAGTTGGTTCTCAACTTCTGCCTTATAGATTTTAAAGTAGTGTAGAGCCTCATCTTTAGTATTTAACAAATACACATAGCAGAATCTAGTGGAATCATCAATCGATGTCATGAAATATTTCTTTCCACCTTTAGTCAACACACCATTCATCTCGCACAGATCTAAATGTATGAGCTCTAGTGGTGCCAGGTGTCTCTCCTTCGCAGGCTTGTGAGGCTTAAGAGATTGCTTTGCTTGCACACACGAATGGCATTTAGAGCCTTTGGCTAAAGTGAAACTCGGGATTAAATCCATCTTAGCTAGCTGCGTCATACAACCAAAATTAATGTGACAAAGACGTGAATGCCAAACCTCAGATTCATTCACGCTAGAATGAATTTGGTTCACGACTTTATTACAGAAATCCACCATGGAAAGGCGAAACAAACCTCCGCAATCATATCCTTTTCCAACAAATAGTCCATACCAAGATACGACTACTTTATTGGACTCAAATACTAACTTAAACCCTTCTTTACAAAGAAGGGAGCCACTAACGAGATTCTTCTTGATGGCGGGGACATGCTGCACGTTCTTCAGTTGCACGATCTTTCCCGAAGTAAACTCCAGATCTACCGTGCCAACACCATGAACAAAAGCATGCGAGCCATTCCCCATCAGGACTGAGCAATCTCGTGCGACCTGGTAAGAAGAGAACAAATACATATCAGCACACACATGAATATTGGCCCATGTGTCAATCCACCAATCGGTGGACTGACAAACTGAAAGTACGGTAAACAAATTATCATACCAGTTGCCCCATCACTGTTGCTCATAGTCACATTGACAGACTTGTCCTGTCCTGACTTCTTGTACTTGTTTGGGCACTTGTTTTCCCAATGTTCCTCTAAACCACAAGTAAAGCAGCCATCTCTCCTTTTGCCTTTCTTCTTACCCTTCTTCTTGAAGGTAGTATTCTGCTGGACAGTGTTCTTTCCCTTGAACTTGTGGAAATTCTTCTGCACCACATTGGCGCTAGAAGAACCCTCTGCCCCTTTCACATGTGAGTCCTTTGCTCTCGAGTTATGCTCAACACTTAGATGGCCAATGACATCCTCAACAGAGAATTTACGCCTCAAGTGCTTGAGAGAAGTAGCGAAGTTCCTCCATGAAGGAGGGGGTTTTGCAATAATGCAACCCGTGACAAACTTGTTCGGCAACTCACACTTCAGGAGCTCTAGCTCCTTAGCGATGCACTGTATCTCATGAACCTGTTCCAATACAGGACGGTTATCAACCATCCTGTAATCATGGAACTGCTCCATAGCATACAGTTCGCTTCCAGCATCGGTTGCGCCGAATTTAACATCGAGCGCATCCCACAAATTCTTGACAACCCGCATATGAATATATGCGTCAACCAACTTGTCTCCGATCACACTCGGAACTGCTCCGACAAAGATGGTGGTTGCCTCCCTAAACGCCTGGAATCGAAAAGTGCCTAAAATAAGGTTTTTGGATTGTTGGAAATATTAGCACTTTTTCGATTAGATTAATCCACGAAAACAGTAAATATGGCAATCACAGTATGCAACTCATAATGATACCTAAGCATGTGAGCACGTACAGCACATAGAACCAAAACATCTATGAACAGCATATATACGGCCAACACATGAATAAGCACATAAACGGGTAAATGAGGGATGAACAAATCATACCCTCCGGTTGGCCAGGCCAACGCGGCGGTGGCGGCGGCAGCCTCGGCGTCGTCCGTGGCCTTCTTCTTGGCGGCGGCGGCGGCGTCGTCGTTCGCCATGGGGTCGATGCAGGGGAAGTAGTGGAAGCAGAGGAGGACGAATACGGGGACGGATCGGGAGCAGTCGCGTCGAGACGCTCCCCAAAAACCTTATTGCCGTTCTCCCGGGCAGGATCTCGAACGACAGGGTTCCGGAGGCACCTGTTCTCCCGACCAACCGTGCACGCGGTCGTCGGGATAGGATCGCCGAAAGCAGCACACTGAGAAGCACAGTAGATGACGGCTAGGATTGTGCAGGAGGGAGTGAGTGAACTGAGTTAGGGTTCACTCCACAGGCCAGCGCCTCCTTATATAGGCCGTCAGGTAGATGGGCCTGGGCTCAGGCCCACGACCGAGTCCGCTAACAGCCCACGGTCCAAAGTCTCGGACAGTGGCACTTTTGTTAGCGACTCGTTAATTAATCAACAATTAGTTAACCATTCCTGACCGACAAAAATAAGGCTCGGCTCGTTCCTGCAACCCACGGCGCGCGTCGAGGCGAGGCGAGGCGAGGCGGGCGGCAGAGGAGGAGGAGCGCGCGTGTACAGCTCCTCTTCCCAAACTACCAATGGCATGTGGTAGAGCAGCCCTTATAAAGGGGTCTCACTCTTCTTACTGTAGCAGTATGGTACTAAACTTTTCACCACTTGCCATGCACCTAAATGGGCCTTAGAGATTAACCAGTGATTATTGTCTTATATGGGCCTAAGCCCATCCATAATCCAACAGTTTTCTGTTAACTGCACGAAGCTTCCTTTGAACATCATCATACTTTGCTCTCTTTACCTGAAAAAGAATTCAGATTCATCGTTGACATTACTGTCTTCCATTTTTATTACAACTAAATAATCATCCTACTCCAGAATAACTCGTACATTTTCAGTCAACATTCTTCATTGGTTTCACATGCATGCTCAAGCTTTTAATGTGTTACCTTCATATCACTTTTGATATTGGAAATCTGAGAATTGATGATAGAAACTAAATCCTTGATAGGTGACTCCAGACAATATTTCTGCTCATCCCATAGAAACCTACACAACACCAAGCAAAGGTACACATGAAACACACAATAACATCCAAAGCGAAGGTACACATGAAACACACAATAACATCCGAAGCAACGGTACGCATGAACACACACTAACATCCAATTATTGTGTAGTAAAGAGAAAGGGCATACATTGCTATATAATCATCCATGGAGAGACCACCGGTTGTGACTGTAGTACCCTTTTGTTTTGCTGCGGAGATGCTCTCAATCTCCATGATACACTGATGGATAGTATTGCAAAGGAGTTGTACTTCTGCATTCAACTAAAACCAACCAACCAGAATTAGAACATAGCAAATCACAATTAAACAAATAAGCGCGAACCTAGTCACCTATCCTCCGGTGCCGGTGGCCTCCTTGGCCGCGGCGCGACCGTTCTGCTGCCTCCAGGCCGCGGTTTCCCACCGGTCCTCCCCTGCCTTCGCCCACTCCGGGCATGGCAGCCACCCTCCAAATGCCCGGCTCCACCCCTCTGTCCGCTAGATCTGAGGAGCGGCTGTGCCTCTCGGCTGGCAGCATGGACGGTGAGGCCTCGCCTGGCTCCTCTGCGCGGCCATCCCGCCCCTCCTTCGCTGACGTTGTCAGGTCCCCGCCTGCTGCGCGGGACGTGCCGGCCGCTGCGACGCTGCACCGTCCGTGCCTGCAATCAATGGTGGTAGCCAGCAAGCAGCTCCGCCCAGCAGTCCATCCACGAGGTCGGTCCCCTCCGCCTGCTGCTGTTTCCTCGGAGTGGCAGCTTGTCACTTCGAGAAACGGAAGGCGCGCTCCTCCCCTTCCTTCCCAAGCCGACGCATTCATGGCGCACCTACGCTCCGCTGCCAGCATTAGGGGCGTTTCTGGCTATAAGGCCGAGCTCGCCGACTGCTACTTTCGTTGCCTCCACAAGTTCCACCGGGTTGCATTCTGTCGCAACCGTTCCCGCTGCATTCACTGTCTCAGCGACAGTGACGGCCACTCCGCGCGTTGCTGCCCTCGGAAGTACTTCCCTCGCGTCCCTCTTGAAACCCTTGACGCCGTTGCTACTCCTCCTGCTCGTCGCCGCCAGCCACCCGCTCCGCCTCGCCCACCGCCACAGCCGGTCCACTCACGCCTCATTTTCCCCCCTGGCCACCCCGTCGCCAACCGTGCTCCGGTGCGCTCGCGGCTTGTGTTCCCCCAAGACGACTCCCCCACCGCCACCAGCTCGTCCTCCCCGCAGGCTTCAGAGGCTATGGCTTCCCTTGGCGCTGCTGGCGTGCTCCGCGTGGGGGACCTGCGCTGGTCCAGGATGTCACGCTGCCTGGTCGACTTCGATCAGGACATGGCCTTGGAGGAAGCCTGCCTCAAGGAATCAGCGCTGGTGCTCATCGTAGCCGGCACTCGCCCGGACCTCGTGCCCGGCAACATCAAGGAGGCCATCACCGCCGAGTTCCCAGACATGCCGGATCTCGCGCTCCAGGTCTTCCCCATGCATCCCGAGGCGTTCTTCGTCCGCTTTGCAGACAGCCGTTGGTTCGCTTCCGTGGCGGAGCGCGACTTCGTGCATTTTCGGGGCACACCGATCCTCGTCAAGCGCTGGAGCAGGTTCGTCACCATCGCCGCCGCCGATCTCGAGGATCCGCCGTCCGAGGCAGCGGACGCTGTTGCTTGCCCTTACGGCGTCTCCTCAGCCGTGCTGACGGGGCCAACGGGGAGCGACGTGCTGGCTGTAGATGAGGCTGTCGGGCACGCCGTGGGGCACGGCGTTACGGCTAGCGCCGTGCTGGAGACCTCATCCGCTGGCGCATGCGCTCCTGCCTTGCATGATGTTCTGGTTCAGCACTCTGCGGCCGCTGCTGTGGTGCATGCACCGGCCGTTCTGGCCCCTGCTGCTGGCTCCGGAGGCGAGGTTGCCACTGCCATGATTGATAGCCTAGCCCTGGCTCCCGACACTTCGGAGGCTCCGCTGTTGGCTTCCTCTTTGGGCGTCGCTATGTTCAAGACGTCGCTGCCGGGGACCCCTGGGATGCATATGACCGAAGCACAGGTCAACTCTGACCGTGAGGTTCACGTGACCCCTGGGGGTGCCGTGGAGATGCTCTCGCCATGCAACGCGGGCTCTACCGCGCTGCTGCTTTCAGCACCGGCCCAGCTAGCTGTCGCGCCAGATGGGCCAAATCTAATCCAACCCCACGCACACGAGCCTACCACCCCGTCGGCCTTCCTGCAGCTGGCCACAATGCAGATCTCTCCGGGACTGTTGCCTGCTCCCACTCGCTCGGCCCAACGGGTTCCTAGGGCGAAAAAGATCCCTGTTGTTGCATCGAGAAGAAGCCGTAGACTCCAGGGGCGCAGCGCCTCTGTCTCCGGCGGCGGAAACCGCACCATGCGGCTAGCCAGAAAGCTAGTGATGTCCAAGAGAGGGCTGGCCATAGCAGAAAAGGGAGACGAATCAGAGGAGGAGGAGCTCGAGAAATACCGCCGGATCTTTGACCTGCCGCTCTCTCCGGAGCAGATTTCTGCTCTGTCCGTGCTTGCCAAGGCAGGCAAGATGCAGGGGAGGAAGGCCGCTAGCATGGCCTAGCCGTTGTCTACCATCGGTGCGTGTCGACATAGTTTCCACCATGGATTGCAACTTCCTCGTCTGGAACGTGCGTGGGCTGAATAACCCCGCTCGTCGTGCTGTCGTTCACTCTATTGTTTTCAATAACAATGCATCTGTCCTCTGTTTGCAAGAGTCAAAGCTAGAATTTGTTGATTTGGGTGTTGTCCAGCAGTGTTGTGGGAGCCGGTTCTCTGATTTCATCTTCGCACCTGCAGTTGGTACTAGGGGAGGGTTGATTCTGGCTTGGGACAGTGCAATGGTCAATTTCTGCAATCCGGTCATTACTACTAGTTTCATTGCTGCTGAAGGCACTTTTATTCAGTCTGGATCAAAATTCAATCTGATCAATGTCTATGGCCCACAAGATGATCAAGCCAAGTTAGTGCTGCTTGATGAGCTCAAACTGACTGTGTCAAGTGGTTTGCCTGCCGGTGCTCCTTGCATTTTCACAGGGGATTTCAACTTGATTGCTAGAGCCACAGACAAGAATAACCTGAACATCAACAGAAGGTTGTTGGCTGCTTTTAGAAATTTTATCAATGAGTTGCAGCTTCGAGATCTGTACCTGCATGGCCGGCGCTATACTTGGAGTAACGAGCACGCAAATGCCACCATGGTCAAGCTGGATAGAGTTCTCTTTAATGAGGAATGGGATGCTCTGTTTCCTAGTTGTCTGCTACAAGCTCTTTCTATCGAGATGTCCGACCACTGCCCCTTGCTCCTTTCATGTGATGCTGATTTCAAGCCATTTCGAAGATTCAGATTTGAGAACCACTGGGTCCGCTTGGAGGGGTTCCATCAGACTGTTCTTGAGTCTTGGCAGCAGATTCCAAACTGTAATGATGCCTGCTCCAGGTTGCACATGAAGCTTGTATGATTGGCGATCTGCAGTTAAGAGCGGCGGTCTCTAGTGAGCTGATTTTTATGCTGGACCAAGCCATGGACAAGTGCATGCTCTCGGACGATGAGAGGCAATTCAGGGCGATGCTCAAGGTTAACTGTCTCGGGATCGCTGCGCTGCAACGCTCTATGTGGAGGCAACGGTCCAGGATCACCCAGATTCGAGAGGGGGATGCAAGTTCGAGATTCTTTCAGGCCAAGGCGACTACTAGGAGAAGAAAGAGCTTTATCCACCGCCTCACGGTTGATGGGGTGCCAGTTACCAGCCAAGTTGGCAAAGAGCAGGCCATGTTCGATTTCTTCTCGCAACTTCTTGGGCACAAACGCGTCAGGACAAGCACGCTGAACCTGCAGAATATTGGGATAACCGCAGCTGAGCTCTCGGAGCTAGAGAGGCCTATTTTAGAAGACGGGGTCAAGTCTGTGATGTTCGACCTTGACCCGAACAAGGCTCCGGGCCCTGACGGCTACTCTGCACTATTCTTCCAGAGCTGTTGGGACACGATCAAGTTGGACATCATGGCGGCTATCAGAGAGATAGAGTGCCTGAACGCCAGAAAGCTTCATTTGCTCAATTCAGCCACCATTGTGCTCCTCCCGAAGAGCCCTGAAGCATCAACCCCTAGAGATTTTACGCCAATCAGCTTGGTCAACTTCATCAGCAAACTTTTCATGAAGATCCTTGCCTCGTGACTAAGATGCCGGATGAACGACCTTGTTCAACCCTGCCAGAGTGCCTTCATTAAGGGTCGCACAATTCATGATAATTTTAAGTATGTTCAGTGCCTTGCCAAGATGTTCAAACAATCAAAGACACCGGCCGTGATGTTGAAGCTGGACATTGAAAAGGCTTTCGATTCGGTCTCTTGGGAGTTCCTGCTGCAGGCTCTCGAGGCCAAGGGTTTTGGCACCAAGTTTCGTGACTGGATCTCTATCATGCTGTCTACTACCACTTCCAGAGTGCTTGTCAATGGGGCTCTCACGGACTCAATTCACCATCAGCAGGGCCTCCGGCAGGGAGACCCTCTATCGCCGCTGCTTTTCGTCATTGTGATGGACTGCCTTGCTGCCGTCATCAATGCCGCCGTCGAAGCCGAGGTGATCAAGCCTATAGGGCGCTCTCGCATGCCTTTTCGAACCTCACTCTACGCAGACGATGCTATGATCTTCATCAACCCGGAACCTTCTGAAATTGCATCCATCAAGCAACTGTTACAACTCTTTGGCAATGCGACCGGTTTACACACCAACTTCCAGAAGAGCTCTTTCACCCCTATCCGCTGTGAGGGCTTGGATCTGCCTCTGATTATGGGTACCTCAATGGGTGCATGCAAAAACTTCCCCTGCAAGTACCTCGGAATGCCACTTTCTGACTCCAGGCTGAAGATGGTTGATTATGAGGAATATATAGACAAGATACTGGCCAAAGTTCGTTGCTGGAAGCTTGGACTCATGGGTCTGGATGGGCGCCTTATACTTGTCAAGCAAGTTTTGTCTGCGATGGTGGTCTTCCAGATGATTGCACTGTCGCAACCGATTTGGCTACATAAATTTATTGACAAGCTCAGAAGGGGCTTTCTTTGGGAGAGCAAGGAAGCTGCCGTTGGGGGCAAATGCTTGGTGAGCTGGAAGCTTGTGTGCCGGCCAAAGATTTATGGGGGACTTGGGATCCCCAACCTGCAAGCTCAAGGCCTGGCTCTTCGCCTTCGCTGGCTTTGGCAATCCTGGAACGAGCCGGACAAGCCATGGGCATACCTACCCATGACAATCGACAAGAAACTTAACGACCTCTTCAACGCATCTGTCAAGTTCAACCTCGGGAATGGAGAAAGGATTAAGTTCTGGTTAGAGCCTTGGCTCAATGGGGTGGCTCTGAGTTGCGCGGCGCCTGACCTGTTTGCTTGCTGCACTCGCAAGAATCTCACTGTGGCTCAAGCCCTTCATGATGGCCGTTGGATCAGACACCTGCGTCACCCTCTTGCGTCAACAGCCATTGTCCAATTCACAAGGCTCTGGGAGATGGTTGCCGATGTGCGTCTGCTACAGGGAACTCCGGACTCGGTGATCTAGAGATGGACGCCGAGCGGCGATTACTCTTCGGCCACCGCATATGCCGTGCAATTCGAGGGGTGCACACGCCTCGCCGGCCAGCGGCACATTTGGGCAGCTGATGCTCCACTAAAATGCAGAATTTTTGCTTGGCTAGCGATCCTGGGCAAATGCCTTACAGCGGACAACCTACAGAAGAGAGGATGGCCACACGACCCGATTTGCTGTCTCTGTCGGGCAGCGGACGAGTGTGCCGATCACCTCCCGGCACGCTGCTCCTTTACCCAAGCACTATGGAGTCTGATGCTGAACCACTGCAACCTTCCCACAACACTTGCGCCGACAGGGGCAACCTCCAGCCTTGCTGACTGGTGGGAGTCCAACGTGGTGAGCATTAATCTGCCCAACTCAAGGGGCTGGGGTGGTCTTGCGGCGGCCATATGGTGGTTCACTTGGCGCGAGAGGAACGCCCGGATTTTCCAAAACAAGGTGTCCACTGTCAGTGGAGTGTTCAACTCGATGATGGATGAGTTTATGCTATGGAACCAGGCTGGGCGTCACAGGATTCAGCAGATTTTGGATAGACCACGTGAGCCGGATTGACTTGGGCACTGATGTATAGTTGTTGCGATGCCTGATGTTGGCTTTGTTCTTGTCCTCGGCCTGGCACTTGCGCAGGCCACAATACCTGTAACACTCTTCTTCCTATAATCGAAAAGAAAAGCTGCTCCGCCAGCGTTTCGTAAAAAAAAAATGATAGCAAAATGTATTACATTGGTAAGGCTGTCTGCGACGCCGTGTAGAACGTCGAGTGTAATTCCTCGGAAATTAGGTACATTGAGTTAAACATAGATAAATGGTGTGCCTTGTTAGTACAGAAATGTCTAAACTCTTGAATATACAACAATCAAAGGTCTCCTTACCCTGTACAGTGGTACGTGCAAGCCCGACAAGCATTTGGACAATTCTTCCCAAAAATAGTCTGCATACATTGAGGCACCAGCATCCTCGTCGTCTGTGAGGCATTGTGTAGGCAGAGACAGTATCAGATACCTTGTCGCCATTATCTAATCACCAGAGCACCACCCCCAAATTTACCCCCACCCCCAAATCAACTAATCAACCAAACGGATTTGAAATAATAATATTGAGTATCGTGATTAGTTAAAAAATATGAGATAGACTAGGATATGTTCTGGCTTGTCTTGTACTCCAAGTTGACCATGTACTTCTATATATATGCCCACGAGGCTCAAGCAATAAACATCAATGATTCCACCAATCTCTCCTTATCCCTTCTAACATGGTATCAGCCTAACCGATCCAAACCCTAGCCGCCGCCCGTCGCTTCCGCACCGCGCCGCCCCCGGGGCGGTCGATCTGCATGATCGCCACCGGGGGTTCGTCCGCCGATCGTGTTGATCGGCTGCCCTAAAGAGTTTTTTTCCCGATTCTTGATCCGGATTTTTCTCTCTCGCCGATCGATTGATCGGAGTTCTTTTTTGGTTTTCCGATCAATAGATCGGTTTGCGTCGCTCGTCGCCGTCCGTCGTCTACAACGTGCCTCTGCTCTACCATCGGCGGCCGGGTGCATACTCCCGCAACGCGTGCCCCCCGGTACAGCGTGGCCGGATGCGTGCCCTGTTCCCATCCAGGCTAGCTAGCTTACGTGCATGTACATGTGCAGCCGCGTGCTGTACGAACACATGCATCGTTCTGGACGCTGGACATGGATGTTTGGACGCCGCACGCAGCACCGATCTACATCAAGCCGTGCCTTCTCACCGGATCCTGTGCAGGCCGTCATCGAGTAACAGGACTGCGGCCGCTTCCGCGCCGCTGCCTGGACACAGTACTTGATGCCTGTCATTGCATCTTCGTCGCCGCTCATCCGGCCTGTTTGCGTGCGCCTCCGCAGGGATCTAGAGAAGATCGTCCTCTAGCATGTGCGTCTCTCCACCGATCGAGCAACGAGCTGTAACCACGTCGTCCCTTCGGACCGCAGCGTCACCACTCCATGGTTCTTCCCGTGGCTACATCGACTCGTGTGCTGTCGCTGCGTCGCCCTTTGGGCCGTAGTGCCGCGGCCCGCGGTCTACCGCCGCCCCGAGGCCGTCCGCTTTAGGGCATCCCCGTGGCTGCACCGACCCTCGCGCTGTCTCTATGTCGCCCCATCGGACCGTAGCGAGCGTGGCACGCGGTCCCTGCCGTCGCCCCGTGGTTTTTCCCGCGGTTGCACCGACCCGCGCGCTGCCGCTGCGTCGCCCCTTCGGGCCGTAGTGCCGCGGCACACGGTCCACCGCCGCCCCGAGGCCGTCCGCTTCAGGCCGTCCCCGTGGTTGCACCGACCCTCGCGCTGCCGCTGCGTCGCCCCATCAGGCCGTAGCGAGCGTGGCACGCGGTCCCTGCCACCGTCCCGAGGTCTTCCCCACCGTCGCCCCGTCCCCGCGCGCTGCCGCTGCGTCGCCCCTTCGGGCCGTAGCGCCGCAGCGCGCGGTCCACTCCGCCGTCCCCGCGTGTCGACTTCTACGTGGTATGCGTCGCGCCGCCTCCCTAGGCGCGGGAACGCCACCGTCCGCGCCGGTCTTCGTCACGTTGTCGGGTTCTTCCTCGCCTACTTCGAGCACCGCCGCCGCGCTTCTGACCTAGCCGCCGCCGCCGCCTCCTCAGGCCGCCGCCGCCGCTCTTCTTCCCGGTCCACGGCGACTAACTCGACACCGGCCACCCCAACTCGACATCGACCACGGCGTCTCTCGCACGGCTACCTCGACCACGGCTACACCACCCTACGCTCTCGGCTACATCGACATCGGCACAAAGGGCTACCGCCTTGCTTGAGCAACCTCGTTGGTTTTCACTCTAGCCACGACTTCCGCGATGCATCGACCGTTACGACTGTGGGGGGGCGGGGGGATGTCCGTCGGCTTACCTTCGGATTCTTCTCCAGTCTCACCGTCTGCGTCGCTACCGTTGTGACTGCGGGGGATGTTGAGTATCGTGATTAGTTAGGAAATATGAGATACATTAGGATATGTTCTGGCTTGTCTTGTACTCTAAGTTGATCATGTACTCAAATAATAAACATCAATGATTCCACCAATCTCTCTCTATCCCTTCTAACAAATAATCAGCATACCATAAATCACCAAAAACAAAAAACGAGCAACTCACAAATTCCGTAATCATCAAGGAAAATATATTTACCACCATCGTCTAAAACAGAGAAGTCCTGAGCACGCAACGGCATAGCACCCAGACGCACATCGATCACCCACAAAACCAAACAGACAGGTCCGGAACTCGATGACCATCTACACTGAGACGCACACAACGGCAGAGCACCCAGACGCACATCGATCGCCCACAAAACCAAACAGACATGTCCGGAAATCGATCACTATCCTCTCGGAGACGCACACAACGCCAGAACACCATGGACACGAGATAATCACCAGAGGTTCGAAACACCATCCAGACCGGAGACGCACATCGGCCACCCACGAAACCAAACAGATGGTCCGGAACTTGTTCGCCATTGATACCGAGACGCACGCAACGCCGGAACACCTGCGAGCGGGGAACTCACCTGCGGACTTGAAGGGCAGCGAAGCGAGTCTGAAGTTAGCCCATGTGGGCCGCCCCCGACAGGGACCCTGGGGGTGCGGGGGGGCGAAGCCCTCCCCTCCTCCCCGGTACGGATCAGTATTGATTTAGGTCACCTGTGTTATATATATCCTTTGTAAGCCGTCACATGGGAAAGTTGATCAGTTGTAAATCCCTGGCGTTTGTAACCTCCTCCGATATAGTGAAGATTTGCTGGCTGGCGCCCGTGGTTTTTTCCCCTTCGTGTTGGAGGGGTTTTCCACGTTAAATCTCGTGTCTCCTGCTTGTTTTCGTTCTTCATCGTGTTTCGATTGCGTGTCGTATCTCTAACACTCCCCTTCAAGTCTCTCTTCCTCTCTCCCCTCCGCCGCCCGCGCCTCCCGTTCTCACCTCTCCTTCGCCGCCTGTGCCTCCCTCTCTTTGCTCCGCCGCCTGCGCCTCCCCCCCCCCCCCCTCTCTCTCTCTCTTTCTCTCTTCGTGGGTAAAAGAAATGAAGAGGCCCCACGGGCTGAGGTGGGTGATAAGTTTTAAGCTCTCGCGCTCCGTCCGCGGTATCCGGGTGGTAATCCGGCCGTTCGTTTGAACTGTGGACCGCCCAGATTCTTCATCCGTACGTAGCATTATCTTTCCAGCACCGAAAATTCTACCCCGATACAGCGGCGTGCAGTATTATATATGGCACTTCTGCTTCGGTACACCCCCTTAAACACAAGGACGGCTCAGATTAGCCTATACCTCTTCGTAAGAAAGGGCATGATGGTCATATTTTAGAAACTCTTCACCCGCCGTATACGTATACACAGTTTGTGCGAACAGGCGCATAGCCGCATACACACACCTTCCCGCTTGCTGGGCCGGCCCATCTATCTTTTCTTTTCCAGATTTTAACCCGCAAAAAATTTGTGAGCTTGACAGGATTCGAACCTATGCCTTCCTGATTCAAAGCTGGAAGTGATAACCAACCCGCCACCATCACTTGACGCGGTTGCATACCTCTTTCTCATTCTTTTCTTCTTTCCTCTTTTTTCCCTTTATATTTTTTCATTTTTCCTTTTTCCTTTTTTCTTGTTCCTTTTTTCTCATTTTGTACACACTCCTATCTATCGGCCACACCCAGTCTTTGCATGCATGCAGTTAGGAATACGTAGGCAACCGCCTAATGCTAATCTGGACAATGCATACACTGGTCTGTGCGTGTATAAATTTCCATTCTATACATGTTTACATGTGTACTTTAAAGATATCATCAGCGTTAAAGAAAATAAATAAATAGATTATCTGGATTAGGCACGTAGAAGAGGAAGGAAAAATAAAAAAAAAGATATTTGATCGAATAACCGCCGTCGCGCTAATCTTGACTAGGCTGGTACAATGTACGTGCATGGCACGGCTTTTGCTTTTCGTTTTTGCCGACAACGAAGAGTAGGTCTTTGGCCACCAAGGGAACGTAGAGTTGGTCTTCGTCTATCACGCGAACGAAGATAGGCTCTTCGGCCCAGGCACAAGCGAAGAGTCCCTCTTCGGTCTTGTCGTGTACGAAGAGTTTCTCTTCGGCCGGGACATGACCGACAGGGTCATAGAAATAAAATATCTTACAATGAGAATAGAGTTTTGAAATTTCGTCAAAAATAATTAATATTTAAAAGAAAACTTCATTTTTTCAAACGGTTTTATTCGGATTTTATTTTCATTTTCCCTTTTTTCTTTTTTTCCTCGTTTTTCCATTAGTTTTGTTCAGTTTTTTATTTTTTTTCCTTTTTTTCTTTTTCCTTTTTCGTTTTTGTTTTCTTTTTTTGTTCCTTTTTTTGTTTTACTTTTTCTTTTGCGATGTGCGCACTTTTTGGAATTTCTTTTTTAGAAAAATAATCAATGTACTAATTTACAAATTTGTGAACATGTTTTCAAAATTGATGAACTTTTTTTCAAATTTGAAAACTTTTTAAAAAATTCAAGATTTCTTTTTCAACATTGATGAGCTTTGTTTCAAAATCGATAAACCTTCTCAAAATGTATTAACTATTTTCAAAATCAATAAACTTTTGTTTTCAAAATTGATATTTTTTTTCAAAATAAATGACTTTTTCAAAGTTGATGAACTATTTTTTAAAAAAATTGATTGAATTTTTTCAAAATCGATAAAGTTTTTTCAAAATCAATGAACTTTTTTCAAATCCATGAACTTTTTTTCCCCAAAATCCGTGAATTTTTTCCCAATTCTTGGTATTTTTAAATTTGTAAATATTTTTGCAAATCCGCACCTACATCAAATGAACCCAAATTTTTTCCAGACACTAGAATAATCATGGCATGTATTTATGCCAAGTTTCATCGACTTTTGATATGTTATGCATTTTGTACTGTTTTTCCTAGTGAAAACCCCTAAAATACTGGCCGGACGTGATGCAACGTGCGTTCGGTGTCCGAATTCGTTCAAATTTTGCGTGGAGTACTAGAATGGGCATGCCTGCTGCTGGCAAAATTTGGGTAAATCTTATGAATCTCCACACCTACATCATGTAAAACGGAGGGGTTTCAATTTAGGCGGAAGAGTCCATCCCATATCACTCTTTTTCACGTACGTCAAATAAACCTAGTTTTTTTCACACACTGGAATCATCATGGCATGCATCCATGCCAAGTTTCATCGACTTTTGCCATTTTATGCATTTTCTACGGTTTTCCTGGTGAAAACCCCCCAAAATACTGGCCGAACGTGTCGCAACGTGCGTTCGGTGTCCGAATTTGTTCAAATTATGCGTGGAGTACTAGAATGGGTATGCCCAGCTGCTGGTAAAATTTGGGTAAATTTTATGAATGTCCACAACTACATCATGTACAACGGAGGGGTTTCGGTTTAGGAAGAGTCCGTCCCATATCCTTTTTTTCCACATATAAAAAAAACCCAAAAAAATTTCACACACTAGAATCATCATGGCATGCATCTATGCCAAGTTTCATCGACTTTTGACATTTCCTACTGTTTTCCAGTGAAAAACCCCAAAATACTGACCGGACGTGACGCAACGTGCGTTCGGTGTCCGAATTCGTTCAATTTTTACGTGGAGTACTAGAATGAGCATGTCCAGCTTCTAGCAAAATTTGGGTAAATTTTATGAATGTCCACAACTACATCATGTACAACGGAGGTGTTTCGGTTTAGGCAGAAGAGTCTGTCTCATAGCACTTTTTTTGCACATACATCAAATGAACACAAATTTTTTTCCACACACTAAAATCATGATGGCAAGCATCAATGCCAACTTTCATCGACTTTTGATATTTCATGCATTTTCTACGGTTTTCCGGTGAAAAACCCTAAAATACTGGTCGGACGTGACGCAACGTGCGTTCGGTGTCCCAATTTGTTCAAAATTTGCATGCAGTACTAAAATGGGCTTGCATAGCTGCTGGCAAAATTTGGGTAAATTTTATGAATGTCCACAGGTATATCATGTACAACAGAGGGGTTTCAGTTTAGGCGGAAGAGTCCGCCCATAGCACTTTTATTTCACATACATCAAATGAACCTAAATTTTTTTCACACACTAGAATCATCGTGGCAAGCATCCATGCCTAGTTTCATCGACTTTTAACATTTTATGCATTTTCTATGTTTTCCCGGCGAAAACCCATAAAATACTGGCCGGACGTGACGCAACGTGCATTCGGTGTCTGAATTCGTTCAAATTTTGCGTGGAGTACTAGAATGAGCATGCCTAGCTGCTGGCAAAATTTGGGTAAATTTTATGAATGTCCACAACTACATCATGTACAACGGTGGGGTTTCGGTATAGGCGGAAGAGTCCGTCCCATATCACTTTATTTCACATACATCAGAGAAACCTAAATTTTTTCCACACACTAGAATCATCATGGCATGCATCCTATATAATTTTGACATTTTAAGCATTTTCTTTGGTTTTCCCGATGAAAAAACCCTAAAATACTGGCCGAACATGACGCAACGTGCGTTCGGTGTCCTAATTCGTTCTAATTTTGCGTGGAGTACTAGAATGGGCATGCCTAGTTGCTGGCAAATTTGGGTAAATTTTATGAATGTCCACAACTACATCATGTACAATGGAGGTGTTTCGGTTTAGGGGGAAGAGTCCGTCCCATATCACCTTTTTTTTCACACACATCAAATGAACCCAAATTTTTTCCACACACTAGAATCATCATGGAATGCATCTATGCCATGTTTCATTGACTTTTGACATTGTATGCATTTTCTATTGTTTTCCTAGTGAAAAAAATCCTAAAATACTGGCCGGACGTGACACAACGTGCGTTCGGTGTCCGAATTCGTTCAAATTTTGCGTGCAGTACTAGAATGGGCATGGCCAGCTACTGACAAAATTTGGCAAAAATTTATGAATGTCCATAACTACATCATGTACAACGAAGGGGTTTCGGTTTAGGCGGAAGAGTCCGTCCCATATCACTTGTTTTCACACACATCCAATGAACCTAATTTTTTTCCACACACTAGAATCATCATGGCATGCATCCATGCCAAGTTTCAATGACTTTTGACATTTTTTGCATTTTCTACGGTTTTCCCGGTGAAAAAACCCTAAAATTCTGGCCGAACGTGACACAACGTGTGTTTGGTGTCCGAATTTGTTTAAATTTTGCCTGAAGTACTAGAATGGTAATGCCCAGCTGCCTGCAAAAGTTGGTATGGCCTACCCGGACAAGTTATGTTGAACATGGTGTTTTTTGGACATTCTCGAGATGACCATAACTTTTTTGAGTAGGTGGGCATGCCCATGATAGGCATCATGTCAAGTTTTGAAGGAAAAAAGTATTTAAAATCTTAATTTGAACAGATAGTTAAAACTATTATGTTAAGTTTTCAACATAACAACTAAATACAAAGGGGAAAATTTGAAAACAGTCAATGTTTTTTTAAAAGTATTTAATAAATATTTGAAGTGAAAAAAATCATAATGTAAGACAGTTACTTAAACCTGTTATTTTGATATTCCAAAAAATATTTCAATTTTGTGAACAAGTTTCAAAAAGAAAAATAAAGTTTAAAAAGGAGAAAAGTGGATTAAGGAAAAAAGAGAAGAAAAATGAAAAAATTGAAAGAAAAAAAGCTTAGGCCTTGGCCGAACTAGGAGACTGCGTCGCTCCGGTCGGGCGCCTGTTGGGCCGAGGCAAGCGCTCGCGGATTTGAAAAAGTTCAATGATTCAAAAAATGTCCCTGTTTTCAAAATCCGTTCACAAATTCAAAAAATGTTCCCTTTTTGAAACTTGTTCAGAAACTCAAATTCCTTTTGGGGGAGTTTCTAATAATGTTCACGCTTTCAAATTCTTTTCCGAATTTCAAAAATATTATTGTTTTCAAAAACAATATACGCAAATAAAAAAATGTCCCGGGAAATTAAAAAAACCGTTTCAGATTTTTGCTAGTATTTTTCTGATTTTTTTGAAATTCCAAATTTATTAGTTGTTTACAGAAAATGTTTGTAAATTTTAACAATTGTTCGCGTTCCAAATTTTGTTCGCTCTTTTAAAAAAATGTTTGTGTTTTGAGATTCTGAGGAACTTTGAAAGGCAAAAATGCCTGTGGGTGGTGACGTCTATTTTCAAATTTCTGTACAATTTTTTAGAATGTGAATATATGTAATTGTTTTTTTAAGTAAACACTTTTTGAAATTTTGAACAAATGCCTGTGTGCGTGAAGACGTCTATTTGAGGAGGTCCTAGTCAGCGCATTAAGCGCCAGCTAGGAAGCTGGCGCTCGTGCGCATGCCTGCGGGCCGTGACCCAATATTGTGCAATCTCGCTCGCTTCACTCGCTAGCTTTGAAAAAAGTTCATGAATTTGAAAACGTTAGGAAATTTGAAATACAGTTCACGAATTTAGAAATTGTTCATGAGTAAAAAAATTAAAAGTTCATGAATTTAAAAAAAATTCACAAGTTTGAAAAAAGGTTTGTGATTTTAAAATTGTTACGAGTTAAAATTTTAAAAAAATCATGATTTTGAAAAACATTTACGGATTTTAAAATTGTTCACGAGTTATATTTTTAAATTTTTATGAATTTGAAAAAAGTTCACAAGTTTGGAAAATGTTCACAAATTTGGAAATAGTTTGCAGATTTGAAAAAATGTTTCACGAATTTTTGAAAAGTTCACAAACCCAGAAGAAAATTCGTGAAAAATAAATGTGAAAAAGGGAAAAAGAAATATAAAGCAAAAATGGGAAAAGAAAGAGAAAACACCGAGTGAAACCGTGCATAAAAAAACCAAAAGAAAAATCGTCCGGAAAAACCATGCAGAACTAGAACCGGAAATGTAGACAACAAGAAGAAATGGAAGTGAACCTTTGCACAACAGAATATCTATCCGAGGTGGTAACTCTGGCTGGACATAAACTTGCTGGTGCTGAGTTCGAATCCCCAGGGGTGCAATATTTTTTGAAGCTAAAAAAAGGAAGAAAAAATGTAAGTGGGCCGAGCCCATGACAAAGCCTATAACCAGCGCTACTGATTCTCAAAAAAAAAAAACCAGCGCTACTATACAGCGTATATATACGAAAGTGGATATGATTTGTGAAAAGTCTATATTGCCCTTTATACGTTTTGTTAGGGGGGGTGTACCGAAGCGGGACTCTATGTATGGTGCTAACATTTTTTTTTTTGAGAATCATATATGGTGCTAACAGATTTCCATGGTGCGTGTGGGTTTTGGCGGGATTTGGGAAAAATAAGTGGGCCGGTTTCTCTTAACAACTAAGATCATCTCTAGCAAACCCCTTATAACACGCCGATCCTTAAAATTTCTGTGGTTTTACAGTTCCTTGAGCAAAAAACGCCCCGACCAGACTCCTTATCGGACCCTAACCCGTAAAAACTTTTACAGTGCCCCTAAAATCGAACTGCCAGACCTCTATTTTTACCGTTCCGCGGGCGCGACAGGGGCCGCAATCCTTTTCCCCCCGCCGCCGCGACTCGCGAAATTCCACCGCTATTTCTCGCCGCCGGCACCGAATCCGTGCCGATTTCACCGCGCTGCCGCCAGATCCGCCACCGCCGAGCCTGGATGTGGCGCGGGATGTGGTCCAGCGGCCGCGGAGGTGCTTCTCCAGGCGGCGGCGGCGGCGACGAAGACCCGGAGCGCAAGCGTTGTGTCGCCGCCGACGCGGCGCGGAAGCGCTCGGCCCGACGGTACACCAACCGCGGGCTCGAGGTGCCGGCGTCCCGCCTCCGCCGCGAGACGGAGGAGTACGACCGCCGCCATCCGCGGCGCTTCGACGCGGGGAGCTCCTCCGGCGCGGGGAGCTCTTCGGGCGCGCCGCCGCTTCCGGTGAAGAGGGAGCCCGACGAGCTTCCGCCGCTCCGCGCCGTCAAGAGGGGGCCGGGGGAGGAGGTGCTGCCGCTCCGCATCGTGAAGACGGAGCCGGGGGAGGAGCACCCGCGCGGCCACAGCGCCACAGGCCCGGAGGACTATCTCGTCGGGCTTGAGGCTGACGCCTTCGAAGCGGCGCTTGCCGCGCGCACTGCGCGTGAGCACGAGGAGGAGGAGGAGCGTCGCCGGCGGTACAAGGAGATCTGCGCGTTCCTCTACGAGCAGGGGCTCGCCGCGGCGTGCGAGTTCGACGCCAAACAGGTGGGATGGCGCCATGAAGCCGACGAGCAAGCCAAGATCTACATCGATCTTGGCTCCGACGACGACGAGGAGTGAGCGCCGCCGCACCCGGAGAGCTCCGGTGAGCTCCGTTTTTGGCTAGTTTTAGGGTAGGGCGGCATCGCGATGTAAAATATCTTTGCAATGTATCGATGATCAAACTATCTATGTAGCACTGTGTTCTTCATTTCTTCCGAGAAAGCATTTTTCCAAATTTTACGGTTTCAATTGAGGGCTCTGTTCGGTCGCAGCCGATTTCACCCCTCAAAGCACGATTTTCTTGGCCCTTATCCACGGTATAAGGGTCGCGGCTTTAAGGGGTCTGCTAGAGATGTTCCAAACTAGTCTCTAGGCCTGCTATACTACTCGTGCGCCTTACGGTTGTCGCGACATTTTTTTGCCGTGGGTCATGTTTATTTTGGAAGTGCCAAGTGCGTCAAATAGCCCCTATAACATTCACATGGCCGACCGAATATCTCCCGCGTATGGAGAAAAAAAATCTAACGTTCATGAAAAGAATTATTGGCTGCTACAGGTACAAAAAAAGGTCACCTGATTGATTACAAACTATTACAAATTATCATTTAAAACATGTGCGAAATTTAGAATGATTATATTTCAAAAAATGTTTATATATACTAAGAAAAAGTTAGTCATGTATTAGAAAAACCGTTCATGCATTTGGCAAAGGGTACTTGTGGATTTAAAAAAGGTTCATGCATTTGAAGAAAAAGCTCAGGGATTTAAAATAGGTGTCTGAAAAAATGTTCATGCATTTGAAAAGAATTCATACATTGAAAAAAACATGAATTTCATTTTTTTGTTGATTTAGAAAATGTTCATGCATTGAATAGAATTCATAAATTGTGAAAAACATGAATTTCAAAACATGTTTAAGGATTTTAAAAATGCTCATTCATTTTAAAAATCATTATTTTTATAAAATATTTGTTAATTCAAACAATGCGCATAAAGAAAAAATTGTTCATGTATTAGGAAGGGCAATGTTAGGCGTCGGCGCGCCGGCCCAACGTTTTAGCCGGTCGCATGCTAGCCGTCAGATCAGCCCGTCCCGAGCCGTTGGATCCTTATCCACCCAGGCCGTCTTCCTCATACGCGCGTACAAAAAGGATCCCCCTGCATCTCATCGGCCGCACACGGTCTCCGGTGGCCGTCCGCGTCGCCGGTCCCCACCCTCGCCGGCCATCCTCGTCGCCGGTCCCCACCCTCGCCGGCCGTCCTCGGCGCCGCCTCGACCCATGTAATAGCTGCACCTGCGGTTGCAGCCTTAGGCGGCGATGGTTATAGCTCCGGTGGCGACGGCCACAGCTCGCCGGCGCGCTCGCCGTTGCGCATGCCCGTCAGTCGCAGCTCGTCGGTCGCACACCTCGCCGTTGCAACATCTCGCTCACCCTGTTCCAGCAAATTCGAGCTTCGCTTCCAGCAAAAAAACGCATCGTTGTGCGATGCAGCAAACCGCGACGGCGGTTGTAGCTGGATGCGACACCGGTGGTAGCAAATTCCAGGGCCGCTTGTAGCATGTAGCATAAAAACCGCGACTTCCGTCTTCGTCGAATGTTGCTTGGAGTACTCGCGGGTTGAAGTTTTTTTTCAACTACGATCGAAGCTTATTCATGAACTTTTGCAACTTTTTTGGTTGAGCAGTGCCCGTTTGAAACTTTGTACACCTTTCGGTTGAAGCTTTTTTCGTAACAGTTGCAGCTTTTCAGTTTGAAAGTGCTGGTTGAAGCTTCCCCTGTTGACGGTTGAGCCTTTTTGGATCTAGGCTTGAAGTTTTTTTTTTCAATGGTTGCAACACTGTATGCGGGGGTTCCAGCATCGCGTCGTCGGTCGTTCCAGCATCGCACGCCATCGGTAGTAGCATTTCACGCTGCTGGTTCCAGCATCTTTGTCTCAGATCATGGGCACGCATGCTCGGTCACCGCGGTCATCGTCGCCATCGCCCCCAGTACGCAGCCGCAGCGATTGCAGCTCTCGGCCGCAGCGGTCACCGCGGTCATCGTCGCCGTCGCCCCCAGTATGCGGCCGCAGCGGTTACAGCACGTGCCCGCAGTGGTTGTAGCACGTAGCTCGTGTGGGGAGTTGCCCATTCCGAGAGCTCGCAGGCCATGGCCCCCCTGCTTGGAATCAGCTGGCGAGGGTCGCGGCGTCACCGCAGGTGGTGCGGGGACGACTGGTTCGAAGATGCGCGATTCGGAGATGCGGGATGCATAGGAGGAAGGAGGGGATCGAAGGCGAGGGGAGCGCGCTGGCCGCAGGATCGCTTCTCATCCAACGCGTCGCGCGCCTCTGGCGCGTCGTGTACAAGCGTTTTCCTCTCACATACGGCCCCCTCCCTCTTGATAACAGTACTACGTAGGCAGGTAGGCTACTTGGAAACGCCGTGACAATGCGCACGTGCCGATCAACACGAGTCGATGTACACAAGTCTTGAGTGTGTGTCGCTACTCGCTAGGTCTACGTCTTCAGACAAAAGATATTCGTAAGAGTACGTAACACGTACACGCTCGATTGACCCGTGTACCAATTTAGTTCGGAGCCGAGCCCAACTTGTCATGCATGCTGTATATATGCAGTGCAAGACCTGTTTGTTAGATAAAGATAGATCAAACGATCACAAGTTTTTTAACAAGAAACGAGACCAGGTCCTGCGTGTGTTTTGTCGTACGTTGTTCGTCAATGGCGGCCGCGGCGTACTGGGATGAGCTACCGGATGATATCCTCCGATGCATCCAAGGCCGCCTACCTTGCCCTATCGACAACGTCTACATGCGCGCCTGCTGCAAGTCATGGCACAAAGCGGTGCCCAAGCCCGCGGCGCGTCTCATGGTCCTCCCCTGGCTCCTCATGCCGCTCGCCGGAGGGCCATCGTTCGGCTGCATCCTGAGCGGCGGCGCCTGCCACAACCTGGACCTGCTGCCGGAGGACGCGCGCGGCGCCCGTTTCTTCGGCTCCTACGATGGCAAGTGGCTGTTCCTCGCGCTCCGCGGCGGCGGCAGGGAGGGGCACACGCTACTCAACCTCTGCACCCGCGAGCGTATCCCGCTTCCCGATTTCGAGTACGGGCAGGTATTTCGGCTCGTCCGCGGCCTCCCGTCTCCGACCTTGGTCCGTGGCCCTCCTCGCCCCGTGGTGATGCTCGCCGCGACCCTTTCGTCTCCGCCGACCGTCGACGGGGGGTGCATCGCCGCCGCCATCCTCAACATGCCGAGAACAAACCGCTGGCCTTTCGTCTGTTTCGGGCGTCTTGGCTCACCGCTCGCCATCGAGGGTGAAGACATTAATACCGCGCGCGGGACGGCGGCGCAGGACATTGCCTACTTGGACGGCCGCTTCTTCGTGCTAACCAAGGGTGAGCACCTCCGGGCGTACACGGTGCTCGACGAGCCGGACCCGCTCAGAGGCGGGGATCTTCGAGTCGTCTGCGATTTCTACATCACCGGCCGCGACAGGCAGATACAAGCCGAAGAGCCCCGTGCGGGCTACCTCGTCCCGTCGCGTGGCGAGCTCCTCATGGTGGTCAAGGAGTGGCGGAGGACGGATGGAGCTACGTCCTCGGTCCAGCTCTTTGTGCTTACTCCCGTCGCACACGACAATCCAGAGAAGACTCGCGCTTGGACTAGAGTCGAAAGCCTCGACGGCCGGCTGCTCGTCGTCGGCCCCGGATGCTCCAGGGCGTACGAATGCACGGGCTGCGACGAGGGGGTCTACTTCCTGGACGACCGCACCTACTACCACCGAAACAACTTCGCTCCGTACTTCACTCTGCGGAGTGACCCCGGCGAGTTTGTCTTGGCCGACAATGGCGGCAGGTGCCGCCTGCTGCCTGCTCACCCGGAGCACTGCTTCCCCGTGAAGCCAGAGGAAGGCTGCTCCTCAAGTTACTCGCCGCCGGTCTGGCTTCTACCTTGATTTGATGATACACACGGCACCAGAAGCAGTTCACTAGATGGCGCGTGCATCACATGTGTAGCCTAGAGCTAGCGCAATCACAATCAATTTCTTTTCCGAGTTTATTTCACTTTTTACTAAGGTTTGTGACAAATATTACCCTATATATAAGGCACATATAGATGTGTTTTAGCAAAACCGCGTTACGAATACAGACCTAGCTAGTAGCTACACACTCAAGACTTGTATACATTGACTTGTGTTGATCGGCACGTATCCCCGCGGGCGGCCGGGAGAGCCCAGATCTGCCGCCCCTCGCCCCTCCTCCATCCTCCGCCCCTCCTCGCCGCCGCCGGCGCAGGTCGCCGGGCAAAGCCCTCTCAGCCTAGGCGGCGGCGGGGCCTTCTTCTCCTCCTGCCCGAGGATGGCGGCGCGGGACGCTTTCTTCTAGTGGCGGCGAGGCGCGGCCGTGGGGCGCGGCGGCGCAACGGCACGAGCTGGCGGCGATGGCTGCTGGGCGTACGTGGCGTCATTCTCTCCTGGGCCGGCGGCGGGGTCTGGTGTAGGGCTCTCCGGTGGCGCGGCTGGGGCTTGCGGGCGGCCCTGCTGCTCGTGCGGCGCGGCTGCTGGCTGGTCAGGCGGCGGCGGCCTGGAGCCTACTTCCAGTCCCCGGTGGAGATGGCGGCGATCCGTATACAAGACTTGATGGAGGTTCTTCGAACAGATCTGGGTGAAAACCTTGCGCTCGGCTAGATGCCAAGGCCGGCGATGGCGGCGCTCTTCTGTGTCGTTCTCTTCTTGAAGACATCGCCGTGGAGAAGTTCCAGACCTCTATCTGCTACCTCCGGGGGAAACCCTAGATCGGTAGATCGGATGACGGCGGCGCTCTTGCGTCGTTTCCCCCTTGGGGGCGTCAGTCTTGGAGGTGTGCACGGGCTCGAGGGACCAGCGGACAGCTTCTTTGGTGGAGCGGTGTTTCATCTTACGCATCGACGACTGTGGATCTCGGCTGCGTGGCGCAGTGGAGCCTCGGCGTTCGATGTGTGTAGATGGACTCGCGTAGGAGGATCGCGTTGTCTGGCGTCGTGGTGGCATTGATGGCAGACCTGGCAAGGTCGTGGCGTCAGTATCTGCTCTGAACATGGATCGGTGGAAGATGACGACGGCGGCCTCTGAGAGTGCGCCGGACTGGTGTGTGCCCCAGACCAGGTATATGGCTTGGCTGGGGCCTTCGGTTTTAGATGTTAGGCTTAGGTGCGAGGTCTGTTTGGTATTAGGCTCGGATTATCGGCACTCCTTCATCAAGTGGATAGAAGTAGCGACAGATGTTGCCAAGATGGTGACTTCAGACTTACTGATGTACTACTTTGTAAGGTCTTTGTGAATAATTAATAAAGTGGCTGCATGCATCGTCCAGATGCAAAGGCCGGGGGTCTTCCTCCTTTTCAAAAAAAAAACGTGTGCATTGTTACGACGTACTCCCTCCGTAAAGAAATATAAGAGCGTTTAGATCGCTACTTTACAGAGGGAGTACTAGTACTGTTTCCGGGGGTGACGTATGCTGTGACGGCCGAGCACGTGCCCTTCCAGCGAACTCGATTTCGACAGGGCTGTCCGAAGCAGGAACATTGTGCTGGACCATGCTACATTACATGCACTTTTCGATTCTTCACATACACTAGGGCAGCAGATCGTTTCATTGCACACGATTGAAAATTCCTTTCGCATACATAGTCGCGAATCGTAGCCATGCGATATGAGGGTGCCTCGGACACGCTACGGAAAATCCTGTGTGATAGCACAATCTATCTTACACGATGTTGTGGACTAAACGTGTGAGATAGATCATACATGCCGCACGATTAGTCGGGCATGAACATTTGCGTTCATGCTCCTATCACACACGACATGAGACGCACAATCATGTGGGATTAAGTATGAATAACAATTTCATATTTCATATCCATTATTGGTTCATATCCAACAAAATGTTCACCATGATTTCATATCCAACACACAACATATTTCATATCCATCAAATGCCCATCAGGATTTCATAATTGGAATCGCAGTACACCATATAGCTAGTACGACAGTACACAAGCACCAAATTAAATAAGTACCATAGAAGCACTTCACATGTGACACGCTAAAACCTTCAGAAAGTAGCATCATAGACGGTAAATAGACAGGTAAATCTCATTCGGAAAGCTGTTTAAGTGGAAGGAGAATATTGTGCCCTAGGCGATGTTGAAGGTCCACTCAACTTTAGGCAAGCGCCTATGGATGATCGCCCGCCCGTCCTTCACCCTCTTAAGGAATACTTCAATATTATACCGCCAGTGATGTATGAAGATCGGATTTGCCTCTTGAACATACATGTGGTTTGAGAGATAATCATCGATCAACTGCTAAGGAAAGCACCGAAAATAAATATTTCCTCCGTCCCATAATATAAGATGTTTTTACAAGCTAACATAGCTTGCAAAAACATGTTATATTTTGGGACGGAGGGAGTATATTTATAAATATGTTGTCTAAATATTCAATATCGTGCGTAAGAAAAACAAGGTAATGAAGTTAGCATAACGCAAATTTTTGATAAAGTGTGCATGTTTGGTTCAATGAGCACAAGCACTACACGCCCTACAACCTAGAAGTGATCCATGATTGCGTTGTGAGGTCGCTACTCCATCGCTGATACGTCTCCGTCGTATCTATAATTTTTGATTGTTTCATGCCAATATCCTACAGTTTCCACGTACTTTTGGCAACATTTTATATGATTTCTTGGACTAACATATTGATCGAGTGCCCAGTGCCAGTTCATGTTTTCTACTTGTTTTTTTGTTTCGAAGAAAATCCATATCAAACGGAGTCCAAACGCGATAAAATTTTACGGAGAATTATTTTGAAATATATGTGATTTTTGAGAGATGGAATCAACGCAAACGGAGGCCCACAGCCTCCACAAGGCAAACGGGCACGACCCCCCCCCCCCATGCCGCGTGGTGTTGCCTTGTGAGCACACCGTAAGTCGGTTGGGGCTCTTCTCGGCCGCAAGGAAGTTTATATCGAGAAAAAAATTGTGTTAAAATTTCAGCGCAATCGGAGTTACGGATCTCCGGAAATATAAGAAACGGTTTTCGGCCAGAAAACATGAATGCGAAACAGAAGAGAAACAGAGAGAGATCCAATCTCGGAGGGGCTCCTCCCCTCCGGGAGCCATGGCAGCCATGGACCAGAGGGAGAACTCTCCTCCCATCTAGGGGGAAGGCCAAGGAAGAAGAAGAAGGAGGGAGGCTCTCTCCCCCTCTCTCCCGGTGGCGCTGGAACGCTGCCGGGGCAATCATCGTGACGGCGATCTACACCAACAACTTCGCCGCCGTCAACACTAACTCTCCCCCCCTCTATGCAGCGGTGTAACACATCTTCTCCCCGTTGTAATCTCTACTTAAACATGGTGCTTAATGCTATATATTATTATCCAATGATTTGTGGCCATCCTATGATGTTTGAGTAGATTCTTTTTGTCCTATGGGTTGATTGATGATCGTGATTGGTTTGAGTTGTATGTTTTATTTTGGTGCTGTCCTATGGTGCCCTCCGTGTTGCGCAAGCGTGAGGGATTCCTGCTGTAGGGTTTGCAATACGTTCATAATTCTCTTATAGTGGGCGGCTAGAATGACAGAAGCTTACACCCGAGTAAGGGGTTGTTGCGTATGGGAGTAAAGAGGACTTGTTACTTAATGCTATGGTTGGGTTTTACCATAATGATCTTTGGTAGTTGTGGATACTTGCTAGAGTTTCAATCATAAGTGCATATGATCCAAGTACGGAAAGTATGTTAGCTCATGCATCTCCCTCATATAAAATTGCAATAATGATTACCGGTCTAGTTATCGATTGCCTAGGGACAAATCATTTTCTTGTGTTACAAAAACTTTCTACTAAACAACTAGCTTTTATTATCTTGCAAATTACTCGTTGTTTTATTCTCGTAAAGTACTCCTAGTTTTATTCTTGCAAAGTAGTTTTAGCAATACACCTACAAAGTACTTCTAGTTTCATACTTGTTCTAGGTAAAACAAACGTTAAGTGTGCGTAGAGTTGTATCGGTGGTCGATAGAACTTGAAGGGAATATTGATTCTACCTTTAGCTCCTCGTTGGGTTCGACACTCTTATTTATCGAAAAAGCTACAATTGATCCCCTATACTTGTGGGTTATCACTGCTCCTCTTCCGTCGGCACCACTTCCCAGTCCTGCATCATTGGCACCGGGCCAAAGCCAGGGGGAAAGGTGTGCATCAGGTCCTTGTCCGATGGAGTCGGCGTCGGGAGTTGAGGAGGCGGCGGTGGAGCGGTCTGGCACAGGCCGTGGTAGTACAGCGGAATTGGCGATGGAACCAGTGCGGCATCGAAGTCGTCTTCTTCTCCCAGGAATGGCGTCGACGGTCCAACGAGAAGCCAGCCCATAGATGGGGCGACAAAGGCCAGCGCTGGAGGCGCCGGTGCGACCATCTCGACGGGCACAGCCTGGGTGCTTGGTCCTGCTTGCTGCACTGGTGGTGCAAGGCCGTGGGGACCACGGGGACCATGGCGACCACGAAGGTGATGGGTTCGGGCATGGCGGCGTCTTGCAGAACGACGGATCTCGCGTCTGATGGAGCGAACAAGGGCAGATGCAATGGCATGCAGGTTCATCCCTGCCATTTTTCTTACCTTTGTGCCTGTCTTCTCCTTTGATGCTCTCTCGGTAGAGTGTGTGTGATAACGTGTAAGAATGTAAAGTGATTGAACGAACAGTCTCTAGATTTCATTGATTCAAGCAATATATACAAGTGGAAGCGACGCGATGAAAAGGCGTCTGTTGAAGCATTCCGATCGACAAGTTTCATCCAAAGAATTCGTACGTAGAGCCAGCGACAGTGTTCTCTCCTCCAAAAAAAAGCTAGGGTTTTTGCCTCTCGCCGGCGCCGCCGCCGGTCCGCCTTGTCTCCGGTGGCCCTAGGGCCATGGGGACGTGGTGGATCCTGGTAAGGGCCGGCGAGAGGGCTCCGTTTTTAGTCGTTCCTTTGAGTTTTGTTAGGGTTTGTGTCCTGCTCAGGAAGGCGAGACGGCGGCGGCTCCCTGAAGATGGAATAAAGGTCTCCCCGCCTAGCCCCCGTTCCGGTGGTGCGTCTAGCATCGTTGGTGGGCGTGTGGAGGTGTGTCTCCGGCGGATCTATCTTTGGTGGATTTGCTCGGATCTAGTCGTTGTTCGTCTACGTTCGTGTGTTTTCGGGTTGGATCCTTTCGATCTACGTTATTCTTCATCGGCGGCGGTTGCTGTTCTGGTGCGCTGGTCCTATGGGGCCTTAGCACGACGACTTCCCGACTGTCTACTACAACAAGTTGTGCCCGACTCCGGCGGTGGAGGGGCGATGATGGCGGCGCGCCTTCGGCTCGCTTCAGTGCTTGTAGTCGTCGCTAGGTGGTCTACGGATCTGGATGTAATTTTTATTATTTCTGGTGTTCGTTGTACTGCCATGATTGAAGATGAATAGATTGGAAGTTTTTCGCAAAAAAAAAAAAAAAGGCGTCTGTTACAGGGGACAGAGAGAAAGAAGGGTGCGTCCGTTCCTAAACGTCGGACGCGACTGTGCGGGTTGGACATACTCAACCATCGCATTGTTTCACTAATGACGGTTCCTAATGACTGTTTAGTAATTAGCACGTGATAATTAATCAACGGCCATAAACTAATCTAATGTTAACAGGAGCGACTCTAATGGGCCGGCATAGTACTAGGTTTGTTCTTTTCTTCACTCGGTTTTGTATATTTTTCTCAATTTTTTTCTTAGTTTTTTTACAGTATTTATATTTTCAAAATACTAGATGATACTCGTGCGTTGCTGCGGGTATACTTGTTTATATTTCTAAAGAACTGTAAAAATAAATGAATGAACATATATTGAGTAACAGAGGAATAGAGCTAAAATGGTAATCTCTTGCTAAGTACCCAGTGCTTTGCGGCAACGAATCCCATGTATAAAGTTTGAGTTTCAAGTACAAATGCAAGAATGATGTATCATTTTTTTAAGCGTGATCCAACGCCAGTACCAGTAGAGTAGGCAGATTAGAGAATTTTTGGCACACGTTAGCCTAAGTTTCTAGCTTCACACTCTTTCTTATGAACAAAGATAATTCAAAGATGGTATAGATATCATCCATGTAGATATTATTGGAATAACAAACTTGGAATTGCACTAACTAAAACACAAAGGAATCGTTAATGTAGTATAAAGTCAATCCTGGTTATAAATTTGATTTGTGCAGAATAAAAGATAATGCCTGCTCCTTTTATTTACTGTTTGGAACAGGGTCACCATCTACTTTTGATAGGAACAATGGAGAAATATATAACACCCGCAAAAAAAGGGAGAAATATATAAAATTAATAACTCTAAATAACCAAAGAGGTAGGTGTCTCCAATTGAGCAAGCTACCTGTCCATTATTCCATGCCAAGCTAATGTACCGTACTACACTCAATCCATCACCACATGATACTGGAACATGATTTCCAATTGAGCAAGCTACCTGTCCATTATTCCATGCCAAGCTTGTTGGAAATATGCCCTAGAGGCAATAATAAATTGGTTATTATTATATTTCCTTGTTAATGATAATCGTTTATTATCCATGCTATAATTGTATTGATTGGAAACTCAAATACATGTGTGGGTACATAGACAACACTGTGTCCCTAGTAAGCCTCTAGTTGACTAGCTCGTTGATCAAAGATGGTTAAGGTTTCCTAGCCATTGACATGAGATGTCATTTGATAACGGGATCACATCATTAGGAGAATGATGTGATGGACAAGACCCAAACTACGAACGTAGCATATGATCGTGTTAGTTTATTGCTATTGTTTTCTGCATGTCAAGTATCTGTTCCTTTGACCATGAGATCATGCAACTCACTGACACCGGAGGAATACCTTGTGTGTATCAAACGTCGCAACGTAACTGGGCGACTATAAAGGTGCTCTACAGGTATCTCCGAGGGTGTCTGTTGGGTTGGCATGGATCAAGACTGGGATTTGTTACTCCGTATAACGGAGAGGTATCTCAGGGCCCACTCGGTAATACAACATCACAATGAGCCTTGCAAGCAATGTGACTAAAGTGTTAGCCACGAGATCTTGTATTACGGAACGAGTAAAGAGACTTGCCGGTAACGAGATTGAACTAGGTATAGTGATACCGACGATCGAATCTCGGGCAAGTAACATACCGAAGAACAAAGGGAACAGCATACGGGATTAACTGAATCCTTGACATAGAGGTTCGACCGATAAAAGATCTTCGTAGAATATGTAGGAGCCAATATGGGCATCCAGGTCCCGCTATTGGTTATTGGCCGTAGAGGTGTCTCGGTCATGTCTACATAGTTCTCGAACCCGCAGGGTCTACACACTTAACGTTTGGTGACGATTAGTATAATTGAGTTATTATGTTGGTGACCGAAAGTTGTTCGGAGTCCCGGATAAGATCCCGGACATGACGAGGATCTCCGGAATAGTCCGGAGGTAAAGATTGATATATGTGATAATAGTGTTTTGATCTCCGGAAGAGTTCCGAAGTTCACCGGAAGAGGTTCCGGATGTTTACCGAAGTGTTCGGGTGCAGCAACACTTTATATGGGCCAAGGGATAAAAGCCCACGAGGTATTGGAAAGTGCAAAAGTAGTTTTGCTGCCGCGTAAGCGGTACTACCGCTTGTGTGAAGCGGTACTACCGCCCGAGCGGTACTACCGCTTGTGTGAAGCGGTACTACCGCCCAAGCGGTACTACCGCTTGTGTGAAGCGGTACTACCGCTTGTGTGCGGCTGTGCACGGTTCGGCAGGGATCCGAGTTGGACTCTTTCCCTGCGGGCCAAACCGACCTTGTGCGGGCAAAACCGACCCGGAGGAGGCTTTTACTCCAAGTTTAGACCCCAAGGCTCAACATATAAATAGAGGGGCAGGGCTAGCACACGGGACACATCAAGATTTCCCCAAGCCGTGTGCGGCAACCCTAACCCTCTAGATCCTCCGTCATAATCTCCGTAGTGCTTGGCGAAGCCCTGCAGAGATCGTTCCTCACCACCATCACCACGCCGTCGTGCTGCTGGAACTCAACCACTACTTCATCATCGCTCGCTGGATCGAGGAGGTGAAGGCGTCATCAAGCCGTACGTGTGTTGAACGCGGAGGTGCCGTCCGTTCGGCACTAGTTCGTGATCGGATCGAGGGACGACTTGCGATTTGGATCGCGGAGACGTTCGACTACATCAACCGCGTTTCTTAAACGCTTCCGCTTAGCGATCTACAAGGGTATGTAGATTCACTCTCCCTCTCGTAGATGCTCATCACCATGGATAGATCTTGCGTGTGCGTAGGAAAAAATTTTGTTTCCCATGCAACGTTCCCCAACAGTGGCATCATGAGCCAGGTCTATGCGTAGATGAGATCTCGAGTAGAACACAAACGAGTTGTGGGCGTGGGTGTATACATATTGCTTGCCGTTACTAGTTGATATTTGATTCGGCGGTATTGTGAGATGAAGCGGCCCGGACCGACATTACGCGTACACTTACGCGAGACAGGTCCTTCAACTGACATGTAATTTTGTTGCATAAAGATGGCTAGCGGGTGTCTGTCTCTCTCACTTTAGTTGAATCGATTTCAATGAAGAGGGTTCTTTAGAAGATCAAAAAGCAATCACTACACCACGTTGTGGTTTTGCGTAGGTAAGAACGGTTCTTGCAAACCCGTAGCAGCCACGTAAAATTTGCAACAACAATTAGAGGACGTCTAACTTGTTTTTGCAGGGTATGTTGTGATGTGATATGGCCAATTACATGATGAGATATATGTGATGTATGAGATGATCATGTGATGTATAGAATATCACGACTTGCATGTCGATGAGTACGGCAACTGGCAGGAGCCATAGAGTTGTCTTTAATTATTGTATGACCTGCGTGTCAATCATTAAGCGCTATGTAATGCTTTTCTTTATCGCTAAACGTTAGCTATAGTCGTGGAAGCAACAGTCAGCGCGACAACCTTATGGCGACACGTTGATGGAGATCAAGATGATGGAGATCATGGTGTCATGCCGGTGACGATGGAGATCATGCCGGTGCTTTGGAGATGGAGATCAAAAGCACAAGTTCATGGCCATATCATGTCACTTATGATTTGCATGTGATGTTAATCCTTTTATGCATCTTATTTTGCTTAGGACGACGGTAGCATTATAAGGTGATCCCTCACTTAAATTTCAAGATAAATTGTGTTCTCCCCAAGTGTGCACCGTTGCGAAAGTTCGTCGTTTCGAGACACGCCGTGATGATCGGGTGTGATAGACTCTACGTTCGCATACAACGGGTGCAAGCCATGTTGCACGTGCGGAACACTCGGGTTAAACTTGACGAGCCTAGCATGTACAGACATGGCCTCGGAACACAAGAGACCGAAAGGTCGAACATGAGTCATATAGTAGATATGATCAACATGAAGATGTTCACCATTGAAACCACCTCAACTCACGTGATGATCGGACTTGAGTTGGTGGATTTGGATCATGTTACACTCGAATGACCGGAGGGATGTCAATTTGAGTGGGAGTTTTTTAAATATGATTAACTAAACTCATTATCTAAGAACAATAGTCTAAGTTGTCTTTGCTATATTTATGTTGTAGATCATGGCTCGCGCAGTAGCACCCCTGAATTTTAATGCGTTCCTAGAGAAAGCTAAGTTGAAAGATGATGGAAGTAACTTTGTGGACTGGGCCCGTAATCTAAGGATTATCCTTACGGCTTCCCAGAAGGCTTATGTCCTTGATGCACCGCTTGGTGATCCACCCGCTCCAGTTGAGTCTCTAGACGTTGTGAACGCCTGGCAGGCTCGTTCTGATGATTACTCAATAGTTCAATGTGCAATGTTGTATGGCTTAGAACCGGGACTTCAAAGACGTTTTGAACGTCATGGAGCATATGAGATGTTCCAGGAGTTGAAGTTTATCTTTCATAAGAATGCCCGGATCGAGAGATATGAGATCTCCGATAAGTTCTATGCTTGCAAGATGGAGGAGAACGGGTCTATCAGTGATCACGTGCTCAGAATGTCTGGGTACTCCACCCGTCTGGCTGAGTTAGGGATGCCCCTTCCGCCAGAGGCTATCACTGACAGAGTTCTTTAATCATTGCCACCTAGCTACAAGAGCTTCGTGTTGAACTATAACATGCACGGGATGAACAAGTCAGTCGCCGAGCTGTTTGCGATGCTGAAAGCCGCTGAGTCTGAAATTCAGAAGGAGCATCAAGTGTTGATGGTCAATAAAACCACTAGTTTCAAGAAAAATGGCAAGGGTAAGAAGGGTAACTCCAAGAAGAGTGGCAAAGCAGTTGCTCCTCTCGTGAAGAAACCCAAGGCTGGACCCAAACCAGAAACTGTGTGTTTTCATTGCAAGGGAACTGGACACTGGAAGCGGAATTGCCCCAAGTATTTGGCTGACAAGAAGGCGGCCAACAACAAACAAGGTATATATGATATACATGTTATTGATGTGTACCTTACCAACTCTCGTTGTAGTGCCTGGGTATTTGATACCGGTGCGGTTGCTCATATTTGCAACTCAAAACAGGAACTGCGGAATAGACGGAGGCTGGCAAAGGACGAAGTGACGATGCGCGTGGGAAATGGTTCCAAGGTTGATGTGATCGCCGTCGGCACGCTCGCTCTTCGATTACCGTCGGGATTAGTGATGAACCTAAATAAGTGTTATTTGGTGCCTGCGTTAAGCATGAACATTATATCTGGATCTTGTTTATTGCGAGACAGTTACTCATTTAAATCAGAGAATAATGGTTGTTCTATTTATATGAGTAATATCTTTTATGGTCATGCACCCGATGTGAGGGGTTTATTCTTATTGAATCTCGATAGTAATGATACACATGTTCATAACATTGATGCCAAAAGATGTAGAATTGATAATGATAATACCACTTTCTTGTGGCACTGCCGTTTAGGTCATATTGGCGTAAAAAGCATGAGGAAGCTCCATGCTGATGGACTTTTGGAGTCACTTGATTTTGAATCACTTGACACATGTGAGCCATGCCTCATGGGCAAGATGACTAAAACTCCGTTCTCTGGAACAATGGAACGGGCAAGTGACTTATTGGAAATCATACATACTGATGTGTGCGGTCCGATGAGCATTGAGGCGCGCGGTGGTTATCGTTACTTTCTCACCTTCACTGATGACTTAAGTAGATATGGGTATATTTACTTAATGAAACACAAGTCTGAAACATTTGAAAAGTTCAAACAATTTCAGAGTGAAGTTGAGAATCATCGTAACAAGAAGATTAAATTCCTACGATCTGATCGAGGAGGAGAATATCTGAGTTATGAGTTTGGCAGTCACTTAAGACAGTGTGGAATTGTTTCACAATTAACACCGCCTGGAACACCACAGCGTAATGGTGTGTCCGAACGTCGTAATCGAACCTTATTGGATATGGTGCGATCTATGATGTCTCTTGCCGATTTGCCACTATCGTTTTGGGGTTATGCATTAGAGACAGCTGCATTCACTTTAAATAGGGCACCATCGAAATCCGTTGAGACAACGCCATATGAACTTTGGTTTGACAAGAAGCCAAAGCTGTCGTTTCTTAAAGTTTGGGGATGTGATGCTTATGTCAAAAAGCTTCAGCCTGAAAAGCTGGAACCCAAAGCGGAGAAATGCGTCTTCATAGGATACCCAAAAGAGACAATTGGGTATACCTTCTACCTCAGATCCGAGGGCAAAGTGTTTGTCGCTAAAAACGGAACATTTCTTGAGAAAGAGTTTCTCTCGAAAGAATTGAGTGGGAGGAAGATAGAACTTGATGAGGTTGTTGAACCTTTACTTCAACCTGAGAGTAGCGCAGCGCAGAAAGTTGTTTCTGTGGAGCCTACATTAGCTGAAGAGAAAGTTAATGATGATGATCATGAAGCTTTGGATCAAGTTGCTATCGAACCTCGTAGGTCGACAAGGACGCGTACTGCTCCCGAGTGGTACGGCAACCCTGTCTTAGAGGTCATGTTGTTAGACAACGATGAACCTACGAGCTATGGAGAAGCGATGATGGGCCCGGATTCCGAGAAGTGGTTAGAGGCCATGAAATCCGAGATGGGATCCATGTATGAAAACAAAGTCTGGACTTTGGAAGTATTACCTGAAGGGCGTAAGGCCATTCAGAACAAATGGATCTTTAAGAGGAAGACGGACGCGGACGGTAATGTCACCGTCTATAAAGCTCGACTTGTGGCAAAGGGTTTTTCACAAGTTCAAGGAGTTGACTACGATGAGACCTTCTCACCCGTAGCGATGCTTAAGTCCGTCAGAATCATGTTAGCAATAGCTGCCTTTTTCGATTATGAAATTTGGCAGATGGATGTCAAAACAGCGTTCCTTAACGGTTACCTTAAGGAAGAGTTGTATATGATACAACCAGAAGGTTTTGTCAATCCAGAGAATGCTGACAAAGTTTGCAAACTCCAGCGATCCATTTATGGACTGGTGCAAGCATCTCGGAGTTGGAATCTTCGTTTTGATAAAGTGATCAAAGCGTTCGAGTTTATACAAGTTTACGGAGAAGCTTGTATTTACAAGAAAGTGAGTGGGAGCTCTATAGCGTTTCTAATATTATATGTGGATGACATATTGCTGATTGGAAACAATATAGAAATGCTGGAAAGCGTAAAGGAATATTTGAACAAGAGTTTTTCAATGAAGGACCTAGGAGAAGCTGCTTTCATATTAGGCATCAAGATCTATAGAGATAGATCAAGACGCTTAATAGGACTTTCACAAAGCACATACCTTGATAAGATTTTGAAGAAGTTCAAAATGGATCAGTCCAAGAAGGGGTTCTTGCCTGTTTTGCAAGGTGTGAAGTTGAGTAAGACTCAATGCCCAGTGACTGCAGAAGATAGAGAAAAGATGAGTGTCATCCCCTATGCTTCGGCCATAGGCTCTATCATGTATGCAATGCTGTGCACAAGACCCGATGTCAGCCTTGCCATAAGTATGGTCGGAAGGTTTCAAAGTGATCCAGGAATGGAACACTGGACGGCGGTCAAGAATATCCTGAAGTACCTGAAAAGGACTAAGGACATGTTTCTCGTTTATGGAGGTGATCAAGAGCTCGTCGTAAAGGGTTACGTCGATGCAAGCTTTGACACTGATCCGGATGACTCTAAGTCGCAAACCGGATACGTATTTATTCTTAATGGGGGTGCGGTTAGCTGGTGCAGTTCCAAGCAAAGCGTGGTAGCAGATTCTACATGTGAAGCGGAGTACATCGCTGCCTCGGAGGCGGCGAAGGAAGGTGTCTGGATGAAGGAGTTCATGACAGATCTTGGAGTAGTGCCTAGTGCACTTAACCCAATGACTCTGTTTTGTGATAATACTGGTGCCATTGCTCTAGCCAAGGAACCAAGATTTCACAAGAGGACCAGACACATAAAGCGACGTTTCAATTCCATCCGCGATTACATCAAGGAGGACGACATAAATATTTGCAAAGTACACACGGATCTAAATGTTGCAGATCCGATGACTAAACCTCTTCCAAGGGCTAAACATGAACAACACCAGAACTGCATGGGTGTTCGATTCATTACAATGTAAATCACATAGTGATGTGAACTAGATTATTGACTCTAGTGCAAGTGGGAGACTGTTGGAAATATGCCCTAGAGGCAATAATAAATTGGTTATTATTATATTTCCTTGTTAATGATAATCGTTTATTATCCATGCTATAATTGTATTGATTGGAAACTCAAATACATGTGTGGGTACATAGACAACACTGTGTCCCTAGTAAGCCTCTAGTTGACTAGCTCGTTGATCAAAGATGGTTAAGGTTTCCTAGCCATTGACATGAGATGTCATTTGATAACGGGATCACATCATTAGGAGAATGATGTGATGGACAAGACCCAAACTACGAACGTAGCATATGATCGTGTTAGTTTATTGCTATTGTTTTCTGCATGTCAAGTATCTGTTCCTTTGACCATGAGATCATGCAACTCACTGACACCGGAGGAATACCTTGTGTGTATCAAACGTCGCAACGTAACTGGGCGACTATAAAGGTGCTCTACAGGTATCTCCGAGGGTGTCTGTTGGGTTGGCATGGATCAAGACTGGGATTTGTTACTCCGTATAACGGAGAGGTATCTCAGGGCCCACTCGGTAATACAACATCACAATGAGCCTTGCAAGCAATGTGACTAAAGTGTTAGCCACGAGATCTTGTATTACGGAACGAGTAAAGAGACTTGCCGGTAACGAGATTGAACTAAGTATAGTGATACCGACGATCGAATCTCGGGCAAGTAACATACCGAAGAACAAAGGGAACAGCATACGGGATTAACTGAATCCTTGACATAGAGGTTCGACCGATAAAAGATCTTCGTAGAATATGTAGGAGCCAATATGGGCATCCAGGTCCCGCTATTGGTTATTGGCCGTAGAGGTGTCTCGGTCATGTCTACATAGTTCTCGAACCCGCAGGGTCTACACACTTAACGTTTGGTGACGATTAGTATAATTGAGTTATTATGTTGGTGACCGAAAGTTGTTCGGAGTCCCGGATAAGATCCCGGACATGACGAGGATCTCCGGAATAGTCCGGAGGTAAAGATTGATATATGTGATAATAGTGTTTTGATCTCCGGAAGAGTTCCGAAGTTCACCGGAAGAGGTTCCGGATGTTTACCGAAGTGTTCGGGTGCAGCAACACTTTATATGGGCCAAGGGATAAAAGCCCACGAGGTATTGGAAAGTGCAAAAGTAGTTTTGCTGCCGCGTAAGCGGTACTACCGCTTGTGTGAAGCGGTACTACCGCCCGAGCGGTACTACCGCTTGTGTGAAGCGGTACTACCGCCCAAGCGGTACTACCGCTTGTGTGAAGCGGTACTACCGCTTGTGTGCGGCTGTGCACGGTTCGGCAGGGATCCGAGTTGGACTCTTTCCCTGCGGGCCAAACCGACCTTGTGCGGGCAAAACCGACCCGGAGGAGGCTTTTACTCCAAGTTTAGACCCCAAGGCTCAACATATAAATAGAGGGGCAGGGCTAGCACACGGGACACATCAAGATTTCCCCAAGCCGTGTGCGGCAACCCTAACCCTCTAGATCCTCCGTCATAATCTCCGTAGTGCTTGGCGAAGCCCTGCAGAGATCGTTCCTCACCACCATCACCACGCCGTCGTGCTGCTGGAACTCAACCACTACTTCATCATCGCTCGCTGGATCGAGGAGGTGAAGGCGTCATCAAGCCGTACGTGTGTTGAACGCGGAGGTGCCGTCCGTTCGGCACTAGTTCGTGATCGGATCGAGGGACGACTTGCGATTTGGATCGCGGAGACGTTCGACTACATCAACCGCGTTTCTTAAACGCTTCCGCTTAGCGATCTACAAGGGTATGTAGATTCACTCTCCCTCTCGTAGATGCTCATCACCATGGATAGATCTTGCGTGTGCGTAGGAAAAAATTTTGTTTCCCATGCAACGTTCCCCAACAGTGGCATCATGAGCCAGGTCTATGCGTAGATGAGATCTCGAGTAGAACACAAACGAGTTGTGGGCGTGGGTGTATACATATTGCTTGCCGTTACTAGTTGATATTTGATTCGGCGGTATTGTGAGATGAAGCGGCCCGGACCGACATTACGCGTACACTTACGCGAGACAGGTTCCTTCAACTGACATGTAATTTTGTTGCATAAAGATGGCTAGCGGGTGTCTGTCTCTCTCACTTTAGTTGAATCGATTTCAATGAAGAGGGTTCTTTAGAAGATCAAAAAGCAATCACTACACCACGTTGTGGTTTTGCGTAGGTAAGAACGGTTCTTGCAAACCCGTAGCAGCCACGTAAAATTTGCAACAACAATTAGAGGACGTCTAACTTGTTTTTGCAGGGTATGTTGTGATGTGATATGGCCAATTACATGATGAGATATATGTGATGTATGAGATGATCATGTGATGTATAGAATATCACGACTTGCATGTCGATGAGTACGGCAACTGGCAGGAGCCATAGAGTTGTCTTTAATTATTGTATGACCTGCGTGTCAATCATTAAGCGCTATGTAATGCTTTTCTTTATCGCTAAACGTTAGCTATAGTCGTGGAAGCAACAGTCAGCGCGACAACCTTATGGCGACACGTTGATGGAGATCAAGATGATGGAGATCATGGTGTCATGCCGGTGACGATGGAGATCATGCCGGTGCTTTGGAGATGGAGATCAAAAGCACAAGTTCATGGCCATATCATGTCACTTATGATTTGCATGTGATGTTAATCCTTTTATGCATCTTATTTTGCTTAGGACGACGGTAGCATTATAAGGTGATCCCTCACTTAAATTTCAAGATAAATTGTGTTCTCCCCAAGTGTGCACCGTTGCGAAAGTTCGTCGTTTCGAGACACGCCGTGATGATCGGGTGTGATAGACTCTACGTTCGCATACAACGGGTGCAAGCCATGTTGCACGTGCGGAACACTCGGGTTAAACTTGACGAGCCTAGCATGTACAGACATGGCCTCGGAACACAAGAGACCGAAAGGTCGAACATGAGTCATATAGTAGATATGATCAACATGAAGATGTTCACCATTGAAACCACCTCAACTCACGTGATGATCGGACTTGAGTTGGTGGATTTGGATCATGTTACACTCGAATGACCGGAGGGATGTCAATTTGAGTGGGAGTTTTTTAAATATGATTAACTAAACTCATTATCTAAGAACAATAGTCTAAGTTGTCTTTGCTATATTTATGTTGTAGATCATGGCTCGCGCAGTAGCACCCCTGAATTTTAATGCGTTCCTAGAGAAAGCTAAGTTGAAAGATGATGGAAGTAACTTTGTGGACTGGGCCCGTAATCTAAGGATTATCCTTACGGCTTCCCAGAAGGCTTATGTCCTTGATGCACCGCTTGGTGATCCACCCGCTCCAGTTGAGTCTCTAGACGTTGTGAACGCCTGGCAGGCTCGTTCTGATGATTACTCAATAGTTCAATGTGCAATGTTGTATGGCTTAGAACCGGGACTTCAAAGACGTTTTGAACGTCATGGAGCATATGAGATGTTCCAGGAGTTGAAGTTTATCTTTCATAAGAATGCCCGGATCGAGAGATATGAGATCTCCGATAAGTTCTATGCTTGCAAGATGGAGGAGAACGGGTCTATCAGTGATCACGTGCTCAGAATGTCTGGGTACTCCACCCGTCTGGCTGAGTTAGGGATGCCCCTTCCGCCAGAGGCTATCACTGACAGAGTTCTTTAATCATTGCCACCTAGCTACAAGAGCTTCGTGTTGAACTATAACATGCACGGGATGAACAAGTCAGTCGCCGAGCTGTTTGCGATGCTGAAAGCCGCTGAGTCTGAAATTCAGAAGGAGCATCAAGTGTTGATGGTCAATAAAACCACTAGTTTCAAGAAAAATGGCAAGGGTAAGAAGGGTAACTCCAAGAAGAGTGGCAAAGCAGTTGCTCCTCTCGTGAAGAAACCCAAGGCTGGACCCAAACCAGAAACTGTGTGTTTTCATTGCAAGGGAACTGGACACTGGAAGCGGAATTGCCCCAAGTATTTGGCTGACAAGAAGGCGGCCAACAACAAACAAGGTATATATGATATACATGTTATTGATGTGTACCTTACCAACTCTCGTTGTAGTGCCTGGGTATTTGATACCGGTGCGGTTGCTCATATTTGCAACTCAAAACAGGAACTGCGGAATAGACGGAGGCTGGCAAAGGACGAAGTGACGATGCGCGTGGGAAATGGTTCCAAGGTTGATGTGATCGCCGTCGGCACGCTCGCTCTTCGATTACCGTCGGGATTAGTGATGAACCTAAATAAGTGTTATTTGGTGCCTGCGTTAAGCATGAACATTATATCTGGATCTTGTTTATTGCGAGACAGTTACTCATTTAAATCAGAGAATAATGGTTGTTCTATTTATATGAGTAATATCTTTTATGGTCATGCACCCGATGTGAGGGGTTTATTCTTATTGAATCTCGATAGTAATGATACACATGTTCATAACATTGATGCCAAAAGATGTAGAATTGATAATGATAATACCACTTTCTTGTGGCACTGCCGTTTAGGTCATATTGGCGTAAAAAGCATGAGGAAGCTCCATGCTGATGGACTTTTGGAGTCACTTGATTTTGAATCACTTGACACATGTGAGCCATGCCTCATGGGCAAGATGACTAAAACTCCGTTCTCTGGAACAATGGAACGGGCAAGTGACTTATTGGAAATCATACATACTGATGTGTGCGGTCCGATGAGCATTGAGGCGCGCGGTGGTTATCGTTACTTTCTCACCTTCACTGATGACTTAAGTAGATATGGGTATATTTACTTAATGAAACACAAGTCTGAAACATTTGAAAAGTTCAAACAATTTCAGAGTGAAGTTGAGAATCATCGTAACAAGAAGATTAAATTCCTACGATCTGATCGAGGAGGAGAATATCTGAGTTATGAGTTTGGCAGTCACTTAAGACAGTGTGGAATTGTTTCACAATTAACACCGCCTGGAACACCACAGCGTAATGGTGTGTCCGAACGTCGTAATCGAACCTTATTGGATATGGTGCGATCTATGATGTCTCTTGCCGATTTGCCACTATCGTTTTGGGGTTATGCATTAGAGACAGCTGCATTCACTTTAAATAGGGCACCATCGAAATCCGTTGAGACAACGCCATATGAACTTTGGTTTGACAAGAAGCCAAAGCTGTCGTTTCTTAAAGTTTGGGGATGTGATGCTTATGTCAAAAAGCTTCAGCCTGAAAAGCTGGAACCCAAAGCGGAGAAATGCGTCTTCATAGGATACCCAAAAGAGACAATTGGGTATACCTTCTACCTCAGATCCGAGGGCAAAGTGTTTGTCGCTAAAAACGGAACATTTCTTGAGAAAGAGTTTCTCTCGAAAGAATTGAGTGGGAGGAAGATAGAACTTGATGAGGTTGTTGAACCTTTACTTCAACCTGAGAGTAGCGCAGCGCAGAAAGTTGTTTCTGTGGAGCCTACATTAGCTGAAGAGAAAGTTAATGATGATGATCATGAAGCTTTGGATCAAGTTGCTATCGAACCTCGTAGGTCGACAAGGACGCGTACTGCTCCCGAGTGGTACGGCAACCCTGTCTTAGAGGTCATGTTGTTAGACAACGATGAACCTACGAGCTATGGAGAAGCGATGATGGGCCCGGATTCCGAGAAGTGGTTAGAGGCCATGAAATCCGAGATGGGATCCATGTATGAAAACAAAGTCTGGACTTTGGAAGTATTACCTGAAGGGCGTAAGGCCATTCAGAACAAATGGATCTTTAAGAGGAAGACGGACGCGGACGGTAATGTCACCGTCTATAAAGCTCGACTTGTGGCAAAGGGTTTTTCACAAGTTCAAGGAGTTGACTACGATGAGACCTTCTCACCCGTAGCGATGCTTAAGTCCGTCAGAATCATGTTAGCAATAGCTGCCTTTTTCGATTATGAAATTTGGCAGATGGATGTCAAAACAGCGTTCCTTAACGGTTACCTTAAGGAAGAGTTGTATATGATACAACCAGAAGGTTTTGTCAATCCAGAGAATGCTGACAAAGTTTGCAAACTCCAGCGATCCATTTATGGACTGGTGCAAGCATCTCGGAGTTGGAATCTTCGTTTTGATAAAGTGATCAAAGCGTTCGAGTTTATACAAGTTTACGGAGAAGCTTGTATTTACAAGAAAGTGAGTGGGAGCTCTATAGCGTTTCTAATATTATATGTGGATGACATATTGCTGATTGGAAACAATATAGAAATGCTGGAAAGCGTAAAGGAATATTTGAACAAGAGTTTTTCAATGAAGGACCTAGGAGAAGCTGCTTTCATATTAGGCATCAAGATCTATAGAGATAGATCAAGACGCTTAATAGGACTTTCACAAAGCACATACCTTGATAAGATTTTGAAGAAGTTCAAAATGGATCAGTCCAAGAAGGGGTTCTTGCCTGTTTTGCAAGGTGTGAAGTTGAGTAAGACTCAATGCCCAGTGACTGCAGAAGATAGAGAAAAGATGAGTGTCATCCCCTATGCTTCGGCCATAGGCTCTATCATGTATGCAATGCTGTGCACAAGACCCGATGTCAGCCTTGCCATAAGTATGGTCGGAAGGTTTCAAAGTGATCCAGGAATGGAACACTGGACGGCGGTCAAGAATATCCTGAAGTACCTGAAAAGGACTAAGGACATGTTTCTCGTTTATGGAGGTGATCAAGAGCTCGTCGTAAAGGGTTACGTCGATGCAAGCTTTGACACTGATCCGGATGACTCTAAGTCGCAAACCGGATACGTATTTATTCTTAATGGGGGTGCGGTTAGCTGGTGCAGTTCCAAGCAAAGCGTGGTAGCAGATTCTACATGTGAAGCGGAGTACATCGCTGCCTCGGAGGCGGCGAAGGAAGGTGTCTGGATGAAGGAGTTCATGACAGATCTTGGAGTAGTGCCTAGTGCACTTAACCCAATGACTCTGTTTTGTGATAATACTGGTGCCATTGCTCTAGCCAAGGAACCAAGATTTCACAAGAGGACCAGACACATAAAGCGACGTTTCAATTCCATCCACGATTACATCAAGGAGGACGACATAAATATTTGCAAAGTACACACGGATCTAAATGTTGCAGATCCGATGACTAAACCTCTTCCAAGGGCTAAACATGAACAACACCAGAACTGCATGGGTGTTCGATTCATTACAATGTAAATCACATAGTGATGTGAACTAGATTATTGACTCTAGTGCAAGTGGGAGACTGTTGGAAATATGCCCTAGAGGCAATAATAAATTGGTTATTATTATATTTCCTTGTTAATGATAATCGTTTATTATCCATGCTATAATTGTATTGATTGGAAACTCAAATACATGTGTGGGTACATAGACAACACTGTGTCCCTAGTAAGCCTCTAGTTGACTAGCTCGTTGATCAAAGATGGTTAAGGTTTCCTAGCCATTGACATGAGATGTCATTTGATAACGGGATCACATCATTAGGAGAATGATGTGATGGACAAGACCCAAACTACGAACGTAGCATATGATCGTGTTAGTTTATTGCTATTGTTTTCTGCATGTCAAGTATCTGTTCCTTTGACCATGAGATCATGCAACTCACTGACACCGGAGGAATACCTTGTGTGTATCAAACGTCGCAACGTAACTGGGCGACTATAAAGGTGCTCTACAGGTATCTCCGAGGGTGTCTGTTGGGTTGGCATGGATCAAGACTGGGATTTGTTACTCCGTATAACGGAGAGGTATCTCAGGGCCCACTCGGTAATACAACATCACAATGAGCCTTGCAAGCAATGTGACTAAAGTGTTAGCCACGAGATCTTGTATTACGGAACGAGTAAAGAGACTTGCCGGTAACGAGATTGAACTAAGTATAGTGATACCGACGATCGAATCTCGGGCAAGTAACATACCGAAGAACAAAGGGAACAGCATACGGGATTAACTGAATCCTTGACATAGAGGTTCGACCGATAAAAGATCTTCGTAGAATATGTAGGAGCCAATATGGGCATCCAGGTCCCGCTATTGGTTATTGGCCGTAGAGGTGTCTCGGTCATGTCTACATAGTTCTCGAACCCGCAGGGTCTACACACTTAACGTTTGGTGACGATTAGTATAATTGAGTTATTATGTTGGTGACCGAAAGTTGTTCGGAGTCCCGGATAAGATCCCGGACATGACGAGGATCTCCGGAATAGTCCGGAGGTAAAGATTGATATATGTGATAATAGTGTTTTGATCTCCGGAAGAGTTCCGAAGTTCACCGGAAGAGGTTCCGGATGTTTACCGAAGTGTTCGGGTGCAGCAACACTTTATATGGGCCAAGGGATAAAAGCCCACGAGGTATTGGAAAGTGCAAAAGTAGTTTTGCTGCCGCGTAAGCGGTACTACCGCTTGTGTGAAGCGGTACTACCGCCCGAGCGGTACTACCGCTTGTGTGAAGCGGTACTACCGCCCAAGCGGTACTACCGCTTGTGTGAAGCGGTACTACCGCTTGTGTGCGGCTGTGCACGGTTCGGCAGGGATCCGAGTTGGACTCTTTCCCTGCGGGCCAAACCGACCTTGTGCGGGCAAAACCGACCCGGAGGAGGCTTTTACTCCAAGTTTAGACCCCAAGGCTCAACATATAAATAGAGGGGCAGGGCTAGCACACGGGACACATCAAGATTTCCCCAAGCCGTGTGCGGCAACCCTAACCCTCTAGATCCTCCGTCATAATCTCCGTAGTGCTTGGCGAAGCCCTGCAGAGATCGTTCCTCACCACCATCACCACGCCGTCGTGCTGCTGGAACTCAACCACTACTTCATCATCGCTCGCTGGATCGAGGAGGTGAAGGCGTCATCAAGCCGTACGTGTGTTGAACGCGGAGGTGCCGTCCGTTCGGCACTAGTTCGTGATCGGATCGAGGGACGACTTGCGATTTGGATCGCGGAGACGTTCGACTACATCAACCGCGTTTCTTAAACGCTTCCGCTTAGCGATCTACAAGGGTATGTAGATTCACTCTCCCTCTCGTAGATGCTCATCACCATGGATAGATCTTGCGTGTGCGTAGGAAAAAATTTTGTTTCCCATGCAACGTTCCCCAACAAAGCTAATGTACCGTACTACACTCAATTGAGGTCCGCAATGTCACGCTAGGGGATTTTGCAGTTAAATTTCGGGTTAGGTCCAAGGTTGATGGTTTCCAATAGGCACTGGTAGCAGTGTATGGAGCCGCGCAACCGGAGCTGAAGCCAGATTTCCTGGCGGACCTAGTTCGGATTTGCGGGGATGAAAGACTCCCAATTCTGGTTGGGGGTGATTTTAATATTATTAGGAGGAGAGAAGAGAAGAACAATGATAACTTCGACGGCAGATGGTCGTTCATGTTTAACACTATTATCGAAAGTTTGGATCTCAGGGAGATAGAACTTTCCGGTAGAAAATTCACTTGGGCCAATTCATTGCCAGTTCCAACATATGAGAAGTTGGATCGAGTACTTACCAGCGTGGAATGGGAGTAGAAGTTTCCTCTGGTAACAGTACAGGCAATGTCACGTTCGGTCTCGGATCACACCCCACTACTTGTTGATTCTGGGGAAGCGACACATGTGGGGAATAAAAATGTATTTTCTTTCGAACTAGCATGGTTTGAGAGAGAAGGCTTCCTGGATCTGGTAGCACGAGAGTGGGCAAAGGATTCAGGAGGGAGATCGAACGTAGAAAGATGGCAGAATAAAATTCGGCATCTTAGGCAATTCTTGCGTGGTTGGGCCAAGCATCTGAGTGGCGTGTATAAGGCTGAGAAGGATAGACTCCTGAACCTTATCAATGCATTGGATGTGAAGGCTGAGTCATCCATTTTAGACTCCGGAGAACGGGAGACTAAGATTGACGCAGAATTGAGGTTGAAGGAACTATTGCGTGAAGAAGAATTGAAGTGGGCCCTTAGAGCTAAGGTGCGACAAGTGGTCCAAGGGGATGATAACACGCAGTTCTTTCATTTGATTGCCAATGGTAAGCATCGCAAAAAAAGAATTTTTCAGTTTGAGCAGGATGAGGGGACGATTTTAGGACAGGAGAACCTAAAATTATATATCACGAACTATTATAAGCAACTTTTTGGGGCCCCTAAGGAGAGTTTTGTGTCCTTAGATGAGTCACGGGTTGAGGATGTTCCTCAACTAGTGACGGATGAGAATGAGATCTTATCCGCCCCGTTCTCCGAGAAAGAGGTATATGAGGTGATTACTCAAATGAAGAATAATAAAGCTCCAGGACCGGATGGTTTTCCGGCTGAGTTTTATAAACGGTGCTGGCACATTATCAAGGGTGATTTGCTCCCAATGTTCAACGATTTGTTCGCTGGGCATTTGCAGTTATTTCACTTAAATTTTGGCACGATAACTTTACTTCCCAAGAAGGCAGATGCGGTACGAATTGAGCAGTTCCGACCAATCTGCCTCCTTAATGTCAGCTTTAAAATATTTACAAAGGTGGGCACGAACAGGTTGACGCAGATTGCACACAGTGTGGTGCAGCCGTCCCAATCGGCCTTTATGCCGGACAGAAACATCCTCGAGGGGGTTGTGGTCCTTCATGAAACGCTCCATGAGATCCACACGAAAAAACTTGATGGGGTGATTTTCAAGGTGGATTTTGAGAAGGCGTATTATAAGGTGAAATGGCCTTTTCTTCAGCAAGCCTTAAGGATGAAAGGGTTCGATCAATCCTGGAGAAAGCAGGTAGATTCTTTCATGCAAAAAGGCAGTGTCGGAATAAAGGTGAATGATGACATAGGTCACTATTTTCAGACACATAAGGGTCTAAGACAGGGAGACCCGATGTCACCTATCCTGTTCAACATTGTGGCGGACATGTTGATGATTCTGATAGGGAGAGCTAAAGAGAATGGCCAGGTAGGTGGACTTGTTCCGCATCTGGTGGATGGGGGACTGTCTATTCTACAATACGCTGATGATACCATCATCTTCATGGAGCATGATTTGGCGAAAGCAAGAAATATGAAGCTGGTGCTATGCCTATTTGAACAGTTGTCGGGGTTAAAGATTAACTTCCATAAAAGCAAACTGTTCTGCTTTGGGAGAGCTAAAGAGGAACAAGAAGCTTACAAGCAACTGTTTGGATGTGAGATAGGCTCGCTGCCTTTCACATACTTAGGTATACCCATTCACCATCGCAAGCTTTCGAATAAAGAGTGAAAGTGCATAGAAGATCGATTTGAAAAGAAGCTAAGCTGCTGGAAGGGCAAGCTTATGTCATACGGAGGCCGACTAATTCTCATTAATTCGGTGCTCACGAGTATGCCGATGTTTCTACTATCCTTCTTTGAGATCCCAGTAGGGGTTCGAAAAAGATTGGATTTCTATCGATCGCGCTTCTTTTGGCAGAGTGGCGAGTTGAAGCGGAAATATAGACTCGCCAAATGGGATGTCATATGTAGGCCTAAAGATCAAGGTGGTCTTGGAATTGAAAATCTAGAGGTGAAAAACAGGTGCTTACTCAGCAAATGGCTGTTTAAGTTGTCAATAGAGACCCAGGCCACATGGGCCCAGATTCTTCGTAATAAGTACCTTCACTCTAAGACCTTAGCGCAAGTGACGGTACGACCAACTGATTCGCCTTTTTGGAAAGGACTAATGAGAGTGAAATTAGCCTTTTTCAATAGGACAAAGTTTATTGTTGGTAATGGTAACTCCACGAGATTCTGGGAGGACACATGGCTAGGGGAGACGCCTCTTGCCGTACAATATCCTTCTCTCTATAATATTGTTCAGCATAGAGATGCTTATGTTGCAACAGTATTACGGACAACTCCTCTTAACATTCAATTCAGAAGGACGCTTGCGGGAAACCGTTGGGAACAGTGGCTCCATCTTGTTAGACGATTGATGGATGTCCAGCTCTCCCAACGGCCAGATCAGTTACATTGGAGACTAACCAAGAACGGGGTGTTCTCTGTGAAATCCATGTATTCGGATCTGATTAATTCCGTGTCCATACCTCGATCTTTGCATATTTGGAAGGTCAAAGTGCCCTTAAGAATTAAAGTGTTCATGTGGTTTGTCCACAAGCAAGTGATTCTTACTAAGGACAATTTGGCTAAATGAAATTGGTCAGGTTCTAGAAGATGTAGCTTCTGCGATCATGACGAATCTATCAAACACCTCTTTCTCGATTGTCCGATGGCCAAAGTCTTATGGCGGTCTATACATATAGCTTTTAACATTGCTCCTCCTAATAGTATTAACACGTTGTTTGGAACGTGGCTAAATGGAGTGGAGAGAGAAACAGCGAGACACATACGTGTAGGCGTGTGTGCTTTATTATGGGCCATATGGAATTGCAGGAATGATATGGTTTTTAACAGGGCATCAAATGTTCACTTCTTGCAGGTTATCTTTCGGGCCACTACGTTGATCCGTATGTGGTCGCTACTCACTCCGACGGATGCCAGGGAGCGTATGGTTATTGGGTCTATCCGGTGGGAGATGGTAGCTCGGGCTATCTTCAACCGGTTTGGATGGCGGTCATGTAATAGGATAGGTGCTTAGTTTCCTGTCTTCTTTTATACCGCCGGTTGTGGCTATCCCTTTCGCTTTTATTTTTGAGCTCTATATGAGCATTAATTTTGAGACTTCGAGAATTTGTTGAACTATTTTGATTCTTAATAATATGGCCGTATGCATCAGTTTGATGCAGAGGCCGGAGGTTAACCTCCTTTTCTAAAAAAAAAATGATACTGGAACGGTTGGAACAAAGGTGTATGATGTAGAAGCATAATTCCATGTGAATTACTTGATACAGAAATAATCCCACATCCTGTAGCCATTAGCATTGCCAGAAATTATAAGATGCCGCTATAGAAGCATACTGCTCTCAGCCAACAGAAATAATCCCACATCCCTGTAGCCATTAGCAAAATTCAATCGGATAGTTTCTGCATAAATGTTACTGAAAAAATCAATCGATGTAACATGCATTATTGACTACTGCAAGATATAAAAAAGGATTAACACGCCATGCATTAGATGGAAAAAAGGCTAAATATAACCAAAATAATAGAAGTGAATCCTGAAAGGCACATATGTAAAGAAAGAAATAGGATTCGTGGGAATACCCAGGTAGAGAAATGCCGCCTGGTACAACGAATCAGGTTGAGGCCCTTGCAGTTGCCGGTCTGTTCAGCTCTTGAAGCAAAAGGACTCGTAATATTCGCCACCAGGTCATTCCTTCGCGGCTGAAAGGAGAATCAGCTCGGTAATCCGGGTGAAACAGAGAAAAACAGGGGAGGGCGAAAGCCAAATCAGCAAGCACCTTGGGCGAGGTGCGTCGTGGGAGAGCTGTCGGAGGCAACCGGAGTACCGGACCGGCAGCCAGAGCTGGAGCAGCCCATCAGCAACATGACCACAAGCGAAGAGATTCCCATAGAACAGGATGTTGTAGAACTGAACAGGTTGCAACGTCTTGCCAGTTTTTGCTTATGCTTATGATTGAAGCGATAATGATTAACAGCGTGCACACAGTAACACGAACAGGAAAAGTCAGGTGCTATATATTAACAATGATTAACAGCGAGCACACTGTAACATGTAAATTGAAGTGCTAAAGATTGGCCGTGATCATACAACAACATGGACAGGGAAAGTCAGAGGAGATGGCAAGTAGGCCTGAGAAAAGAAAGAGTAGCTTTTCCATAGACTGAATAAGAGATAATCATGAAATCAGAACAAACCACGTCAGTAAGCTGCCTGTACAGCTAATTCTGGGAAATTGACGAACACGAAGCAGCCAAATATCTCATCCAGAAACATGCGGAAAGGGGGCGTAGAACTTGTCGGAAGGAAGGCATCCCGAGAGTAAAATCCAAACAGTTAATCCTCACCAAACAGTAGATGATAAGAGGTTGAGAAAAGGGGATTTTTTTTTGAAATAAAAATAAAATTATGCACAGCACCATCCCAAATCCCGGATGATAAGAAGAATCCAGACGAAGCAATCAAACCAGCCAATTGGATTTCTCGCTGTGGCTTTCAGACCGCAGGCGGAGCAGAGAAAGAATCGAAGCACCAAAATAAAGGATTTGGCGGCGGGGTAAGAGCATCTCTAGCAGACCCTTGTATCGCGCCAACCCATAAAATAACCGACAGTTTACGGTTTTGCGCGAAAAATGTGGCCCGAACAGACACCGTAAACGCGTCCGACCCTTCAAATTTTTTGAGAGACGCGGTAAATTGCCCCCTCCGACCCGCGAATACACAATTTCCTCCCCCGCCCCGTCGGTGCCCTGTAACTCGCGAAAGCGGTTGGCGGAAGGGACATTTCAGCCCGCGCGCGTTCCCCACCCCCATCCCGCAGCCGCCCGCCCGCCGCCTTCGATTCCGGCCATATCCGCCGACGGAATCACGCCGCCGGGCCGCTCCAGACCCCGGTCCACCGCGCCGCTTCGCCGGCGCCCCGGATCCGTCGAGCCTAGCCGCCCCCGGGTCGCCGCCGCCCCGGATCGACCGCCGCCGAGTCGCCGCCCGCCCCGGATTCGCCGAGCCGAGCCGCCCTCGGGTCGCCGCCTCCGGTGAGTCCTTTTTCCCCTTGTAGTTCGACTTAGCGAATGATTCGTAGATGAATTTCCGTTCATGCAAGCTCGGGTGCGATTTGTAGATGGATTTGAGCCCTTGCGAGGAATTTTTGCTCGAGGATTCGTCCTCATCCGACGACTCGGACGTAGAGTCGCTGCTCGAGAGCCATCGGCAGCAGATGGTGGTGGCAGTCCTCGCGTGAAGGAGCTCGAGAATCGGAACCGAAAGAGACCGCAAGGATCGACCGTCGGCCGTCTTTGCATCCCTCGCAACCGCCATATCGGGAACGAGATGCTCATGCAAGACTACTTCGCGGCGTCACCTACGTATCCGCCGCACCTCTTCCGGAGAAGGTATCGAATGCGCCGATCCCTCTTCGTAAAAATAGTACAAGCTTGCGAGGCCAATTCTCGGTATTTTACCCAAAGGAGAAACGCCGCGGGGTTGAAGGATTCTATGCGGGTGACTATCAAAAAATCTCGGCTGCTATGCGGGTGATTGCATATGGCATTCCGGCTGACTATGCCGACGAATATCTTCGCATTGGCGAAGATATTACAATTGAGTCAGTGCGTAGGTTCGCCAAAGTGATCATCCGCGTCTTTGGTCATGTGTATCTTCGTGCACCCAACGAGGAAGACACAAAAATGTTTATGGCAACAAATGAGAGGCGAGGTTGGCCCGACATGTTAGGAAGCCTTGATTGCATGCATTGGACTTGGAAAAACTGCCCGAAGACATGGCATGGGCAGTATTGTGGCAAGTCTCGGGATACAACAATTGTGCTAGAGGCCGTAGCATCCGAGGATTTATGGATTTGGCATTGCTTTTTTGGTATGCCGGGTACTCTCAATGATATCAATGTGTTGCAACGGTCTCATTTGTTTGCTAAACTTGCTAGTGGTGATGCTCCTGCTTGCAACTACACGGTGAATGGGCATGAGTACACAAAGGGGTACTATCTTGCAGATGGTATTTACCCTTCTTGGTGTACATTTGTCAAGTCCATCAAGAAACCCAAAACTAGGAAAGAAGTTGAATTTGCAAAGGTACAAGAGGCTGCCCGAAAAGATATTGAAAGAGCCTTTGGGGTTTTGCAATTTAGGTTTGCCGTTGTCCGTGGTCCTGCTCGTTTTTGGGACAAGCGAACCCTGAGCAATATCATGACATGTTGTGTGATTCTTCACAACATGATCATCGAAGATGAGAGGGACATGAACTTGGAGTTCTTCTACGGCAATGTCGGTAGCCGTGCAAAGCCAGCTAGAGACCCTGCCCGCATACAAGCATTCCTTCAGGCATACCGGCAGATTGAAGACGCAAACACCCACTATCAGCTTCAGGAGGATCTCATTGAGCACCATTGGCAAAGGCATGGGCAGTAAAACCGGCCATTTTTACATTCATTTCATTTAATTCATGTGTGATTTGTATCATTGTATCATTGTTGTATTCGGGACAATTATTGTATTGAATTATTAGTTTAATTCGGTGATTTGAATAATTATTGTAATTTGGATGATTGTTGTATTCATTTTACCTTATGTGTGTCAAATTCAGAAAAACACGTGTTTTGCGGGCTGGCGCGGGCTGCGGCCGAACAGACCCCACCAGAATATTCTGTTTTACAGTTCCGCTTTGCGGGGTCTGTTCGGCCGCAGCCCGCGCCAGCCCGCAAAACACGTTTTTCGCGAACTGTAAACGCGCTATAAGGGTCCGCGATATAAGGGGTCTGCTAGAGATTCTCTAAGTAAGTTCTGGACCGGATGTGGAGGACCTCATCGCCGCGGGTGATGTTGAGGCCGAACTCGAGGATGGTGCGGCAGAGATCGCAGCCGAGGCAGGCCTGGTCGGGGCAGTCGACGGGATGAGGTTGTCCTCCCCTTCCCCCGCCGCTAGCTCTACCACCAGTTGATCACCATCGCGACCTCCACACCCGGCGCACCGCTGCCACGCCCCGAGGATCTCTCCGCCATCGGCATCGCCTGGGATCCCGACCCGGACCCTCTCCTCCCCTCTCCACCCTTCTCTCGCGGGTTCTCGTTGGTTTGGTGGCTGGGTTTGGTTGGAACTGTCGAGTATAAACATGTGCCTCGTTGGTGCTTGCAGTGGAGCACGGATGAAGCAGTCGGTGGTATGGCACTGCAGGAGAAGCAGAGGGGGTGGAGAAGGTCAGAGGAGAAGCAGAGAGACACGTGCGGGAGGTGCAAACAAAAACCATGATGTGGGACAGACGGTTGGGCTTCTTGTTCTTGCTCTTAGGAGACCATTGGGCTTCGGTCGGTAATCTAAGTCTGGAAATGGAGGAAATTTTAACAGGAATTGGTTTAAGAAAAATAGTGCTAGCTAGTGGGCTGGGGATCAAGTGAGGTGGCAGTGTGGGGCATGTGTGGTGAGGTGGATAGGCTGCATGTCTAGATAAATATGATAGTGGGGTGAACTTCTTAGGTATATAGGCTTCTAACAACATATGTTTCAGACACAATTACTTAAATTTTGAAAGATATATTTGTGCAACTTATAAAAATGTGGATAGCATTTGAAAAAGAATATTTTTACATTAAAAAAATGTTCAGACAGTACAAAAGAAATATTTGGGGCATTTAAAAAAATTGTTTATAAAATATAAAAACGTTTTTTATAATTTTTAAAAAATGTTTCGTATAATTAAAAAAATGTAGGTGATATTCCAAAAAAATTGTTCACGTGTTTCGAAAAATTATCTGACATATAAAACAATGTTTATACAATATAAAAAAATGTTCGTATACTATAAAAATTGTATGCGATTTTTTATAAAAAAAGTTTATACAAATGTAAAATATTTTTTGGAATTATAAATTCAACGAGTATTTCAGAATTGTTCAAGACAAATATTTAAGAAAAAGTATATCATGTATTTAAAAAATGGTCAATGTGTATCAAAACAATATTTTACTTATACACTGAAAATGTACATTGTCTATTAAAAAAGTTGATTGTGTTAAAAGAAGAAACAAAGAAAAAGTAAAAAAAACCATAGAAAAACGATGAAAACCCAGGAAAAAAATTTAAAAAAACAAAACAAAGGAAAGCAGGTGAAAAAACGAAGAAAAATAGAAAAATCAAAGAAAACCGTTGAAGAAACAAAGAAAAATGGAGAAAACTGGAGAAGAAACAAAAAAACAAAAGCAAAAATAATAGAAAACCCGGTCAAAACCGAATAAAAACTAACAACGCCCGAATGAAGCGAAAGCAGCTAACGAGCGAGCGAGCGGACATGCTAAAACGGGCGGGCCCAGAAATGGCGCGCCAGGTAAACGCTTATGGCAAGACTAAATACATCTTGGTATATGAAGACACATAGCGAAATCACTATTGTAATTGAGGAGTATTCTTTTTAAAGATCACTCTCATTATGTGTGTCACTTGTCGCAACGTGGGAGTTTTCTTTTTTTTCGTAGATCTATTTATTCAAAATGTTTTATCGCCTAAACCGTGCGTCCAAATCTCGAACCGTTTTTACCATTGGATTCCTCGCGTCGAGATCTTCGAAACTACATTCCATGTTGATAGGTTTTGACGAACTTATTTTTTCACGAAAAAACCGAACCGGGAGCACGTTTTTTTTTCTTTTCAAAAGAGGCACGACTGTGCGTCTCGCGAAAGCAAATCCGTGCCTCCACGAGAAGTAAACCCGTGCCTCTCGCGGAATGAAAAAAAAAACACGTTTTTTTTCGTTTTACGAGAGGCACAGCCGTGCCTTCGCGAAAGCAAATCCGTGCGTCTTGCGGAAGCAAAACCGTGCCTATTGCGGAAGGAAAAAAAGAAAACGTGTTTTTTTCGATTCCGAGAGGCACGACCGTGCCTCTCGCGTAAACAAATCCGAGCCTCTCGTGGAAGCAAACCGTGCCTCTCGCGGAAAGAAAAAAAAAACGTGTTTTTTTTCCGTTTCCGAGAGCCATGTCTGTGCCTCTCGCGAAAGCAAAAACGTGCCTCTCACGAAAGGAAAAAAATATGTTTTTTTTTCGTTTCCAAGAGGCACGGCCGTCCCTCTCGCGAAAGCAAAATCGTGCCTCTCACGGAAGCAAAAACGTGCCTCTCGCGGAAGGAAAAAAACGCGTTTTTTTCCTTTACCGAGAGGCACGGCCGTGCCTCTCGCGAAAGCAAAACCGTGCCTCTCGCGGAAGCAAAAAAACACGTTTTTTCACGCAATTTTTTTTCCATCGAAAAGCTAAGAAAGACCGGTGAAAAACCAAAAAGCCAAAAAAAAGAAAAAAAAGTCTAAAAAGCCGAAAACGCGTGCGGAAAAATAAAAAAAAAAAAATCCGGAGGGATCACACAGAGCACGACACGCTCTCAGCCCACCCCAATGATCGTTGGGAGGCTCCCGAAGTAGCGCTCGTTAATTACTTGCTCTCGACACATAGCCCTGGCGATGAATGTCGCCCAAATGCACAGAGCTAACGAGCAAACAACCGAAACAGACCAACCCATTTAGTAGCCAGGTTTTACTGGAAAAAAAAATCAGTAGCCAGGTTCTATACGTTGGTTCCCCTGTTTTAGGACCTTTTCGGAAGAATCCGGTTAGGTATTTGCTAGTTTGTTGTGTTCCTTACAGGCTTTTCATGGTTTTTTTTCTTTCATTTTTTTGTTTCCCTTTTTCTTTTTTCTGTAATCTTCTATCTTTTTTTCCAAAAATTGACAAATTACAAAAATGTTTGTGATTTTTAAAAAATGTTCACTATTTTAATAAGTGTTCATGTTTCAATTGTTTTGGAAATTTGACAAAATATTTGTTTTTCAAAAAATGTTCACAAATTTGAAAATTAGGTTTACCTAGAATATTTATTTTTTAAAAAATCATGTAATAATTGTCCGGTGTTTTCAAAATCTGTTTATATTTTGAAAAAAATATCACATTAAAAAATTGTTGTGTTTTAAAAAAACTTCAAAATTTTAAGAAATGTTCACTTTTGCAACGTTTCAGAAAATGGCCAAAATTTTGATATGTCCTCTATTTTTATAAAATGATCATAGTTTTTAAAAAATATTCACACTTTTTACATATTTTTTTCTTGTTTAACTTTCAAAATCAAATTAAAAAAGTACAAAAAAACCAGGCGCTACAATAGTCGTCTCGTTAGTGTTTCCGCTCCTGCTCGCTACAATATCGTCAGCGTTACAGTGCGGAGTAATCGGCTGGTCCAGTCCCGAGTTCCCCTATGCGAAAAGGTGGCAATTTGATGTCGTAAGAGCATCTATAGCTGTGATGGGCAAATCCAGCCACTCATACGCCCGCGGACGCGGACGCGGACACTGACCGGGCACTTCTCAAATTAACAAAACTACATCCGGACATCTCATACTAGATTCTCAAATCCATACAAAAGCATGCAAACTAAAAACGTACGTACTACGTAGATGATCTAGCTACTCCTCGTCTTCGTGCCCGGCTCCGGATACATGGGCGGCAGCTGCAGCTCCGGCACCTCCGGCTGCTCCGCTCCGGCCTCCTCCTCCTCTATCTCCGCGTCGAGTTCGGCGAAGAGCGCGTCGGACGCCGCCTACTCCTGCCGGAGGAACTTCCGGTTGGCCTCCACATAGGCCTCATTCTGGATGGACTCCAGGATGGCCTGCTGCTCCGCCATCTCCGCGGCTTGGGCGACGGCGAACTCCGCCTCCGCCATGTTGAACCCCGGAGCAGGCTGGTCCACCTCCTCCTCCGGATCCGCCACCTCCATCGGCTCTGGTAGCTGCTCTCCCTCCTACTCCTCCGGCTCCGGCGAGTCCGGAGGCAGCCCGACAGCGATGCGGGCGGCGCGCCTCGCCTGGATCTCCTCCGCGATCTGCCTCCGGCGCTCCAGCGTCAGCATAGCGTACATCGTGATCTTGCGCCGGACCATGGCGATGCCGGAGAGTGTGGGAGAGGGGGGAGAGGAGGCGGACGGGCTTGGGTGGCGGCGCAGAGAGGGAGGAGGTGGATGGGCTAGGGTTGGGGGACGCCGGCCGGCTTAAATAGCTGGATTTGGCCTCGGGCGGCGAGCCGGAGCGGCGCCACGCGTCGTTCACACCGCGGCGACGGAGGAGGCATCCGTCGGACCGCCGGGTTTCAGGGCGATTCCGTGTGGGACCCCATCGTCAGTCCTACGTGGCGGGCGCGCCCGGGCGCCCCCATATCCGCCCCATATTTGGGCTGGATATGAGGGGTGCCGGTAAGCCCGGGCGTTTGAGGCCCATTTGAGGCGCACGTCTGGGTCAGATTTTCATGACCGGACAGTGATCGGGCGGCCCGCCTGGGAGTTTGAGGAGTGTTTGGGGTGCCCGGATGTAAATGCTCTAAGCTTCGTATAGGAGCTCACCTGCTTTGAGCCCTGCTGATTAAGTTTAGGTTTAAGCCTCGGAAGGTTGACATGCAAGTGTTGATTCTTTTCAAAACTAGGAAAACAAGATAACTCTAGTCTTTTTTTTTAATAAAGACAACTCTAGCCTTTGCATAAAGGACCACCAACTAAGAAAGAAAATTACAATCAAGATCCAAGATACCCCTAAGCTTGATGCCAAAGCCTGCCACCCGCCTCTGGCAGCACCGCAGCATCCATCAAAAGGAAATATGACAGATCACCTCTTCACCCGAGCTCAATGCGGCTCCATCGCTTATATGCAGCCTTTTGAACCTCCAAAGTAACTTACAAAAGGCGAAGTTATTGTCGTTGAAAGAATCTGGCCAGGTCAGCACCCCGGACACGGCATCGAACTACAAATCTGACACCCCTGCTCGACGATGATATCGGAGAAGGAAACCATACCTGCTAGCCGCCAACCACGAACCCATCACATGATCCATCATCTTACAATTACCGCCGACGCAGACCACTATCAGCATCTGCACCTACACTACCTCCCAAGCTCCACGCCGACGCTGGAGCAAACACTGTCGCGATGATAGAGCATGAGGATACACGTCCACCATAGGGATGCCACCATCGTTACACCATCCCACTTGAACAGACTAGCAGCTAGATCCATTTCCCAGCAACGAGCAAACCGCCATGTCGAAGAAGGATCTGAAATTCTATCATTCGACGCCGTCGTTACCCTTACCAGTGGCGGGCTAGCATAAAGGAAGCCCATTAGTTTTGCCCTCAAGGCCCAGTATACACTCTCAGTCCCCCACTATATTTGCTGTGGGCTGGGCGGGCCACGGCATGTTTTGGTAACACGTAGCTCCGCCAATGGCTCTTACCAAAGCCATGACGTCGAACATACAATACCTAAACTACTAGGGCCCCAAAGCCTAAAGCTACATGATTCATACGCGCCGGTTTCAATGACCCCCCTTACCATCAACGACCGAGAGGTCATCGGCGGAGGGGAGCCGTCGGAGGAGAGCGCCGGAAGACAGGTCCCGCGGAAGCCCTAGTCTCCCTTTAGGTTTTCAGGGAAAAGTTTTTGACGCAACTGCTGATCTTTTCTGAACCCGTGGTTGTTGTAAACGATGTAAAATGAGTGACTATGTACGTATACATATAGAGCTAGCTACTTCACAAAACACAGGCTGGACTTCTTTTCTCAAAAAATGGATTTGTCTTTTTTTTAGTGAATTCCAGTTTTTACCCCCTGTTTTGACATTTTTGGCACTAATTACCCCATTTAGCAAGATTTCATCCGTTTTACCCCATTTAACAAAAGTGTTGCCATAATTTACCCTGTTTAAAATTTTGTGACCGTTCTGACCGATGGGTCCCAATTGTAAGGTCCAGCTAGGATGCCACGTTGGCGGGGGTTTTCCTGATGGTTTTTTTGCACACTGAATCGCATCTCCTAGCTTCTCCGGACCAGTCAGACTCGATATGATCGCACCAGCGCTGCTCGCAAGCGCCTGATGGCTAAGTCGCCCGGGTTGGGCCGCACCACACTAGCCTCCATTATTCACGGCACGCATCGCTCGCATTCCAATCACACATACGATCCTGCCCTAGTCTGCCTCAAAACCACTGCCTCCTTCATTACAAGGGTGTAGGACTATCACTGGCGGAGCCTTGTGGAGGCCAAATGGGGTCGTGACCCCTCATTCCTAAAGTGCAATATATTTTCAACTGTGTGTACTGATCGTTCTGGTCTAGCGCCCCACCTTACCATGTACGTGCATATCTAGCTTGATTATTTTTGCATGAGTGAAGCATCCCTTACGTGAAGCTCTCTCGGTGAAAACCCAATTCCTAATCATGTTTCTCCCCTTTTCGGCTTGGACTGCCAACCGCCACACAGCCGTCCACCCAGTTGCTTGCTGCCGCATCTGCATGAAACATCTCATGCTGCTGTGCGCCACCGCTAAGACGACGAGGCGACGACAGCCGAATGAACCGAACTACCAAAGGAGGCAATGAGCAAAATATATTTGATTGACATGTAATTACATGCGAGTAGCACCTATTTTCATATGTATTTTGCATTCATTTTGAATTTTGCCCCCCCCCCCCCCCCCCCCCCCCCCTTCTTTATTGTTTGTCACGCTCTGCCACTAAGGACGATGTAGGCGACGAGCGGCAGGCAAGACTTCAAGGCATGGCCGCTGGCGATCGTCGAAGCGAGCGGCAGCCAGTACGGCAATCTTCTCACTTCCCATGTATCGTCGCATCCTCTGTTTCTTACCTATGGTCGTTAGGTTTTTTGTGGCTAGATTTTCTCTGAGTCTGGGATGCATATTAGATAGGTTTAGGCTACTCGTTTCCAGTTCGAAGAAGTATTGTAATGAGATTACTGTACTTGATCAGCGTGGCATGTTCCCATTGAATAAATTGTAGGACAAATTGTTACTGATATAATCTGAAATCATGTATGTTATTCTTCAGTATTATCATATTCGACCTTAAGTATGCATGATTCTGTGGATCAGATTAAAAGTGGTGTAAATATACTACTTCACTAACTCGGGTGCACGTACATATCTAAATACCTAGTCAAGCATGAACTAGTTAAATGACGTTTTAGAAGTTCCTTTCCCATGGTAGCAAATATGTTGACCGGTACAGAGTTAGTATATGTTTCCCAAACTACTCTGGTGCGATCATATGGAGCCAGGCCGGTCGGGAGAAACTAGGGCGACGCGGTTCGGCGTGTAGAAAAACCATGAAAACCCACCGATGTGGCATGCCAGCTGGACCTTATAATTGGGACCCATCGGTCAGAACGCTCACAAAACACTTTTGCTAAATGAGGTAAAACGGATGAAATCCCGCTAAATTAGGTAATTAGTGTAAAAAATGTTCAAATAGGGGGTAAAAACAGGAATTCACTCTCTTTTTTTTTTGACATAACGACAGGCTGGGCTGATTTCGCTGCAAATATATAGGTTCCCGAAGGCGATTCGTCTAAAGAAAACAAGAGTTACAAGATCAACGTATTAGTTTCCCGAAGACTGCAGACAAGCCCCCTCGATCCTTTCTTTGGCAAACAATAACACCAGTATTAGTTTCTCTCATATCTTTCCAGCAGCCACTGATGGGTTCCATCAAATCAAATCAAACCCATCTCATCAAATCAAAGCTAGGTATCGGTAGCTATCTTGCAGTGACGAAACTGAAGACCTTGCACACACCTACATATGCAGATATACTTTCAGATCAGGCTTGAAGACTAAGAGATTAGAGACTGACAAGACATCTTGAGAAAATGATCGAAAAGGAACCCGTGGTGTCAGATTTGTGGTTAATTGTCAGCAAGAGCGGCAGTGTCAACGTCAGTTTCTGAGGTTAATAACATTTCACAGGTAGCTGCATGATTACATTGAGATCGATCGTGCGTAAGCAAAAAAAATCAAAACTTTAAACTAGTACTCCTTCCGTTCTTAAATATAAGACTTTTTAGAGATTTCTATATGGACTACATGCGGATGTATATAGACGCATTTTAGAGTGTAGATTTACCCATTTTGCTCCGTATGTAGTTCATATTGGAATCTCTAAAAAGATTTATATTTAAAAACGGAGGGTACGCATCAGGACCCGCTCCCTCTCCATGGCACATCACCGTGAGCGTATAAACTAAAACTTCTTTTATTAGATGCCATTTCTTGCTACTTAATTGTGCATCAGCAGAAAGCAAATTGGCGAGAGCAATCTCGCCTGTAATTAGCAAGATTAGTCCATTGAGCACTGGCCAGAAAATTAACAAAACAAGAAGGACACGTGTTGCGACTTATGAGCAGACGTTATCTGTTGGTAATCCTGTCATATTATTAGGTCAACGCATGGATTTGCTTAGCACGACGTGGACGTAGTTGCTGATTAACTAATGGCCAGCTTCCCGCAAAAAAAAAAAAAAAAAAAAAAAACGAATGGCCAGCTTAGCATCATGTTCGTCTTGTCTCCTGATAGTTAACAAAGCGGTGGGCTACTAACCCTAGATCGATCATCTCCTATAATTAACCAAAATAGTGGTAGTATATTGTTTGTTGGACCAGCTGGCTAGGCTCGTGTACAGGTCTTGCGGACGATGTGTCCTAAAAATAGCAGGTGGCGTGCGCGTCCAGAGATCTCCCTTGGATTCCGTAGATAAACTGGTCTTTCTGGGGAAGATTTTTATGAGATCTCACATTACGTGAGATCGTGAGATTAATCTTAAAAATTCATATTTGTATATTTTGAAAACATCTGAAGTTATTTGACAACATCCCTATGGGGTATGTCTACAATTTCGAAAAAACAGCTCAAAACCCGATGTACATTTAGAGATTCAAAAAAGTCAAATTCGAATGTGGATAGTTGCAGCTCTGGGTGAATAGTACTTTGACACTATTTATATCCGGTTTTGTCTTTTTTGTTTCTATTAATGTAGGTTGAATTAGAAGCTGAAACTTTTTGAGGTTGTACATCAAACATTGATGTGTGTCTATAATTTTTTTAAGAATGTTTGAACATGTATTTTCTTTTCAAAAAAAGCAATCTCATTGTTTTCACCTAATGTGAGATCTCACACAAGTCTCCCCGGGTCTTTGTGCGTCGCGTCGATCCAACTAAATTTTCTTTTCAAGAACGTCCCTACCTCCCCCGCTTGTAACTTGATCTTAATGGCTAATTTTTTTAAAATAATACACTTTTTTTTATTAAATTTCAGAAATATCACGTCGTTTTTTTTATAAAAAAATAATACAGCGTCGGCCACCTGGAAGCCGACTGGCTTCAGTCGGCCTAGGGGAAGCCGATTAGTATCCTTTCGGCCTAGGGGTGGCCGATTGACCTCCTGTCGGCCTAGGGGAAGTCGACAGGCCTCTCGGCCGCTGGTGGTGGTTCCTGTCGGCTAACTGGTGGCCGACTGGAACCTGTCGGCCCACTGGTAGCCGACTGGAACCTGTCGGCCCTCTGGTGGCTGACTGGAACCGACTTGATATTTATTCTTTTTTTTTCTAATCAGAATTAGCAATTTTATTTACTCTGACTGTATGTTCCCCTTAGTGAAATATTAATCCTCAAATTATTAACAAATAATAAAGTCTATAATGATCGAATGAAAATACCCCAAAATCCCGCCACATTTTCCCGCTTTCTAGTTCCGGCCATATTTTTCCCGCTTTCTAGTTCCCGCCATATTTTCCTGCTTTCTAGTTCCCGCCATATATTTCCCGCTTTCTAGTTCCCGCCATATATTTCCCGCTTTCTAGTTCCCGCCATATTTTTCCGCTTTCTAGTTCCCGCCTATATCTCCCGCCATATTTCCCCGTTTCCGAGTTCCCGCCATATTTTTGTCTTCTCAACCTATAAAACACCCTCGGCAGTAAGGTGGGTAAGCAATCTAGTGTAGTGTCGTAGTCTCGCGAAGATGTCCGGATATCCTTTTGATCGTAGTTTTCACCCTGGTATGTCCCGATGTCTTCTGCGTTTAGCCGCCAATTTCAGGGTTGACAACATATTAGTTCCGTGGGACGAACTCATCAGTAGTGACACGCTACTGAATGAGCTGGCTCACACATTAAGTAGGTCCGGGTGGCCTTCCAGGACATTTGAGGAGATACGGAAAGAACTTCTCAGGTTGCATGGAAGATGGAAGAAGCAACAGCATCAGAGTGTAGCATTCCTAAAGGCTGCAACAGAAAATACTTATTTATGGACCCAAGACAACGAGGACGAAGACGATATCTTCATGCCGAGCACCAAGGCCAAGAGTACCGCATCGTCGAAGGGCAAGAGTTCTGCATCGTCGAAGGGCAAGAGTTCTTCATCGTCGAAGGGCAAGAGTTCTGCATCGACGGAGGATGACGATGATGACTTCATGTAGTTTTTACGTTGTATGGTGTAAGTTCCGTCCTACCTACCGTTTAATTCAGATGTAGTTGTATCCTGTTGTTTGTACTGTCTTATTGTAGGAGAAGTATGTTCTATCTAAATATGATGTTGTAGTTGGCGCACGACGTTGGATAACAGAGTACTAAAACAGAGTAGAAATATATGAGGTAGGGGAACTAACCTGGAAACGGAGCAACCAATCATACTTAGGTCCGTGACGCTCCGATGCCAGAGCCGGAGCACCGGCAAAAACAGCACCGAAACGTTGTGCCATATTTAGCTCCCAACCAGTCGGTGCCTCCAACGGTCCTATGGCATGACCTGCCAACGGTAGTCCCAGCAAAAGTGACACGTCCTCCAGAGTAGGAGCCATCTCTCCCCAGCGGAAGTGAAACGTGTGGGTCTCAGGCCTCCAACGGTCCACTAAGCAGGTGAGCAAAGAGGAGTCGATGGCGAGGCGTTTGCATCCTTCCGTCTTCTCAACCAGACGCGCGAAAGGTAAAAGGCCGGCCCATTTAAGTCTGCATGTCAGAACAATTCAGTTAGTGTGTCCCATTAATATACATGCTTGAAGGAAATAAATAAAGCACGTACCGGTCAACCCATTGCGGGTGTATCTTCCAATATTCCTTAGAAGTGCGAGTGACCAGGGGCTCGAGCTTCTTCCTCTCCCTCTTACTCCTCTTCGTCCTCTCCCTCCTCTTCGTCCCCGGTTGTCTCGTCCACGCCCAGTGATGAAAGTGGTACAATTAGTGTCCCTATGGCCAAATTCATTGCATAAAATGCATTGCATAGTTGGGCCTCCTGCTTCAGATTCATCCATATCATTCCGGATGCGCCGACACTGTCGTCTACCTTTACTTGTACGCATATTCTCTGGGTCTGGAATGTAACGTCTTTCAGCAGGGTTAACGGTGTTGAAATTACCCATTGATCGAAATCCCAGCAACTCACCTGTCCAGGTATTGAGGACAGACTCTTTCAGATAAAATGGAGACACGAACGATATTGCGTCCATTCCTAGCTGCCCGCAAGTAGCAAGTACATATGAGCAAGGTAGGTGAAGCAACTTCGGTTTGTTGCACGTGCACTCACACGTTGGCCAGGCTTCATTTCCAATTTTCACCTCATGCATCCTCAACTCATTTGCACATCCGAATTTGTTGTTAGCTAAGCGGACATCAAACCTTCTTTCTTGATTACCGATGGCGACTACAGTGTGTGATCTAGCTTTTTCCATCTTTTGATGCATGTACTTCATGACTCTTTCACAGTAACGTGTGTTCGGGTTGTTCAAGATATGCTGCTCTGCTTTTTGACGTCTATCTCTGAAATAATTCACGGTGCCATAGAAAATACCCTCAACGATGGCTGTAAGTGGTAATGCCCGGTTTCCTCTCAGGACAAAGTTATATGTTTCTGCGAGGTTGGTAGTCATGACACCGTACCTTGCTCCATGTGTGTCATGCAGCAAAGACCACCTCTCCAGAGGCTCATGCTCTATCCACTGCTCGAAGGTTTTAATCGACCTCCCGAGCCTTCTCCTAGTACCAGGTGGGTCAAATCCTGGCAAGTCACATAGCCCAACAGGCTCCTCCTCCACGGCCGATGTTCCTGTTGCTAACTGTGCAGCTACTGCTTCAACATGTGCCCTCACCGCTGCATCTCTTGCAGCTTTCCTATCCCTAACGTGTCTCTGCATGCACATATTAAGTCTGTCACGTATCAAATTATACTTCCATAGATGGTTCTGCTTGCAGAGTTTTTTGAATAGATTCATCAGGCTCTTATTTCTGAACTGCGAGAAGAAATTAGCCCCCAGATGGCGCATGCACCAACGGCTCTGCAAGTCCTGCCATGGAGTTTGTTCCTCAGGGCCAGGGTTTGTCAGTGTCTTTATCGCACTGGGTATACCTGCATGCCTGTCATGAAGGATGCACACATTGGGCTTATCCTTGACAGCTGATATTTTCAGTTGCCTGAAGAACCATGTCCAACTTTCAATGTTCTCACTCTCAACAAAAGCAAATGCGAGTGGGACTACTTGATTTTGGCCGTCTTGACCAATGGCTGTAAGGATCTGACCCTTGTACTTGCCAGTGAGAAAAGTGCCATCTACACATATCACCGGTCGGCAATGCCTGAAAGCTTCGATGCATACACCGAAAGAGAAGAACAATCGATGCAGCACCCTCACAGTTGGGAACTCTGGCATGAAGAGGTCTTGGATATCGACATAAGTGCCAGGATTCCGCTGTTGCAGTGTGTGGAGGAGCCGGACAACAGAGTCATATGCATCGAAATAAGAACCAAATCTCCTCTGAAGGGCCGTATGCTTAGCCCTCCAAGCCTTGCCATAAGAAATTCTGTAGTTGAACCTGACGAAGACTTTTGTCTGGATTGCCTTCACTTCCATCGCTTTGCTCTCCACTATCTCGCTGTAAAACAACCTCGCAATAAGCGTGGATGAAAGGTTGGGATGATCTTGAGGGATGCAGGGAATAAGACAAGTGTGATGAACTAAGTCACTGATCACCCAACTTGTGCCATACTTAGGGAGATAGTCGTGCACCCTGGCAGGACAACCTGCATTCTTGCATACCATTGTCAAGTATTTCTGACTGGACACCTCAGCTATGAAAACCCTTTGCGTGGACATTGCCCAATTTATTATTGCGTCCTTCAGAGCTTCTTTGTTGGGATACAGAGCACCCGTCGCAATGTTGTTCTGGTGATATTGCCAGGCAGAATCATGCCCATCGTTCACGGTCATTGCAAATGAGAAGTCATGATTCCATGATGCAGGATTCGGGACCTCCTCTGCATTTTCTTCTTCATCCGACTCATCAGAATCATCGGCATGACCACGGTCAATATCGGTGTCTTCTTCCATCAGGTTCTGCATGTGCCCATCTACCTCGTCAGCGTCCGCCTCGCCACTGTAATAACCATCATCTCCAGCATTTGACTGCATCCCTTCACTGTTCTGGCCAAGATCGTAGCCACCCTCGCCTTCATGTGCAGTGACCTCCTTCACGACGGGAAGCACTAAAGCAATAGGATTGCATCCCCTGCATTCACAACCCTGTAACCAGCGCAACCACTGGGAGTCTCGCTCTATTGGTCTCAAATAAAAGTAAATGATTGAACTTGACTGTGTCCACAATGCATGAACACCGACGGTGTGTGTTTCAGTATTAAGCCCTAAACTTGCTGTCACCCATTCTTTCAACTGACTGACTGGCCATGTTCGAGGGGCGGTCAGTGGCATCTCTATGTAATCAAATTCACTCAGATCAGCTCACGTCTCAGTTGTTTGGACAGTACCAGAACCGTAGTAAAATACAAACTTCACTACATCAGACATCTCGGCTCACCGAATTTTTTTTTAACAGTGAAAGACAACTATTAAGCAGCATGACATACTAAATATATTAGCACTCCTAAATAATTGACATGTACATATATTACGGAATATTACCGAACCAACTACAAATATTCACACACCTAAAATTTTTAACTCTAAATATATTACGGATATTACCGAAGCAACTACAAATATTGACAGAACTAAATACTTGACATCTAAATATATTACGGATATTACCGGAGCAACTACAAATACTGACACACCTAAATATTTGACATCCACATATAGTACGGAATATTACCGGAGCAACTAAAAATATTCACACAACTAAATATTTGACATCTAAATATATTACGGATACTACCGGAGCAAATAACAATATCCGCAGACCTAATATATTTCACATCCAAACATACTACCGAATTCTACCACCGGAACAACTACGACAGGTAAAATGTATATTGAATTATACCCTTGAAGCGTGCGAAGCAACGACAAACGGCGGACTTCAATCACCGGAACCGGAGCCGGAGACTCCACCACACCACGACCACCACGAGCTACCCCATCAGTAGATCGAGGTTTCCCTTGCCTCCCCCAACTACCTACAATGCATCCACGGTGGCAAATCGGCAAAAAAATGACTGATTTTGGTGTATAAATGAGAGAGTTTTCGAGTGGGGAAGAGATGAACAGCAAGTAAGAAACGAGCCAGAGGAAGAAGAGAGGGAAGGGAGGAAGAAAAGGGCTCGGGCAGGCCACCCTGTCGGCCTGCGGGTGGCCGACAGGGCTGTCGGCTGGGCCCCAGCCACCGACAGGCACCGGTCAGGCCGACTGGGGAGCGGAGTGACGTGGGCTGGCCACTACTCGGCTTGCACGTGGCCGAAAGGCCACTTGTCGGCCACCGATAGGCCGATGGGCTCCTGTCGGCCAGCAGTAGGACGATAGGCTCCTGTCGGCCCGCAGTAAGCCGATGATGTATTATTTTTTTTAAAAAAATAAACGGCGTAATATTTCTGAAAATTAATAAAAAAAGTGTATTATTTAAAAAAAATTAGCATCTTAATGTGGGGATAAGATACATATTATCAAGAAAAAAACTAAAGGAAAATCATAAATTAATCTGATGTGCATCGCTTGATGCAGAGGCCAGAGGTATCCTTCTTTTCAAGAAAATAAAACAAATTAATCAGATAGGACATAGAATTGCTTTTTTTTTTGAGGAAGGACATAGAATTGCTAGCTAGACATAAAAAAAGATATACCTTTTTTTTTTGCGAATGCTAGCTAGATATACCTAGGAATAGTTGGAGTATTTCTTAGCTAACCAGCCAAGTGGGTGAAGGGCGAAAGTGAGAGCACATTGCTCAGTCGTTATCTACTCATCTCTTTCTTGTTCGGATCGGAGTAGCTCTGAATGTGCGATGTGAGGAGATTGCCTCGCCTCCAAGGTGAAGGCGCGTGCCCTTGGCTCGACACGGCGCGCGGCCATGCACACAGCAGCTACAGAGGCCGCTGAAAATTATCCGCTCGGGGCATCGATCATCGATCGACTATCCGCGGCCGCACGGCACGGCATCGACCATCGAGTCATGCTAAATCTCCACGCAGCCAGAGCTAGCGGACGGAGGTGAGGAAGGAAAAGCCCCGGCCCCGCGCGCGACCTGAAAAGAAGAAGAAGAAATTAACCAACGGTCAAGGGAACAGAAGATAGATATTTCTGGCGCGCGCGCCCGGCGCCGTGTCGCGCCTCCGAGCCTAGCGTTTGGATTTCTGCCGTTCCGTGGCTGCGGTGGGTTGTGCTTCGGTCGTCGTCGTTGGTGGGTTGCTGGAATCGACAGACGATCGCCTCGCAGAGGCGATTGCATATGGCGGCACGTGGCGTATTGCCTATACGTCCGCTGCGTATCGATCTGTCGTCGCATTTGCGTGCAGCGACAGTGTGGGATCGGCTCTTGGGGGCACGTGGCGCCAGCCCAACGGTTTGTTCTCGATCTCCTGCTCCTAGCTAGATGCCTGACTTGGAAAGGAGTAATATTCGAGGCACAAAAGTGCAAGGCAGGCGTTGTTGGGTCGCATCAGTCATGTATGCCTGGTCCTACGTACGGCCACCCACCGTGTCGTTTGTAGTATGCTAGTATTGTTGCATCCATATGTATGCGGTTCCACCGGCGCATTCCTGTGCATGGTCCATTCTTGTCTTCTACTAGAGGCTGTTGCTGGCTTGCAGTATAGCCCATGGCACGATCAGTAACTATAATTGGCGGTCGCGATATGTGTACATCAGTAAATTAATCTCAGCTCAGAGGTCACCCTCCTGACATCACCACTACAGTACGCATATATCCGAATCAAAATTAATCAACACATATAAAACCGTCACGATCCTTTGGCGCCATTTTTCTCATGCATATAGTAACATCACGTGATTTCCGTTTTTCAACCCCATATATTCCATGGGAGAACCTGCAGCCTCGCCCGCGTCTCTGTCGTCCTGATCCACACAGTAATGAGTTAACATGTCTTAGCGGCTGAATTAAAAGCATCATTGGGTTACCGTGCATACCTCGCATTACCTCTCTCGAATACCATGACGTCGAGTTGGATCATCGGTATTTAGTTAAATTAGTATTCCCTCTATAAAGAAATATCTTATTTTTCTTTACAAACGGAGTACAAGTATATTAGATCGGCTCAAGCCTTCCCCCGAAAAAAGATCAGTCTCAAGCCGGTTTTGCCTCATGCTTGGCTGTTGGCTATGGCTGCGGTTTGCAGGTCAAGTCAAACCGATTAGATTTCCTTGGCTGTGGCCTCATGATTTCCCACCGGCCGATCTTTTCTCTCTCGAAGCCCTTCCGGTTTGACCTTACAATCCCTATCGCATGCACAGTTTATAAAAGTTGTCACATTATTGTGTTCTGTAATTGTGCCAACAAAATGTGACTCTCAGTACTCAGTGGTCAATACCCTTATGTTCTTAGTAGATTTAGGTTTTCTTCAGCTAGCCTCCAAGGGGACTGAAGGGAGGCTGGTTCGTAAAATAAGCAGAGCTCATGCTACGCAAATATAATGTTTTCCCAAATAAAAGTGTATTTTTATAAGTACTCTTACTTGAGTGTGGTGTTTGTGACTTTGTGTGATCAAGCTCCATGGAGCTTTTGCTTTTAAAAAAATATTTAAAATCTTATTTCAAAGTTTCAAAAATCTGAAAAAAAATATAGATGTTCATATGAATGTACACTACATGTATTTAAAATTTCGTGTACATTAACTCAAGAGGTACACAGAAAACAAATGTGTTGCTTTTTGATATTGAACAGTACGTACAGTGTTTGCTGTTTTCAAAATCAAGATTTTCTCTTTATGTGTAGCTTGCTTGTTAATGTATTTCATCATGAAAATTTACACAATGCAGTATAGATACATGTGCTAATGTGGATTTTTTTTTCATGTTTGTTTTGAAACTTTGAGATACGATTTTTTGTTTTTTGAACAAAAAGAAAAGGAGCTCACTCGCGCCCGAGCACTAGAAATCATCTCTACTCTTGCTTCAGTTATAACCTAGGAGATGAATAACGCATGTATACTTACATGCCAGACGTTCCCTCTCTCCTGGGCGCAAATTGGTACAAAAAAAGGATACTAAAAAGAAATAGAAGATTAACTGCACGATATAAACTTCTTTTTTTGTTGAGAAAAAGGGTTTCGAGTGCTGCTTTCATAAAGCAAGTGTCTCACTAGGAAAACCAAGGTATTATAAAGGAGCACCGACCAAAATCTGGCAACAAAACTCGATCGACCTCTGCAGTTGACAAATAAATATGCCACGTAGCAGTGTTGCGACTTGCCTGCGGAAGTTATCTGTTCTTGATCATAGTATCATATTAGTAAGTCAAAGCATAGATTTATTTGGCACGACGGGGCGTAGTTACAATGTGCCAGCTTAGTGCCCGCTAAAATATACAAATAATAGCTTAGGATCGTCATGTGGCATGCTTCTTCCTGTCTCCCGAGAATTAACATAGATGGTGATCAAGCGGTACGCTACCAATCCTTGACCAGATCTACTTCTAGATGTCTAGTGAATTGTTATTGAATTAGGTCCGTATACATACGTGTCGCTCGTGACGTGTCCAAAAATAGCAGGGTGGCGTGGATCGCAAGATCTTTTTTTCCTCAAACGAATGGCGAAAGCTTTGTCATATTTCATTACGCATGAGAGAGTTTATTTACATGACAAAGCCATAGTCAAAACAACGGGACAACTCTCCCGGGATTATTACACCAGGGTGACGTGCCTCAGGTTTTATCCATGGCGATGCTTCTTTGTTGATGTCGCAGAAGATGATAGTGGACACCGTGGAGTCGCGCCGAGTTGCATTCGTTTTAAATTCTCCACGAGACAAACATAAAATTTGAGACGATAGCCTTAGAAGGATTACCAGCACGGAGAGAGACGACGTCCCACCACTCAAGGATGGTATCAAAGCGGTGCCAAGATCTCGTTTGGATTATGGTCTAGATTAGATATGTACCAAACCATCTCACTTAGACTAGCAGCTGATCCATATATGTTGCCGGCTGGCTGTACGTATTCGCACGGTGGGAGTTAATTGTTGACAAGGCAAATCGTATATATGGACGTAGTTGATCCTCACATATTTCGATACGTCGTGTTGTAGCCATGCACAAAAAAAAAAAAAAAACGTCGTGTTGTACTCCGATGGTAGCAGCAAAGCTAGCCAGGCCAGGGGAAGGAAAGGTGTGCGATCGACATTGTCCCGGTCGTTATCCACTCGATCGACCGTTGTCGTCCGCTCGAAACATGCGATCCGAGGAGATGGCCTCGCCTCCAAGGTGCGCGCCCTTGGCTCGACACGGCGCGCATGCCGCCGGTGGAAGTCTGTATATACGTCCAACCCATCGGCCGACTGACCGCAGCCGCACGGCACGGCAGCGGGATCGGTCGATGAGCTAGCGCAAGGAAGGAAAAGGCCCGCGCGCCCGAGACCTTGAAGCCGAAAACTGGTAAGACACCGACGGACGGATGGGCGCGCGCGCGCTCGTGGTTCGCCGGCCCGTCACGTCAGGCGGCGCCCGCGGCCGGCCCCCGGCGACGTGTCAGCTCTCCGAGCGTGGCGCGCGATCTGCTGTTGGTTGGATCTGTGGGTTGTGTGGTGGTTGGTTACTTTTGGCGCTGGGTCGATCGATCGACCCGTCGTCGTTTCGCATCGGCGGAGCCGCGTATCCATCCATCCAGTGCGCGCGCAGTGGCGGGCCTAGGCTATTAGCTTTGCGTGCAGCAACAGTGTGCGCGGCCCGTCTGATCTGATATGATGATGGGCTGATGGCCATGGCGAGCGAGCGAGCGAATCTACTTTTGCTGGGCGTGGCACATGGCAATGGAGGTTTGGTGTGCTGCTGCCGGGGCACGTGGCGCCGGGCCAGCGGTTCATGGATCACAAAGCTCGGAAAAGAGACATTTGGAGCAGAAAAGTGCCGGGATGGAGCAGCCGCCTGGTCGGGTTGCATCACCCAACACTACGTAGGTATGGCCACCCACCGTGCGTGCTGCTTTGCAGCGGCAGTGCGGCATCACGGCACTAGCTGTGTAGTATGGGTTGTCCATGCATTCACGTGGACCCTTGTTGCACGTACGGGTGCATGCGCATGTGCATGATAAAGCTTCTCAAAGGGGAAAAAAAGGAAACTTCTAGAAGGTGTCAAACTAACTCGGGAATTAATTAACCTCTTAATTTATTTTTACAGGAATTAACCAGATAGTATATGGCTGAATAATTTTGAACTAGCTACTATTTCTAAATGGAGTGCCATGTTGAAATAGAGGAAGTGAAGTTGTGATGGGTTCTGAGCCATGCTTATTAGGATAGGGGTGTGTCATATTATTTTTCTCCCGTTGCAACGCACGGGCTTTTTTGCTAGTAAATGTAATGTACATAAGTACAAGGACTTCTTGTACCAGAAGATGCAGTTGACAGGCTCAAAACTGGTACTGCAAAGGTAAGAAGGAGATAAGGCATGCGTGTCTGCTTTGAGTAGAGGGACATTATGTATAGTATAATGGAATAATCAGCTATAACTGAATGGCTGGTCGAATTTCACATGGTGTGGTATGTAAGGAGTGCCACACGGCTCCAGCAATGTGTGCACCAAAAACACTTAAGAACATTTATTCAGGTGAGGTAAATAGGCCCAAATGAACTATGCAACTTTGCAAGATAGCTATGGATGAACTGACTTGGAGATATTACTGAATTGGCTGCCGAGGAGGGTGATGAATTGACTTTGCAACAAGCCCATGGAGTAAGATTTATGCAGATCTACAGAGATGCAATATGCTTGTTGGAGCCATGCCAAGGAAGAAGAAGCAGAGTGACACGTTGGTTAGCCTAGCAGAAGGGTAGCCTGCAGCTTGGTACGTATGTGATCGCTTTGGTACGTCGCCCAGAATTAAAATTCCGTGATGATTAAGTACATCAAGTGAGGCCAGTTCTTTTTCACCTCGGTACCGTGTGTGCACTAGAGATGGTCAGTATTTTGTTCATTCGGTATTAGTAATATGGCAAATTTATTCTGGCCCTGGCTGGCAGAAACATGCCAAGTAGTAATACTCACACATTTCGTTTGCTGATGCAATTTCCAGCAAAGGAATGCTGCTCCTCCACATGTATGCACGAGGTGAAATGGTGTGCTTATTCTTCTCAGCAAAAGCAATGCTGCTCTCATCTCATTCGGCTTGCTTTAAGTCCAAAAAAATATCTTGCTGCCTGCTTACTGGAGCTCGCCGGATGTGCCAAGATATCTGAAATCATTCTTCCTTCACTACATACAGAGTCATAATAATCCTGGAAGATTTATAAGCCCTTGCTGTTAGCTTTACAAGACGATGAGAAGATGTTGTTCGGCAAATGACGCTCTGCTCATCTCCCTGCTTTTCAGTCATGCAAAGCTGATGGATGCTGGGAACAGAGAAGGGAGTAGGACGAACGGATCCAACACAGAAATTAATTAAGGTGAGGTGTAGTGCGGGTTGATTAAAACAAACGGCAGGGGCATCTGCAAAAAGTACAGAGCCGACTGTCTCCGCCACGCTGGCGCCACTTGACTGCGTGTGAGTGGCTCAGGACTAAACTTGCATATCCATTGCAAATTGTAGGACTGATCAGTCCATTTTTACAAGTTGTGGGACTAAACCATCACATATAGGACAAGTTCTAGTACCTGCGGTGTTATTATCTCTAACTCGGGTGACGTGCATTAGTTTTTAGCGTACAAACTCTGCTTCATTGATCTCATCGGAATCCCGCTTTGTACTCTCGTAGGTGACATCATGAGTACGTACATACGTACGTACCCTAATCTAAAATCAGTGATGATAACTCACTCAGGCCGGACTTTCACCACATTGTCGCGATCATTCGTCGCCATTTTTTCTCACGGATAGACTGTCACATGTTATCCGTTTTTCAACTCGGTAATAACTCATCAACGCACGTACCAGCTGCTAACTTAGCGTCTCTGTCGTCCAGGTCGACACGTCGCGTCGATTCCACACCACTCGGCTGGGAAGGATCGAGTTAACACGTCCCAAGCAGCTGAATCAACATGGACTAATGCGCTCCAAGTTCATTACGTAGTATAGCTTTCACGTGATCCGAGAATTTGTCAATGTTCCTTCAAAAAGAAATTGTCAATAATCTGAATGTAATCATCATAGTTGATCAATGAAAAGTTCCTTTTCAGCAAAAATAAAATAAAAAATGTCAATGTGCAAAGTGCTGCATCTATAATTAGTGTTTGGGATTAGTATATTAGACCCGGCCTGTCGTGTGGCTGTGGTTGCAGGTCAAGTCAAATGAGCGGTGTCTACTTGTCACCTAGCTCGGCGGCAGCTGCGTTGCTACCGATACGATTTCCTTGCAACCTGGAGATTTCGCTGCCAAATCGATCCTTTCCATCTAGGAGTAGTGCAGTACAGCTCCTAGCGATTTGGGTTTGACTTTTGCTTGAGTACTCAACGTATCCACACACTATGCAGCAGCCTAAGCTTAATTATGAGGTAGCAGCGTGACATGCCAACTTTTACATGAGAACTGCATTCAAATTCTGACGCCAAGTTGACATTTCCCGCCGTACGATCGATCGTGTGGCTCAGTGCGATTTGCGGGGGCACACCACCAACACCAACACCGCACCACTCACCTGCGCCGCTATGCAAATCATTGTACCGCACCCCCTCCGCAGCGCGCCACGTGTCCCGCCCGATCCATCGAACCATGTGCTCCCCGCAAAGGCAGAAGCAACCTCTCTTCTCCAAACCTCGGCCGTCCACCTGGCGCGACCGCCCCGCCCGGCCACCCCCCGCCGGCCCGCCGCTATATATACCCCGCGCACCAGCGCAATCCCAGCTGAAAATCTTTCTTCGCTGAACCGCCAAAGTGTCACTCTCGACGCCCCTCGGTTCCTTCTCCCTTCCCTCTTTCCGTCTCTTGCTTCTTCCCCCTCGGTTTCTCACCGAGTAATTGGCAGCCGGTTCGATCGCTCCAAGGTCGCAAAGACTCGATACTTTGTTGAACAGTTGGTAGCTGGTGTTGCGTTTGTGTGCACGTTCTTCGTTGTGCCATGAGGAATCACAAGAAGTTGCTGCAGTTTCTGCGGCCGGACCCGGCGGTGGCGGCGGCCAGGTCGTCGGACGACGACGATGACGGGTGTTCCCCGCTGCCTTCGCCCACGACCAGCGGGAGCGCGGGCACGTCGGCCACGGCGTCCCCGTCGCCGTACATCGCGTCGCCGTGGGTGAACCTCCCAGGGCTCGGCGCCGGGGCGGCGTTGACGGCCGGCGCGGCGGACGAGACGGGGCTCCTGGGGTCGTTCGTCAAGGAGGACGGGCACGTGTACTCGCTCGCCGCGGCCGGGGACCTGCTGTACACCGGCACGGACTCCAAGAACGTGCGGGTGTGGAGGGACCGGCGCGAGTTCGCGGGGTTCCAGTGCGGGAGCGGGCTAGTCAAGGCCATCGTCGTCGCCGGGGACGGGAGGATATACACCGGCCACCAGGACGGCAAGATACGCGTGTGGCGCGCGGCTGCCGACGACCCCGCCGTGCACAAGCGCGTCGGCTCGCTCCCGAAGCTCGGGGACTTTCTGAGGAGCTCCGTCAGGCCGTCGCACTACATCGAGACGCGGCGGCGGCACAGCTCCGTGTGGCTGCGGCACTTTGACGCCGTGTCGTGCCTCAGCCTGGACGCCGACGCCGGGCTGCTCTACTCCGGGTCGTGGGACAGGACCTTCAAGGTGTGGCGCGTGTCGGACTCGCGGTGCCTCGAGTCGGTGCGCGCCCACGACGACGCCGTGAACACGGTGGCCGCGGCGGGGTTCGACGCCCTGGCGTTCACCGGTTCCGCGGACGGCACGGTCAAGGTGTGGCGGCGGGAGGAGGGCAAGGGCGGCGCGACGAAGCACGTCATGGAGCGGGTGCTGCGCAAGGGCGAGAGCGCGGTGACCGCCATCGCCGTGGCGGCGGAGGCGCGCGTGGTGTACGTGGCTTCCTCGGACGGGGCCGTGACCCACTGGCAGTGGCGGCGCGGAGCCGACCGGGACAGCGCGCCGAGGAACGGCGGGGCGCTCCGCGGGCACAAGATGGCCGTGCTGTCCCTCGCGCTGGCCGGGCGCGTCGTCGTCAGTGGCTCGGCCGACCGGACGATCTCCGTGTGGCGGCGCGACGAGGGCGCCGACCACTCCCGCCTCGCCGTTCTGAGCGGGCACACGGGGCCGGTCAAGTGCGTGGCCATGGACGAGGAGGAGTCCCTCGACGCGGACGGGCACCGGCGGTGGGTGGTGTACAGCGGCAGCCTCGACGGGTCGGTGAAGGTGTGGCGCGTGTCCGACGCGCCGGGCGCGATGACGACGCGGACGCCGGCGCACGCGTGGAAGGGCACGCCGTCGCCGCTGGGAGCGTGGACGCCGTACCGGGCGCCGGAGCGGAGCTGAGCAAGGCCTCGGCGCGTGCAATGTAGAGCACGCACGTGTAAACCGTGTGGCTGTGAAGAGCCTACGCTGTAGATACGCGTACGTGCAACGTAGAAGAGAATCATACGCACACCGTATCTAGGTATACGTACGGTGTTGCCTATGCTGATTTGTTATTTGTTTGTTTGTCCATTTTGGTGTCCCTTGAAATGGACGGCTGGGATGTTGACGGATGAGTGCTGTGCGGTGGTGATTTGGTCGGTGGTCCGACCGGCCCGTGAGGCCGAGGGACCGGTGAGACTGAGAGATCGATTTGTACACTCTCGACTAAGCAAAAGGAATGGTCCTTTTTTTCTCTCTGAAAAATCAGAATGGTTCTAATTAACCAAAAAAAGAAAAAGAGTGGTTCTTTCTAGTTGGAGCTTTCGGAGATGTGAACGGAGTTTTCGTGCGGTTTCGTGTTTGTATTGCAAGACAAGCTGTTCAAATTAGGTCTGTAAAGGCTTTGCTTGTGCCAGAAGGGAAATTTGTTAAAGAGAAGGAAGATGTTTGGTTTGCTTTGCTTTGGGTCATTTCTTTCCCGCGGACGGCGGGCCGAGGAAATTCGTCGCGGCGCCAGGCCTACCACCCGCCGTAGAAAAAACGGTGCCTGTGAAACTTTCAGATGTCAAGACAGTGATGTCTTCGATTCAGACGAATTAATTCCCAGTTGCTTCATGGAAGGAAGATATCTGTCATTGTAGTTAGCCGGCGGATGCACGTACTTTTCGTAGCCCAGATCGTAAAAAGGAAGGTCGTGTTCATTTGTCAGCCGTGACATGCAACGGACTGCTGTCTGCTGCCACTAGATGAGTACTATGTGACACCGAAACTGACAAAGGAGATGCTGCTATCGTTGGTGCCTCCGTCGTCGTGGAAGAGTGGCCGGTCGAAATGAGTACCGTACGTGCGAGGCAACGCAGACCGGCCGGAGGAGGCACGTGCGGCTGGCGTGCACCGGCTAAGAGCATCTCTAGCAGACCCCTTAAAAGTGGTCAAATCTGTAAAAATCGACGTTTTGAGTTCTGCGTTGTCAAAAAACACCCCGAATAAAGCCCGTAAAAGTGGTCAAACCCGTAAACTTTTTTCAGGCCCCTGAGAATCCACCAGCACGACCCCTTTATTTACAGATTTGGAGGCAAAACTGAGGGTGCCCTGAAAACCGGTCAACGCTACGCGATAAGGGAATTCCGCCGTGCGCACACGGGCTCCGATGACCTTCCGCCACGGAACTCGCCGGAAACTCGGCGCTTACCGCCGCTGCGCCGCCGGCCTGCGGAGGAGCTCGCATGAGCGGCAGCGGGAGCTAGCTAGCTAGCTACGGCGGCGGGCGGGAGCTAGCCCGCCCAGCTAGCTACGGCGGCGGGAGCTAGCTAGCTACGGCGCCGCCGGCCTGCGGAGGAGCTCGCAGGAGCAGCTACGGCGACGGGAGCTAGCTAGCTAGCTCTTGGATGTTGGGTTTCCTCGAGCCGTCCTGGACGCCGGCGGCTCCTTATTTGGCCGCTTCGTGCGCTGTCCGCCGGCTTTGTAGGAGCGAGCTAGCTGACCGTGGACACGAACGAGGGGAAGAAGAAGACGTGGGAAAAAAATATAAGCGAATATTCAGTTTTACAGTTTAAGTTTGAGGGGTCTGTTCGGCCGCAGCTCAAACCGATCCTTAAAACGCGTTTTCCGCGAACTGAAAACCGCGTTTTCAGTTCCGCGGTTTAAGGGGTCTGCTAGAGATGCTCTAAGGTGATCCACGCAGCCTTACACATTCTTGCCAAATTCTACTTTTTCTTTATACTGGCTGAGCTTGTCGTGTACTATCTTTTCTTTCTTCGGAATTGTCGTCTACTATCTTGGGTTGATCCATCGATTGAGCATTTTTTTTCTTTTAGCAAAATGGGTTCCCCTGATTTCCATTAATAGTAGTTCAATACACGAAAATGTTAAATGGAGGACAAGGTACGTGGAACTTTAAAAAAACCGAAAATTACATTTTGAAGTTTCAAAAATTCTGAAAAAAATCACAATATGGATGTACAATACATGTTTATAAATTTTGAAGATGATATCAATTATAAAAGAGAACTACACTAAAAAGACAAAATCATGATTTTGAAAATAGTGAGCAGTACACACACCGTTCACTATTAAAATGCACGAGTTTGCCTTTTTTGTGTACCTCTCAACATAATGTATTTCATCGTCAGACTGTATACACATGTAAAATACATCCATATGAACGTGTAGAATGTTTTCCAGAATTTCATTAAACTTCAGAAAAAGTGATTTTTTTTCAAAAGACGAGCTCCATGGCTCATCCTCCAGAATGCCCTACTCTTCAATACAACCAAAATAAACCTACTTACCACCTAAATCATTCAAGACTAACTGCAAACAAAAACTACAGAAAGCCTCTGGAGAGTGAGGACGCAACCCCTCTCCAATCACACTCCAAACACATATCATTTCACCACTTTTATCCAACTTCCAAGTAATTAAACACTTATAACCTTACATCATATAATAAGGAAGGAGTAGCAACAACCAAACTGCTGGTAGCACCAAAATAAGATGAGAAACAGGACTAGACCAAAGATAAAATCGCTCTAAGAAAACAAGATGCAGATCCTCATTTTTTGGCAGCAGCTCGGATGGCATCAAGCTAGGATCCCTAGAAAATCTTCCTGTTCATCAGCCACCTGTAATTCACTAGAAGTTAAATGTAGTTCACTAGAAGTAGCATATCGGGTCGAGGATTAGTAGCGTACCGCTCGATCACCACCCATGTTAATTGTCGGGAGCCGGGAACAAGCATGCCACATGACGATCCTACCTATTAGTATTTTTTGTTTGAAAAGGAGGATAACCCCGGCCTTTGCATCAAGTGATGCACAAAGCTATACTGGTAGTACATATTGACATGTGCTAAGCTGGCGCATTAGAGCAAGTATAATGACATATTTATAGCCCGTTTATGTGGCTCTTTTGTCTATGTGAAGGAGAAAGACATGAAAAAAAATAAAGGGAGTCGGCTCTTAAGGAAGAACCTTGCATATACATTAGCTTCTAGGCAAATACAATATATGTGAAGACGGAAAAAGAGAAAAGGTAAAAAAAAGTACTAATTATAATTTTGAGTAACTATAGATGTCAACTATAGATGACATGTTAGTTTCATATAGCCATGCTACACTATTATCCATGCTCTTAGTAACTACGGTTGTTGTGGTGCCAAACAAATCTATGTATTGACTGAATAACATGATATGATCAAGAACAAGTATTAGCTTATGCTGAACACAGTTACGTGGCATCTTTTGTTTGCCAACTGCAAAGATTGATCTAGTCACCTAATAGGGATTTTGTTGACAAATTTTGGTCGGTGCTGCGCCAATGAAATCTTTTCGGTAGCAACGCAGCTGCCTAGCCATAGGTGACAGAGACGCGCGCGAGGCTGCAGGTTCTCGCGTGGAATAAATGGAGTTGAAAAACAGAAAAGCACGCGAGGGTTCTATATGCCCGAGGAAAAATGGCGCCGATGGATCGCGACGATTCCGAGCTGGGATTCCCACGAGTTTAACCAATCAACCGGTCATGAACAACAGTGTGTACATATACAAATTGAGCTAATATACACGTACTGATGTACCGGATGTATACATTGGATGTAAATATTGCGACCCTCCGTTCTATGAAGCGTGTAGGCAGCAATGGCCTGCATACGTACATGGAGCCAGCACTAGGCTGTTGTAGGTACAAGTCCGTCCCGGCCACTAGAGCTTGGCAGTTACGGCTTGGAGAGGCCTGATTAGCAGCCAAGAAGTGACACTGTGCATGGTAATGCGCCCGTGGAACAAGGCTCATTGGAGCTACCAGTAGCGTGGCTGTAGAAGCAACACGGTGGGCGACCATACGTACGTACGCATGGGTGATGCAACGCAACACCCTTGGGCTCCCCGCGGGCGCACCAGATGGATACGCGATTCGGCCGACGAGAAAATGAGAAACAACGATGTACGAGTATTAATCGATTTGGCACCAAACGAACAAACCTACCCGGGCTCGGAACCGCGACACGTCAACAAAAAGCTTACCCGCACCTGACCACGGACGGTTCGGCAGGAATCTGTTGCCATTTCTTCTGTTCCCTTACGGTCTGTTAGAGCATCTACAGCCGACTTGCCAAATCCGGCACCTTGTACGGACGCGTCCGCGGACAGTGACCGGGTAGTATCCAAATCGGCGCGTCCACAGTCCCGTATCTCATATCCGATACCCTATATATCCATACAAAATCATGCAACGTAGTACGTAGATCACCAAAACAGCCAAAATCGACAGGAACATATAAACCGATACCAACAGGCATAATTCACGTAACATCACCAAATGGGCATAATTCATATAATTCAACCATCCGGCAAATTCTAACTAGACAGTAGGAGCTAGATTATATAAACAGAGAGAGGGCTGAGCTTCACCACTTCCTCGCCGGCCCTTTGCCCTTCCGGTTGCCGGCGCTGCTGTAGGCGTCCGCGACAGGAGGTGGCTCGTCGTCGGAGCCGTCAGAGTCGGACCTGTCGTCGGCGGAGGAATCGGAGATGACGATGTAACCCTTCAAGCGCCGGACGATGCGGTCCTGCTTCCGCTTGAGCTTGGCCACCGTCGCTGCCTCCTGCTCTCGGACTGCTCAATGCCGGCCAAGAGCGCCTTGGTGTTGATCCTCTGGAGCAGCCGGACGTCTGTCTCCGCCGTCGTAAGTGACCAGCGGTACACCCACTGGAGGAGGTGGCCGTCCTCATCGGGCACCGCCGGCATCACACGGTGGCGGCGGGAGGATTGCGAGGCCGTGCCCGACGCGGCCACGTCCCTTGCCCTCTGCCTCTCGCGGCGGGCGGCGCGCGCCTCCGATTTTGGAGTGCGCATCCGCGGCGCCGGCGGAGCGGGCACTAGAACCCACCGTCGCCCTTGCGGAGCAGCGGCTGGAGGGGGAGGAGGCCAATGAACGGGCGGTGCCGATTGAGCTGCCCTCGAAGATCCGCGCGCGGGATGGGATGGGCCAGGTCCGGCGTCGGCGTTGCGGCCGTGGGCGACAGGGGGCGTCGTACCTGAACCGGAGCTGCCGGCCGTGTCCACCCGCGAGCGCTGCAGCGTGATGCGGATGGGCGAGCTCGACCTCGTCTCCAGCAGCATTGCGGAGGAAAGTGTCCCAATCGTCGTCGTCGGAGCCGTTGGAGTGGCTGCCGGTGCTGGACATGGTCGCCGGAGATCCGAAGTTGACGGATTGGAGAAAGTGGGAGCGGAGCGGAGCGTAGTGGAGTGAGGCTAGGGTTCGATTCGATGGGGCTTTTGTGGGGTCATGGTGGGCCAGAGGTGAGCCGGACGGGGCGGACGTGCCCGGGCCGTCTCATATCCGCCCTACATTTGGGCTGAATGTGAGGGGTGACGATCAGGCCGGGCATTTTAGTGAGGCTTGAGGCTCTCGTCTGGGTCAGACTTTTTTATAGGTTAGTGACCGATCCGCCCGCCCGAACGTTTAAGAGGGGTTTAGGGCATCTACAGCCGCATATGGCGAATCCGGCCCCTCAAACGCCCGCGGACGCGTCCGCGGGCAGTGACCGGGCACTCCTCAAATAGCGTCGTCCACATCCGTGTATCTCATATCCAATCCCCTATATCCATACTAAAACATGCAACGTCGATCAAACTACGTAGATCAGCAAACGGACATAGGCAAGCACAATACTTTCACTAAAAGATCACGATCGGATGTTCAAAGGATCACCAAAGTTCACATAAACGACGGACAACTTCAAACTACATCTAAAACTTGAAATTAAAAAGAAGAAAAGCGGATCTTCACCACTTCCGGGCCGGCCCCTTCCCCTTCCGGTCGCCGGCGCAGCTGTAGCCTTCGGCGGCTGGTGGAGGATCGTTCAACTCGTCGGACGAGGAGCCGGCGTCGTCGTCGTCGTCGGAGGAGGAGACGATGATGAGGCCCTTGTGGCGCCGGACGGCCCGGTCCTGCTGGCGCTTGAGCTTCGCCAGCCGAGCCGTCTCCGTCGCCTTCTCCTTGGCCTCGCGCTTGGACTGCTCGATAGCTAGCCGGAGAGACTTCGCGTTCTTCCGGCAGAGCCGTCGAGCGTCCGTCTCCGCCGTCGTAAGCGACCGGCGGTAGACCCACGCGAGGAGCCACTCGTCCTCGTCGGGCTCCGTCGGTAACCAGCGGCGGCGGCGGACGGAGCTCTCCGCCGCGTCCCTCTCCCTTGCCCGCTGCCTCTCGCGGCGGGCGGCGGGCGCGTCCGGGCCGGCGAGGCGGGCACAAGCACCCACCGCTGGCCGCGTGGAGGAGCGGCCGGCGGGGGAGGAGACGGTGCGGGGTGGGAGGGTCCAGCTCCGGCGTTCGCGCTGCGCCGGCGCGGGAGCTGCGGCGACGCTCCAGATCCGGAGCTGCCGCCGGTCTCCACCTTGGACCGCTCCAGCGCAATGCGGAGGGCCATCTCCTCCTCGTAGTCGAGCTCGGAGCCGGAGTCGCTGCCGGAGCTGCTCATCGTGGTGGATGGGATCGGAATCGGAGGGGGAGAGGAGTGGACGGAGCGAGAGAGAGGGAGAGAGTGATCTAGGGTTCATACTTCATAGCGGTGTGCCCGGATTGGGGTTTTTTGTGGGGCAGCGATAGGGTCGGTGGTGGGCCGGGCCTGTCAGGCGGACGCGCCCGGGCGTGCCCGGTGCCGCCCCATATCCGTTCTATATTTGGGCTGAATATGAGGGGTGCCGGTCAGCCCGGACGTTTTAGGGTGGTTTGAGGCGTCCGGTTGGGCTGACCGGACGGCTTGCCCGGGCGTTTGAGACGGGTACGAGAGGTCTGGCTGTAGATGCTCTTAGTTTCTTCTTCTCAGGTTGCGCGCTGCCTGGGTTTTTCCTTCCTTCCGCCAGCTCCAGTTTCGTGGAAATTAGCCTGGATTCGATGATGTGCCGTGCGGCCGCGGTAACTCGACCGATGGTGCCCTGAGCGGATAATTTTCAGCGGCCTGTAGCTGCGTGCCTGGCCGCGCCGTGTCGAGCCAAGGGTACGCGCCTTCGCCTTGGAGGCGAGGCAACCTCCTCAGATCGCACGTTTCAAAGCTTCTCGGACAAGCATGAGATCATCAGTGGATAATGACCGAACGATGTGCTCTCCTTTTCGTCCTTCACCCAGCTGGCTCGCTAAATTACGCAGCCATATTCCAAGATAGAGTATCTAGCTACCAACTCCGTATCCTGTCAGACTTGTGATGTTGCCTGGTTTGTCCTGTCAAGATTTTTACGACGAGAAGCACACTCACGTACGCACGACATGAGGAGCGCGCGCGCCACAGGTCATTGCATGAATTTCCGGAATGGCTCTACGTCCGACGATTTTTGTACAGCATGAGTACGGCACTCTGATCGAATGAATACATAGTGCTGGCCAACTGAGCTGGATGGTGGAGATATTGCATCGGACAAACGTCGAGATCGCTCGCTCCATGCAGCTGTATGCAACGATCGTTTGCACCCACATACTTTCCCGTGCCAGCGCTAGCTCTTTTTAACAGAAAAGGCTACCGTCCGTCTTTAAATTAACTAGATGACCCGTTGCGCCAATGGCGCAAAGGGCAAGAGCAAGCCATGTATTAAAAGAGCCCACATAAAAATATTCAGACACAGATTGAAACATATGAAAATAAGTACCTACTGCTGGTAGATAGATACCTAGTGATGATACATAGGCCCTGTTTGTTTGAGCTTCAGGAACCAGATTCAGCTTTGCCAGTGAAGCTGAATCTGGAATCTGAAACAAACAACTATTGTGAATCAGCTTTGCCAGTGAAGCCAGCTTTGCTAGTGAAGCTGGATTTGGAATCTGAAACAAACAGCCATTTCGAATCAGCTTTGCCAGTGAAGCTGAATCTGGATTCAGGCCATTTTTAGTGCAATTTGCTGAAGCATCTCAAAGTGTACTTCGGTGGCGAAGCTGATTCGCAGAATCAGCTTTACCACTGAAACGAATCTACAGGTGATTCGAATCCAATTAAAGCTGAAACAAACAGGGTCTTATATAACTGTGAATCCGCTTTGCTACCGAAGTGAATCCCCAGGTGATTCGAATCAGATCAAAGCTGAAACAAACAGGGCCATAGTGTTCAAAGATAGATGACCCGTTGCGCACATGGCTCAAAAAGCGAGAGTGAGTCAAGTTTTCAAACCATGCGTATGTGACTTTTTTTAGAACAAACCGTTGCGCCCCTCATGCAAAAAGCGAAAGCAAACCAGTATTCAAACCATGCAAGTGAGATTTGTTTAAAGACTGATAATCAAATCCTTGAAGCGTAAGAAAATAGATACTTAGGTAGCATGTTCATACGTAGTGAATTTGAACACAAGTATTGGAACCATCGCATGTGCAAGTAAGAGTGGTCTAAAGACTGATAATGTAATCTCAAAAAAATATGTAGGTCTATATTGCAGTAGCATGATAGCCCAAAAGAAAGTTATGAACGCAGTCCTGATTGCTTATTTACATTGGCCTTAGAAAAGGTCAGCACATCACATAAAATAAGAAATAATGAATGGTAAGGCATGAGATATGATGCCATCGTAAATAGATACATAATTATATAGATGTAAGTAATTCATGTTTCTCTTTGCAAACCCAGAAAACACCATTGACCAAGCTTAAGATTTTGTCAGTTAGGCCGATCCTCGCGGCCACGACGAAACACAAAGATTCAGCAGGGATTCAGAAATCTAAACAATGTGTCAAAGATGATTACAGTAGAGCGCATGGTTGATCAGACAAAACTGGTACATATAGCTCCCAACTCAACTAATCTGAAGTTCAAAATAATCCATCTTTGCTTCTCAAACAGAGACAAAGATTGTAATTGCTACTACTTGAAGCATGTGATCAGTAAGCAGTCTCGACTTCAACTTGAAATTAGTCACTCAAAGATATAAACAACAGCTGATGTCATAAACTCAAAACAATGTGTCAATGATTTTGCGGTTAGGCACTGAATAAATGCTAACATGACATTGTATCTTAGGCATTCCATTTCCCCCAAAAAATAAATCAACAGCAGTGTCCTGAAAATATCAGGTGGTTAGAATTGAACATTAGGAACCATGTTATGCTCTACTACCAAAGGAGTCTGGAATGTTAATAGGAGTAAGCAAGTGACAGATCCAGTATTTTTTTTATTATTAGTAACTTCTAAATAATGCATTATATTTTGAATGTAATGTCGAAGTATCTACATCCAGATCACATCATAGAAAGTGGGAATCGAAGTGGCCAACTGAAATCGAAATGTATTGGGCCAGGCTGGACATGATAAATAAAAGACTAAAAGATCCAAGGGTAAGGAGCAGAAATCAAAAGGAAATACTTGAACTGAATAAATAATAACATGTTGTATTGTGAGAGCAACAATAATAGTTAATGGGGTACAATGCATAGTTATATGAGATGAACTCAACATACATTTCATGCATTTTAAGAGAAATTACTCTGTATTTATCATTTTCTCCACTGATTGCTTTTGTTGTTCATCGAATCAAACATGAGGCACGTACATATTTCTGCATATTTCTGGCAGCATGCAGCAGAGAATACCAACATTCACGACATGGACTAAGTGATTTAGCAAAGAATACCAACGTGTGAATCTGCATTGGACAATTTTAATCCCGACAAGATGATCGTCAATCAGTATAGAGAGCTAGGAGCATTGATTCTCAAAATTCCAAGAAATGTGGGGGAGGCCCGCTCATAGTTTCTTCGAATCTGCTGAAACTTTACACATCATTATGTACAGGGATCATGGCAAGCAACCACAAATTCCTAGAGTGCATAACCTGCATAAGAGAGTAAAATTAATTAGAGCATTACAATTGTCAAAACCCTAAGGCAACCATCTACACAAATATGATGCCTCTTGGTTCAGTTTTGATGAGGTGTGTACAGAGAAAAGGCAACATTAAGTTGAGCTAAATCAAATAGTGAAGATTAACCTGGAAGAATGTAAAAATGAGCTGCAAGTAAAACCATATCTTCCTTCTGTTTTTGTTCTCCTGAAAAGTTTTGTAGCATGAGAACTTCACATTAGCATGTGGTGTGGCAGTGGCATCTAAACACAAAGATCTGGAAAAGGGAGAAGAGATGGACTAAAAAAGAAAACACTAATCTTGCTTTTTATCAAGTGATATACATAGCTATTTGGCACCCTTAGCCACAATAGAGAACATCACCATCTTCGACATTTTTCTCACACCTGATCTAATTCGAAAGATATTTTTAAATGCCCATATTGTATTTGTTAGTAACTTTAGGTTTGAGCAAGCACATATGGTACACGATGTAACCCTTTTTATATGAAAAAATAAAAAAGACTTATCTTTCAAAATATATACTTCAGCATGCATAATTTGTTATGTTATTCAGGTAAAATGGGGGAATAATTGGATCTAAACCAAAAGATATTTTCATATAATGGCCTTTATTTTATAGTTAGAATTTTATATACAAAAGCAGTGTAGTTAGCATCATGAACAATAATTTTGATTTATGAATATAGGAATGTTCCTCTCCAATTGTTACATATGAGCATATCTTTAGATAGGACTGCTTTCAAACTATCTAAATTACCTCATATGGTAATAAACTTCAGTGGAAATCTCAGGAACACGATAGTAATAGGATTGGTTATAAAGGTAAGATGTGATAGAAATGCTCCTTTGGAAACAAAAAATGTGGGTATCTTTTTTTAGTTATTATTGCTCAAAAGCACATGCCCAGGATGTTGCCTCAGAAAATGGAAGAACGCAGGTACCTCATACATTGATTTCAGCTCCTGTTCACCCTTGGTGCATCCTCTCATCAGCTCCTGCCTTGCATTTCTCCATCGTACTTGGTGCAGAAATTATATAAATCACCAGGTCGCTGCTTATCAAAGATTAGAGCAGTACTTCAGATGATCGGAACTAATTACACCAATAGAAAATTATGCATATGGAAAATTAGCATGCATCACTCGGTTCCACAGGACGTCGCTGATGAGCATCCAATAGATGTCCTAGTCCTCGTATATCGCGACATACTCGGATCCTTTGAGCAAAACCTTCAGTTTGCTCCCGTTCATGTCTGTTTTTAAGTATAAGCCTACTTCTTATTTAAATTTGTGTTTTAGACTACAAACCTCAATATTATTCCATTTGATGTGATGCTAAGAAGCACACATCTCGCAGTCTCTTTCTTTTCTCAAATCTCAAAGCAAATAACACCAGGATCAACTTCAGTAAGAAGTGCACACAACAATCATGCCCCAAGTGATAAATAATAAACGAGTACTCAAAATAAAATAAAAAACTTGACTCAAATAGCATTGTATTATCCCTTTTGAACATAAACCAAGCAAAGCAACATGGGCTCTTTAACCCGCCCCACAAAAACTGCAGTATAATTATTAGAGATGGGTTGAAAGAAGAAGGCAAGTAACCTGCAACAAAATAAGAGGATGACATAATTGCTAGTGAGGCCTGAGCCGAAAACTAAGTTTTGCTCTCACCTGCCCCTATCCTGTACATACTGAAAAAGTGTCCAAACTGGAGTATATTCAAAAAATCTAAAGCTCGTTGAAAGAATGCCCTTGTCCACAATAACCAAGCAATCTCATGAAGTTTTTGTGATTTAATTTGAACAATCCTGTGATGTGGAAATAAAACCAGTGGAATCTAATATTATCTGAATAATGTGTATCTACTCAAGCTTTGGTTAGCCAGCTAAGAAACAAATAACAATGATATCGGAAACATCAGATTACCAGCTAGAATCAGACGGCTTCCTAACATAAAAACGGATAATTGCTCCAATGGGATCACGTGTATCATTAGGCACATGGCGCCGGACTCTACCAACAAGCCGTCCACACACTGACTCGGCATCTTCATTTGAACCAACAATCTTCCTATCAGAATTACTTGACTGCAGCTAAAAGCAAAGAAATGGGTAAACAAGCGTAGTTCTCAAAACACGTTCTCGTGAGTAAAGCATCTGCTCACTTGATAAACTACTAAATGAGGAATACAATAGAGCCACCTGAATCAGGCCGAGGGAATGAAGCAACGACTTCTCCTTGTTTAAAAGTCCACTTATATTCATTTCCTGGTAGAACAACATCGTCATACCATCCTGGACACATTAATCATGACAAGAACTGCTCAGATTAGGAAAAAAATATCAAACAGGAGGCAGAAGGAGATGTAGTGGCAGCTCACCTCGGTGGGTAAAAATGAAACGCAGCCGAGAACCGAAGAACCAGCAGCAAACTCGTAGATCCTGTAGGGGGAAGAAAAATAAGAGTCGGGATGGAGGGAAACCAGGCAGACCAAAGGGATCAGAAAAAGAGGGGGAGGCGAGGACCTAGGAGTTCAGCTTCGTGATCAAGCAACCGTAGCCGAGAACGAAGCCACCACGGGAAGGGGACATGCCCGACATGAGAGGCCATGCCATCGCTAACATCTGAATGCCAGCAAAGACAACGCCATCCAGCTCCATCGCCTGTAGGAGCCCCTTGCTCCCACTCTCTCGAGCAAAAGGGCACTGTAACCGGGCGATGGCTGTGCTCACCTCCCTCGAGCCTGAATGAAAATTGCCGCTGAGGTCCAGCAATGCGGGCTCCGAGCACCACCCCACAGTCAGAACATGCATACCTAAAGAGCGCCACCGTCGAGGCCACGGGACCGTCAAGACGAAGAGAGAAAGCTGTCGTCTATCCCCACACCACGACCACCAACAGGGAGGGTCTTGCTCAAAAGATGGAGCCTCCATGAAGGGAACGGCGCAAAAGCGTCGCCGCCGCCCGGTCCGGCAAAGGACCAAGGGTTTTCACCCAAAGCACAGGGGAGGGGCAACCTATAGTGACGCCTCCAAGGAGGGAAACGACGCCATAGAGCGTCGCCGTCACCGGCACCGACGAAGTCGGGCTGAGTTTTCGCCAGGTATCGGCCACCATCCACCCAGCGACCACAAACCACACCTCAAGCGAACCCCATTGGGGACGGCAAAGAGATGAGCAGACGAGTAGTGAGGAGGACCACGTCAAGAACTGAGAAAGATGAGACCTTGTCCGTAGTCGGCCCTGCATGCCTCCCACGTGGGCTACCTCGCCGTCCGCACGACCAAGACAACACACCAGCACCAGCTCGACGGCACCCGCCGGGAAAGCACCGCCAAGCCCGCCACCCGAAGCCGCCGCTCTGGCATCCAAGAGGCCAACCTTGCCCACCTATCTCAGAGAGACGAGCCGCCGATGTGCAGCCAGCCACCCTCCCTGCCGCACCAACGCTCCTCCACAGCCTACAGTCCCACCATTGCCAAGCACCACCAGCACGAAGACGAACTCCGTACAATTCAGATCCACATGACCCCAAGGTTCATGTACCAGATCGAGAGGAGGGGCGGCAGCCACGGCCAAGGATCCATGGATCAGGCCACGCGGGGCGCCACCCAAAGCCGTGGGCTGGTCCATCGCACGCAGCCGAGGACTGACCCCCTGGTCAGATCCACCGGCACGGCTGCGTCAGACGGAGCAAGCGCGGGGACCGGCTAGCCCGCTTGTTGAGTATATTGATTATTAGGAAGTACATGATAGACTAGGATTTGGTCCTGCCTTGTCTTGTACTCCAAGTAGATCATTGTACTCCTATATATATGCCCACGAGGCTCAAGCAATAAACATCAATTCCACCAATCTCTCTCTATTCCCTTCTAACATGGTATCGGCCTAACCGATCCAACCCTAGCCGCCGCTCACCGCTTTCGCCTCGCGCGCCGCCCCCGGGGTGGTCGACCTCCATGACCGCCGCCGGGGGCTGCACCGCCCGTACCTAGGGTTCGTCCGCCGGTCATGTTGACCGGCTGCCCTAGAGAGTGTTTTCCCCGATCTCTTGATCCGGGTTTTTCTCTCTCCCGCCGGTCGCTTTGATCGGCGTTTTTTTTTCTTTGGTTCACCGATCATAGATCGGATTGCGTCGCCCGCCGCCGCCGTCGACCCCGCGCCTCTACTCCGACACCGGCGCGACCACCCGACCTCCTCTCCGACCCGGCGGCCCGTCACGGCCGTCGCTACGCGCTCCCGCCCGTCGCTTTGCGCCAGCCGTCGTCGCCCTGCTCCGAACAGGATTCTTGCATCACCACCCCGCCTTCGCCGCGTATGTACGGCCGCCTCCATACGGCGTTGCGTTCGCCGCTCGGGGCTGGACACTCGGGCGCCGCTTCTGCGTTGGCCGCCCGGGCGCCGGCGCTGACGCGCTCGTCCGCCCGTTGTCACACGCCGGCCGTCGTCGCCGGTTTCAGCTCGGACTCCGCCACCACCCCGCCTCTACCGAGCGACGTCCACAACCTCGCGCGCAATCGGATTGATCACCCGCCCGCGCCGCGATCCATCCCGCCCGCTCCGGGCGACCGATCGGACCCGTCGGTTGCACACACCTCCGCAGGTCCTGTGAAGATCGTCCCCGAGTTCAGCGCGCCCCTCCACCAATCGAGCAACGGGCTGTCGCTGCGTCGCCCCGTCGGGGCGCCACCCCGTGGTTCTCCCCACGGCTGCACCGACTCATGCGTCGCCGCTGCGTCGCCCCTTCAGGCCGTAGTGCCGCGACACACGGTCAACGCCGCCGCCCCGAGGCCGTCCCCGCGGTTGCACCGACCCGCGCTCCGCTGCTGCGCCGTCCCTTCGGGCCGTTGCGCCGCGGCCCGCGGTTCACGCTACCGCCCCGAGGTCTTCCCGCCGTCGCCCCGACCCGCCTGCTGCCGCTACGTCGTCACTTTGGGCCGTAGCGCCGTGGCCCGCGGTCCACTCGCCGTCCCTGCACGTCGACTTCACGTGGTATGCGCCGCGCCGTCTTCCTCGGCGTGGGAACGCCACCGTCCGCGCCGGTCTTCGTCACGCTGTCGGGTTCCTCGCCTACTTCGAGCACCGCCGTCGCGTTCCTAACATAGCCGCCGCCGCCGCCTCCTCAGGCCGCCGCCGCCGCTCTTCTTCCTCGGCACCGCTGCAGCTCGCTCACCCGAGCCGCGCCGCCATCCACCCCCTTCGTCTTCGTCTAGCACCAGCTCATCGCCAGCGTCGCCGTCATCTACCCCGACCACTTCGTCTACTCCGACCACCGTTGGCGACATCGCCCCCCCGCCGATTGGTGTCGCAACCGTCGTCGAGTCCTTCTCTGCTGGCCCCTCCGACTCCTCGACATGGTGTACAGCTCGTGCAGGTCCCTCGTCTACGCATGCCCGGTGCTGGCAACACCGATGCGTGCCTTCGTCCACGACGTGTCCCCGGCCCAGGCAAGTCTGGTGCGACGCTTCGTCAACTTCGTCTTCGTCCGTCTACGCATGCCCGGTGCTGGCAACACCGACGCGTGCCTTCGTCTACGACGTGTCCCGGGTTTGGCAAACCCGGCGCGACGCCTCGTCAACAACGTCTTCTTCCCGGCGCACCACTACTTCGACACCACTGCGCCCATGACTAACTCGGCGCCTCATTGCGCCAGCGGCTCCACGGCGACTTCCTCGACACCGGCTACCCCGACTCGACATCGATCACGGTGTTCTTCACACGGCTACCTCGACCACGGCTACACCACCCTACGCTCTCGGCTACATCGGCATCCGCACAAAGGGCTACCGCCTTGCTTGAGCAACCTCGTCGGTTTTCACTCCAGCCACAACTTCCGCGATGCGTCGACCATTACGACTGTGGGGGGGATGTCCGTCGGCTTACCTTCGGATTCATCTCCAATCTCACCGTCTGCGTCGTTACCGTTGTGACTGCGGGGGGATGTTGAGTATATTGATTATTAGGAAGTATAGGATAGACTAGGATTTGGTCCTGCCTTGTCTTGTACTCCAAGTAGATCATTGTACTCCTATATATATGCCCACGAGGCTCAAGCAATAAACATCGATTCCACCAATCCCTCACTATCCCTTCTGACACCGCTGTTCCGCGACGGCCAGCGACCAGCCACGTCGCCGGGGACGACGCCCACAAGGCTGGCCAGACCCCACCACTCGAAGAAGAGGCGCGCAGAACTTGGCCAGAAGACGACCTCCTGCCGGGGAGGGAGCATCGAGAGAGAAGCAGACAGGGGAGGGAAGGAGGCGGAAAAGCTAAGGCCCTGTACAATGCAGGTGCCTGGACAGGTGCCTCAATAAAAAAATCCGGTTTTTTCTGCACATCAGGATTAGCCGGTGCTTGGAGAATGAAACGAGTGCTTGAGTTTGCTTTGGTGCCATCCCGGTGCTTGCTAAAGTAACTGACATTTTCCCATACATTTGTAGCATGTTCACTTAACTTAAGCACCTATGTTAGGCACCTGTGCATTGTAAGACAATTTTTTAATTGAGACGCAAGACTCTCTCTCTCTCCCTAAGCATCGGTGTAAGACAATTTTTTAATTGAGTCGCCGACGCCGCGGTGCTGGAAGCGCTCCAGTGTCTGCCAGCGCTAGCTCTAGCTTAAGGTTCAGTCAGTTTCTTGCGGTGTGCGGCAATAAGGCCTGGCTTGCACAAAGTCGTATACGTAGCTACATGTCAATTAGCGAACCACAAAAGCTGACACTGACACCGCCACTCTTGTTGATAATTAACCATGAAATCGACACCATGATTTCCTTTTCAATCGTTATCTTAGGGACGTCACCTGTCTATGGATGTCTTGTGTATACAGTCTTCACTTTTGTGACTACAAGATATACGGATACCTATCTCTATCGGGTATCAACCCCTCTTATGCACGTCAATAATTAATTTTTTTTTGAGCGACTGCACGTCATTAATTAATGAGATGGGTTTAATTTGATTTTTAATTTTTTGAGCAAATGATGGGTTTAATTTGATGGGACACATTGTTAGCGGATGGGCATTGGCGGAGCTACCCATGAGATTTTGTAAACTATGCATCTACTTATGAGACTAACTAGTTGACGAGCGCTCCTTGGGAGCGCTCCCAACGATCGCTCGGGGGTTGGGCTGAGAGCGTGCCACTTGACGCACTCTCAGCCGCCGCCACGTGTCGCGCTCTGGACGCTTTCTTCGGATTTTTTTTATTTTCTCGCACGCGTTTTCGGCTTTTTAAACGGTTTTTTCGGCTTGTTGGTTTTTCACCGGTCTTCCTTATCTTTTGGACCAATTTTTTTTTTCGATTTTTTTTTTGCGCGAAAAAACACATTTTTTTTCTCCGCGAGACGCACGGTTTTGCTTCCGCGAGAGGCACGACCATGCCTGTCGGAAATGGAAAAAAACGCGTTTTCTGTTTTTTTTCCTTCCGCCAGAGGCATGGTTTTGCTTTCGCTAGAGGCACGGTTTTGCTGTCGTGAGAGGCACGGCCGTGCCTCTAGGAAACGGTTGTTTTCTATTTTTTTCCTTCTGGGAGAAGCACGGTTTTGCTTCCGCAAGAGGCACGGCCGTGCCTCTCGAAAACGAAAAAACGCATTTTCTGTGTTTTTCCTTCCACGAGAGGCACGGCCGTGCCTCTCGAAAATGAAAAAAAAAATACGTTTTCTGTTTTTTTGCTTCCGCGAGAGGCACGGTTGTGCTTTCGCGAGAGGCACGGTCGTGCCTCTTTCGGAAAGGGAAAAAAACGTGCTCCCGGTTCGGTTTTTTTCGTGAAAAAAAAAGTTCGTCAAAACCTATCAACATGGGATCTAGTTTTGAAGATCTCGACGCGAGGAATCCAATGGTGAAAACGGCTCGAGATTTGGACGCACGGTTTAAGAGATAAAATGTTTTCAATAAATGAATGTACGAAAAAAGGGAAAACTTTTAGATTGTGACAAGTGACGCGCATGCAGTGCGTCACTTGTTGCAACCTGGGAAGGTGGGAGTGATCTTTGAAACGAGTACTCCTTAATTAGTGATTTCGTCTACTTATGGGTCTTCAAATAACAGCCCACAAGCTGTTTTCACCAGGAATACATGAAAGAGTATTAATGTCTGTGTTGGAAAAAGAAGATTTTCTGGGTCATGAACCGTTAATCTTGCTGGCATCATGGGAACCGCATAGACGCACCTAGGGCTATTCGTATGATATACCACTGTAGTTCATACTACCATTACGAGGCTTTGTACAACTTAAGGTGCTTAGTAAAATAAATTAAGTTTTTGTTAAGCACTACTGCTTATCTCTATTGGAGGAAGGTGGTTTTTATTAAACTAGATGAAACCCCGCACGTTGTTGTGGAAATATTTTACAATATATTTAATTGAGATTTGGTTGTATAAAACATGAATATTTGAAATAAGAACTAAAATTAAAAATACAAATGATTTATTGTGTAAAATTACTGTATATTTATAAATATTTAGTATTAAATATGAATAAATTGAAAATTCTCATGTATGTTTGCACGTTGAAGTAGCTTTTACTTATACAGGGGTGCATGTTAAGGTGGGCCTTTTCCCATCCATGTTGAATGATGAGGTGACATGCTTGCATTTTGAGAGAAATACGTTAATGGGGCCAGCTATTTAGATATATCCCTTAAATCACTAAGCTCCCTGGATAAAATCGCCCAGGAGCGGGCTGGGCTGGCGGCGAGTGGGCCCTTCTGGTCAGCGTTTGGGAGTGTGGGCCTGGGCTGTCGGTGAGGGGAGGGAGGTCTTGGTGCGTCGTCCTGCACCAAATCACCCCTCCCCCGAGTGCCCCACGCACGCCGTCTCAGCCGCCGTTTGCTCCTATGCGCGGGTCGCCGACCGCCGCCCCGTTGCTGGCCGTCCATGCCCACGCACCCCTCCACACTTTCCTCATCCGCCGCCGCCGCCTGCGCGTACGCTGCGCCGCTGCATCTCGCCATGCCTCATCCGCCGCCCTCACCCCCACTGTGCCGGATGTCCTCGCCTCCTCTCGGGGTCTGAGTGAGGCGCCTAACACGGCCGCCGCTGCACCGGTTACCTATGCAGACATCCTGGCAATCCTCGCTGTTTGAGGGAGCCGCCGTCGCCGATTGCCACAAACTTGTGACTTGGGTTGTTTGTAACTTAATTATTTGGTCTTCTGTCTAATAAGACGCATATATTAGTTGCAAATCAGTTTTTTGTCAGATTGCACAAAATTCAGAATAAATCATGGTGATATTTTTTCTGGCAGGAAGAGGAGGAGAAACTGTTGTGGATACATATAAGAAGACCCTACAGAAGAAGAGGGGGAGGCATGTAAACAAAAAGCGGCTGCAGCCAAAGTCGAGACTGCAGAGTTGAACCAGAGATGCAGTAGGTTCAAAGCTTGTTATCCTTTTCAAATAATAGTGCAATCCTGATGTTATCGAGTTAATTTTGCTATGCAATAAAGACCTGATGATTGCCTTTTTTCGCTCCGTAAATTACATAAGCTGAAACCTCTTCTAGAAAGCAGAAGATCACACATCTGCTTTGGACCTATAGCTACTTTCATTCCCAATAAGAGCAGGTCTTGCATGCTCAGTGATAACTCTTCCTCCCATGTATGTTTTTATTTCAGCATAATCTTCTTTCTCTCTGTGTCTTATATTTCCACAATGAGGATTTGCTGCATGACCAATCCATTTTCTATCTCTCTGATATGTCAGTCTGGTGTCGACTTTCCGATGATTTGCATATGTCTAATTGGACTGGTAATTAGTTTTGAAATTAAGGTTTCCTGATTTGGGAGGAATATGTGTATGCACTGTTGTAAGCCTACATTACAAGAGAATGAATTGCGATAAATTCCTTATTATGTCCAGTCTGCACCTATAGAAAGAGTTGTATAGAATAAGAGAAAGAACTCTTTTAGGGTGATTGGCGTAGTATTGGGAGTACTACCCAGTACTTACTCCTCTGATTTTTATTAGCCGTCCGATTTGGTGGGGGATTAAAAATGATTAAATTTAATTTGCTTAATCCTAGAAGGGCATAATGGTCCAGGGTAAAATATTGTGCTTTCAACCGATCACGTCCACGACCAGAACCACGTCTAGTCGATCCAGATCGAGGTCAAGTCGTCGTCCTCGTCCCCTTCACTGTCTCCGACGTGCCCGGCGAGAGGAACCAATTCACCGTCCTCGGCCTCGTCCTCATCCTCCTCCTCGCCCCCTTCACTGTCCTCGACGTGCCCGGCGGCAAGAAGAAGAATAAGGCATCACATCTGCAGCGGTTGAGTTGGCGGCGACGGCGGCGGCGCTATAGGAACTCGCCCCCGGCCGATCCCATCTCTTCCCGACTTCCATCCTAAGGTATGAATCGCGCGAATCTCACTTGACTTGGATTTGTAGCCTGCACTTCCTACTTAGATTAGTTTAGTCATCATCAATTTAGGTTTCCCTAGTGCATGCAATACAATTTAGGATTTTTCATCATCCATGGTCAGTTAAGTAGTTTATGGACGTTGATGATCGGTTGGCATAACATATACAACGAGCAAAGTTTAAAATTCCACACAAGATTCTGTACTGGTTTTGCATGCATTTGTCTTTGTCGTTTGAGCTTTTTTTAATCTGAATGGTGATGCAGGAAGACATGGCGGATGTAAGTGATGAGTCTATGTTGGAGTACTATCATATTGCCAACAAGATGTTTGATAGTGAGGATGAAGGTCATAGATTCTATAACAAATATGGTCTTGAGAAAGGTTTTAGTGTCAGGAGAAGCTATGTTGAGTGGGATGGATCCAACAGCCATATAATTTTAAGGAAAATTGTGTGTAGTCGTGAAGGGGTTCGTGAAGAGAAGCACATGAAGAGGAAGATGGAAGATAGAAAGAGGAGGCCACGGAGTATAACTCGAGTAGGGTGTAAAGCTAAATTGGTCATTGCAAGACAGGAGGAAACAGGTCGGTGGTTTGTGAAGGATTTCATCGATGAACACAACCATCCTCTAGCCCCACGGGATCTTCGGGATCTTTCGTGTCTTTTGCGTTCACACAGAAGAATTAGCGATGAGCAGAAAGCGAACATTGCAGACATGGAAAAATCTGGGATCCGGAAACACCATATTATGGATATTTTGTGCATGCAATACGGTGGATATGATGAGGTTGGATGCACGACGAGGGACATTTACAATTGCTGCCATGCTAACAAGCAGGAATCAATCGCTTCCGGTGATGCTCAAACGGTGATCAATCACATGGTGGCGTGGCGAGAGCGAGATTCAGATTTTTTCTTCAGGTACTTGGTTGATGAAGTTGGCCATCTGAAGGGACTGTTCTGGTCTGATAGTCAATCCTGACTTGACTACGAGGCTTTCGGAGACGTTATTGTTTTTGATAGCACATACATAACCAATAAGTACAATCTGCCATTTGTGCCGTTTGTCAGGTTGAATCACCACCGCAGCACTGTTATTTTTGGATATGGTATCATTTCTCATGAAACAAGCCAGGCATACGAGTGGATGTTACGGACCTTTTCTGATGCCATGGGACAGAAGCATCCGATATCTGTGATCACGGATGGGGACCTTGCAATGCAGAGAGCAATCAGGGTGGTGTGGCCTGACTCAAACCATAGGCTGTGTATATGGCACATTCAGCAGAACATTGTACGTCATCTGCATGATGACGCGGTAAAGGAGGAATTCAGATCTTTCATATATGATACATCTTCCATTGAAGAGCATGAGAGAAAATGGTTACAATTCTTACAACGGAATAAAGTAACAAGTGAGGAGTCCTGTCTGCATCAGATGTATAAGATGAGAAAGTTGTGGTGTGCTCCATATCTTGAGGGGTGTTGTTTCCTTGGATTGAGCAGTAATCAGCGGAGTGAGAGCTTAAACTCGGTGCTACATACGCATCTTGAGGCTAAGATGACGTTGTTTCAAATGCTAGAGCACTATGAGCGTTGCCTTGCGTCGCGACGCTTGAACGAGGCTCTCCAAGACATCGAGGCCTTGCAGTCCGTTCCGTTCACAGAGGAAAATGCTTCAAGTCTTGAGAAACATGCCGCAAAAGTTTTCACTCCTGCTGTGTTTAAGTTGGTCTTATGGAGCATAAATGCTGTAAGCAAATGTGTGACCAGAGAGGTACTTGATGCATCAGAAGTTACCACATACGTTGTGTCTAAGAAGGAAAGAATGGATAAAAAGATCGAAGTGCGCAGTGAGGAGAAGGAAGGTGTGCTTCACAGGATCAGTTGTTCTTGCCGCAAGTTGGAATGCGTAGGCACACCATGTTCCCACATATTTTACATATTGGGAATTTTACAAGAAGAAAGACTGCCCAGGTGTTGTGTTCCCACTAGGTGGACAATGAGTGCAAAATGTGCATACGCAGCGACCAGAAAGAGCGAGATGTATGAATATTCTGCAAGCCTGCAAAGGTACCGTAAGTTGCAGAATTTTAGTCACGCGGCATGTTTCAAGGCATGCCACTCTGATGAGGCGTTTCAGCGTCTAAAGAGGGTTTTGGAAGGACAAGATGTCAGCAAGGAATCAAATATTGAACAAGCTGACAACAAGGAATCAACTAATGCTCAGAGTAACAGCATTAGGTTTGGCCCGCTGATGCCGCAAGCGGCTAACCTTGATGGTGAAGGTTTGGATATTGTTCTGGATCCCGTGCATGTGCTAGGCTGAGGTGCTCCGAAGAAAAGGTTACAGGCAAAGATGAAGAAGACAAGATCAAAGGGTAAATGTGGCTATTGTCACGTGGAAGGTCACAATCGACGTAGATGCAACAAGTTGTTAGAGGTACCAAATATGTACAAATTTAATTTTACCATGTGTCCAAATATATTGCATGGCATTAATTATATTCTTCTATGTAGGATCTCGAAGCAGAACTCTGATAGCTACAGCATTGTGCACACGGTCGGGGAGCATGTATGTCAACGATGAACCTGATGTTGTCGTGTGCATTGTTGTGTATGTTTAGTACCGTGTGACCTGGTCTTTAAAATCTACTTCATTGTGTCAGTTAGTTAGTGACTTCCTGATAATTATTTTTATGTATGACTCAGCGAATTGGTGCTCCACTCCCTTGTTACAGTATGAGTTTGGGATCTTTGGTTTGCATTTTCTATGTGAGTTTTTGATGTCCAACTTTAAGAATCATGGTGTCTTCGCGGCCAGCATGGAGCTCGTGTATTGTGGAGGAGAATATTTGGAAATAGATGTAGTGGAGGAATTAAATTTTGATCGCGGAAAAAAATATAGGCCGATATTGCATGCTGTCAAAAAAATACTTTCCGGACGTGACGCAACGTGTGTATGTTGTCGGAATTCGTTGAAATTTTGCATATAGTATTGGGGTGGGCATCCCCACTGGCTGGCAAAATTTGGTGTCATTCTGAAGATGACCTAATATTTGGTGTCATTCGGTGTGTCGGTGTGAATGCCGGGCAGGTGGCTGACCGGTCAGCAAACATGAATGCGTGTAAGAATCCGTCTCGTCGTCTCATCCAGTCACGTCCACTCTTACCGGCATGAATGCGGCAAGGAGAGCGGAGCGAGTGTGGTGTGGACGGCGCCGGAGCAGAGAGGGTCGGAGTGGCTATGAGCGGAGAGAAAAGTGGTGTGGTGTGGTGTGGACGGCGCCAGAGCTGTGCTTAAACGGTCACAGTCAGACAAAAAGTACGGGAAAACGGCTTCTTTTCTTGTTCCGTCTATCACGTTCTCTGTCTTCTCATCCAAAAGAAATCAACTACTGGACGAACGAATTACTACAGATATACGAGGCGATTGTCTAAAAAAAAGATATACAAGGCGCAGATTACGGCTACCTGTGGCGGCCGCCCATACCTGCCCCTACGGTGGCGCGGCGGTGCATGCATGGCGCTGGTAATCACGCGTGCACGATCGGCACACCCCGCCGCTAGCCAGACATGCATGAAGACCCACGAATCGCGCAGGGTATCCGCCTGGGGCCCGACAGGCGTACACGTGCGGGGCCCGCACCGAATCTGTCGGTCGGCCTGTCTCCGAGTGACGACGCGCGCGCGTGCGACGGCCCGACCTCTGGTCGCCGCGTGTGGATGGCGTCATGCGCTTTGCTGGGATCCGCTCCTGACGCCGCACCGATCCCGGAGCAGATCTCGTCAGGTCTGAGTCCGTGGATCCCGAAGACGATTCGCCAGCAGTTTTGTCACTTTGTCTCACATAAAATGTCCGTCTGGTTTATTTCCTCCACCGTTTTGTACCAATTTTTTTTTCTGTCGCAGTTGTACATGATCCTGCAGCACCTGGCGCGGGATCTTCTGCGGTCAGGTAGACAACCATCGCTAGCACAAGTGCGGCCACATCCACGACCACATAGCATGAATGTACATAAATGTGACTACATAGTTTTTTTTGCAAGGCCTGCTCACAAACAACTATACGGTTGGATATAAACACATGCATGTCGCGTCGTAAATGGAAATCACATTGTAGCAAAAATGTTGTTAAAAGACCTCTATCGTGAATGAATTGTTTCATAACTGCAAACATTCCTACAAAAACGAAAAATGTTTTCTTAACCTTAAAACGGTTCAAATAACATTAAGCCTCCTACAGAAGCTCGTCTCCGCTGCCAAAATCCAGTGACTTCTTCGTATTGGTCGTTGTAGTTTGCTTCGGGCTTGGCGACGACCCACCTTCTCCCATATTTTTACACGGTACATCAATGTAACCTAAGGAGTCCAGTTGTGCCTGTGCCTCACGCTCTCTAGCCAGACCCTCCGCCTCCTCCATATCTCGGATGCGCAGTTCCTGTCAAAAATCATACGAAGGTATTAGGACAAACTTAAAGATGATGAAGCCGTAAAATTGATGTAACATGTAGAATAGAAACCTCTGAATCCATGTCCGAATACTCATAATCATCTTTCGGTGGACGATTATACACTAGGTACAAATGACATGTCTTGCTGCCGTTCAGAAGGGAAATCATCTTTGCAAAATCATCTGGTCCTGAAATCAGGAACATTCCTTCTGGTAGTTTGCACGCATGCTCAGGTAAGAAGTGGTACAAATCTGAATCCTTTTTATAACCAAATCCAGCCATTTCTTTCATGAGAAAAGCGTAGTCCAATACGCCGGGTTTAAACAATCTCATCTCGCAGGGTCTTCCCTCGAAGTATCCTGTCGGGACATGCGAAAGCTCATAATCCCTATGAATAAAAAATTCCAACCAGCACCTACATACGAGTATCTCACGTGAGATTTAATACATTGCAATGAGCAAAGGGCCAAACATAATTTTGGATGTGCGTAGCAACATCGCGACATAGTTACCTTATTATATCCGAAGGAATCTTCATCTGGAGTGATTGGGGATTGTGCCATCTCTGGATGCTTAGCCTACGTATGAATCACCGACACAGGGTTACACACAAATTAAAAATGGTCATACAAAATGTTGGCTGTGAATGTTTACCATGTGTGCGAGGTACTTACAGGGGGAGAATTGAAGACATGTTGTTTGACTGGAGTGCTGTAGCATTCAACGGGTGACACCGACATCGCAAGGCCTGGAGTGATTGGGGACTGTGCCGTCTGACGATGCTTAGCCTACATATGAATCGCTCACATAAAGTTACCCACAAATAACAAATGTCCATACAAAATCTCGGTCGTGAATGTATAGCATCGGTGCAATGTACTTACAGGGGGAGAATTGAAGACATGCTCTTGGGGTGGATTGTTGTGGCATTGAACGTGGGACTGTAACATTGCACGGTCTTCCATAATCTTTCCTTCCATTTGGACCTACTCCACCATAGCCTTGTAGTCCATGTCCTTGCGCTCCTTTTGCAGCCTAATGTCCATATCCGCACGTGCCTGCAACACATTGGTGTCCATCTTGACACACTCTGTCTGTATAAGGCCGTCGACAACCTTCCGGTCCTTTTGCAAAGTCAGCTGCATCTCCTTGTACTCAAGCTGGAACTTCTTTTCCATCTCCTCACGGTCCCGCTGAAACTTTTGTTCCATCTCTTCACGCATCTGCTTAATCTTTCGAGACATATCAGCACGCTCATCCTTTAGCATCTTGTCAACGTACGCACGTTCTTGTTTGAGTTTCCTGTCCATCTCATCGCGTTCCTGTTAGACATTCACGTCGATCTGCCAGCGCGCTTCATGCAACAACCTGTCGTACTCCGCACGGTTGTGATGCAGCTGTGAATCCATGGTCCCTACAACACCAGACACAAGAATGCAATTAATGAGATCCACATTGTCAAAATATACCGATTCTCATTAAAACATATGACTATTTCAATATCTCAAAATGTAAAATAGCATGGTATGTGAGACAAACTGACTCCTAAATTTCCAGCAAAAGCTCAAATCTCCCAACATTCCTATTCCTAAATTTGCTATCAACAACCTCATCCAAATCAGTCGTAAGAATCCTGCAACTCCTTCAACAATACCTCCTTTACTCTTGTATTGTGAACAAGTCTGTGTACGGCACATCTAAGTGGCTAAAGCAAACCTCATCCAAATCATTCCTACTAATCCAACATACCTCAAAGGTCTAGTAAAGTAACTCCACCGAGAAAATATATCCATAACCAGATCGTATGATCACCTACCCCTAACAAGCAATCGCAAAGCTCTTGCATAAAATTCTTTACTCGAACCTCATCCAAATCATTCCTAGTAATCGAGCATAGCTCAAAGGTCTAGAAAATTTACTACACCGATAATATATATCCCTAACCAGATCATATTATCAACTATTGTGAACTAGCAATCACATACCTCTTGCATAACAGCCTTTACTCCAATTAACGACAACCACCCACAATCTTGCACCCAAACAGTACCTTCCACGAAAAACTAATCTCCCACGAACAACTACCAAAAATCTTGCACACAAGATGGCATCTCTAATCTCATCACAACTGCCTTCTTGGTCCAACCAACGGAAAAATGTATCAACGTTGCAAGAGATGGGAGGAGACGTGGAGGATGAGTGTCGGTTCTAAATCCGGCATATCTCGTAGTTGGGGTCCTAAGCTAGGCGTCTTGGAGCGATGGTAACATGGACACAGGATTTTACCCAGGTTCGGGCCCTCTCGAAGAGGTAATACCCTACGTCCTGCTTTTGATTGTATTGATATGGCGTGTAGTACAGAGTACATGTATCTACCACGAGATTGTTCTAATGAATATGAGATCTGATCATCTATTGACTAGCCTGGCCTTGGTTTATATATGCACCGGAGGCCTAGGGTTTAGAAGAGTCCTCGTCTTGTGCGCCAAGTCTTGTGGAATCTTCCTCCTGGTGCACGGGGTCGTCCGCAATCCGGCCTTCCTTCAATGAGTTAAGAGCGGCCCGTTAGTCTGGCCTATAGGAGATAAGCCGGCAGCCCGAATACCCCCTAGTCCGGGACACCCTCAGTAGCCCCCTGAACCGGTCTTCAAGTTGGGGACGCTGCTCGGTTCTTTCGAACTGTTCTTCGTCTTCGGTCGTCGGTCTTGAAAACTGGTTCAACAAATCTTCCCATCTCCGATCTTGAGGATCGCCGAGGTGTATCCGAAGAGTTCATACGTCGGGTATCCGAGGAGCCCCTTTTAGGTTCTTGGACTTTATCAATGCCTTGTTCTTTTTTACGCCATACCCCGGGTTTGAAGTTTTTCCCGTGCGGCGGTGTCCTCTTGCGTCCGAGCTCCAACGCCGGACTGCATCCGAGGTGTCTTTTGCAGCCGAGCTCCAACGCCGGTCTGCATCCGAGGTACATTCTAGCAGCCGAGCTCCAACGTCGGTCTGTATCCGAGCTCCAGCGCCAGACTGCATCCGAGGTGTCCTCTTGCAGCCGAGCTCCAACGCCGGACTGCATCCGAGGAGGAATAGAGTACCTCGTATTTGAAAAAGTTTGAAGGAGGTTATCCGAGCTTAACGCCGAAAAAGTTCTCTATGGAGCCAGCCACTCGCAGCCGAGCTTTATGCCGGACTGCTTCCGAGGTGGTGCACCACCTCGGCCGTGGGCTGATTTTTTGTTGATTGGTGCAATTTATTCTCTGCCGGGATGTATAGCCAGTAGCCCTCAAGGTGTGTGTCGGCCTAAAATCTGAGATGCACCTGAAGGAAAACATAAAACCGCTGATCCCAGTAGCCCCTGAGACTCAGGTCGATTCACGAAATCGGCCTGAGGATCAACTCCTAGCTCGGCAGCATACTTAGAAACATAAACGCGGTGTGCATAGTTCTCGAGACTCAGGTTGGGTGCGGCCGACCAACCTGAGGATCATAATCTCCTCGGAAACTGTTTCGCACTTTGTAAATTGTCTGCATTGAATCGTCGATGCAGTAGCCCCCGAGACTTGGGTTGGGCAACATGGCCGACCCTAGGATCGTATCTCCTTGGGAACTAGTTCAACTGCCATGTACGTTTTGACAACGCCGAGGTGCAGCTCGGCAGGAAAGATGCCGAACTACAGGTCGGAAAAAATTCCCCGAGCAAAACCATCACGCAGAACACCTCGATCAAGAGGATGCCCCGCCTCCTGAAAAAAACATAAAAATAGGTTAAAGGTGCCATAAGCTCGGAAAACCAAAAAACTTATGTGAAAACTTTACGTCCGAAGTAAATCAAGTTTTTTGGTGCCAATCCGAAAATTGGTCTTTAAAATTAAATTATGCTTCTGTCGTGCTTTAACATGATACGTCCGATCTCTAGACTTCAAGCGGGCCAGCCTTCGGCTTCAACCTCCTATCCCGAAGGCGGAGTGTTTCTCAGGCCAGTTTAGCGAACTAAACTCGAGCGACTTTAGAGAGAAACCAGGCGACCCGGCTATTGACCACACACTCGCGTCGGAAAAAGGAGTAGTAGAAAAAGACTTTGCAACGACTAAGAAGAAAACACTTATTATAAAGCGGCACATATAAATTTAAGAGCCCCCAGTTAACCTGGTTAAAGGAAGTGTTTTTAACAAATAGAGTTTTTGTCTAACACAAATATAATGCTTGGTTGAACCGCACAGAAATTAAAAATTGAAAAAAGTTGAGCTTGAAAGCGACTTAGCTGGTTAATGTGCTCGGCGTTGATGACGTGGTCCGAGTTTGTGGCAGGTCGAGCTCCCAGCCCCCAAGCCGGTCCCGAGGTGCCCGAGCGAAGAGCTCGGCTTGATGAAGTGGTAGTACAACACTGCCAATATGTTGAGGCGAAGCCCCGTTCCAGCCGAGCTGACGAAGCTGGTCGGCTGGTGACGCCGAAGTCCGCGGAGTAGGTTGATGAAGAGATGGGGAAGCCCCCGGTCCAGCCGAGGTGACGGGGCAGGTTGATAAGGTGACGTTGCAGCCCCCATGCCAGCCGAGGTGTCGAAGCAGGTCGGCGTGGTGGACATCAGCTTGAAGAAGCAACGGCGCGGCGATGCCGACGCTGGTCGGAACTTGTGACACGGTCAATGCCGGCTTAAGAAGTGACCACGTGGCGATGCTGGCGCGCCCGACCCGTGCAATCCGTGGGGCGACGATCTTGTCTTGACGATTATTTGTCCTCCATGATGCCGAACTCTTGGTCGGCTTGCCGACGTGAAGATCCGAGGTGGTTGTCGTCGGCTCAATGAAGCGACGGCGCAGTCGATGCTGGCGCAGGTCTGCAGCCATGGAGCAACGTGGCCAGGCTGGTTTGACATCGGCGCGACGACGAAGATCGCCTCGGAAAAGGCTTAAAATTTGCAGGCACGTGCTTGAAAACAAAACACAATACCCTATAAAAAATTCCCTTCAAAAAGGATGTCCGCTAATCTGTTCATGAAAAAGATGAACTCGGGCCGGATTCGTTTTCGCGCAGAAAACAGATCCGAAAATTGATTCACTCATCGGACGCTTCCCAGATTTTGAACGGTCGGATCGAGCTGAAATTTTGAGGGGTGGTAGATATTTGAATTCCGCAGCCGATGAACGGTTGGATCTTCCAAAGGACGTCCGAGCTGACTGCTGGACTCCTCGCCCTAAACTCGTCCAGATTCCCATCCAGATTCGACAGGGCTCCGGTATATCGGAGATTCCTCCATCGGAACGCGACGAAATTTTGCAGGGTTGTTCTAGACTCAATTCAGCACAATTCCACCGAAGCAATCGTCAAAGCGACGCTCGAGGAGACGGGGACGGCGAACATGAATCCGCTGTCCAGAAAAAACTGCATGATCGCGCGAGGGCAATGTTGATGTTGAGCCCCCGAGCACCATGGACGATTTTTCCATGATCCCGGATGAGATCGGAGTTGATGATGACGAAGACATCCGTCCGAACTTGATGATACGAAGAGAAGCCTAGTCCTTGGTCCAGCCAAGGTGACCAGTCGGGTCGGCGACGAAGATACCGACGCTGACAATGTAGCTCGGTTCCGACGCGTAGATCGCGGTGGAGCCGATCTAAATTCCCATCGCACCGCGGTGACTACCCAGCAGGCTCTCAATGAAAGCACCAATGTCGGTTCTAAATCCGGCATATCTCGTAGTAGGGGTCCTAAGCTAGACGTCTTGGAGCGATGGTAACATGGACACAGGATTTTACCCAGGTTCGGGCCCTCTCGAAGAGGTAATACCCTACGTCCTACTTTGGATTGTATTGATATGGGGTGTAGTACAGAGTACATGTATCTACCACGAGATTGTTCTAATGAATATGAGATCTGATCATCTATTGACTAGCCTGGCCTCGGTTTATATATGCACCAGAGGCCTAGGGTTTAGAAGAGTCCTCGTCTTGTGCGCCAAGTCTTGTGGAATCTTCCTCCTGGTGCACGGGGTCGTCCGCAATCCGGCCTTCCTTCAATGAGTTAAGAGCGGCCCGTTAGTCCGGCCTATAGGAGATAGGCCGGCAGCCCGAATACCCCCTAGTCCGGGACACCCTCAATGAGACCTTTTTACTCCGGCGTCGGCGTGGGCGTCTGCGGAGCGATGGCGCGATCCCGGCGACGGCTACGTCAGGAGACAAAAACTTGATGGGGCGGTTAAGATAGGAGGGATATGCGCTACGATGGAATGGTATATATCCGTGATTTCAGGGTCAATTATATATTTCCAAGTAATGCGCATGGATGGAACGGTATCCGTCTGTGATTTTTGGGTCAGTTACTCATTTGGAAGATTTGTTAGTTAGCCTATTTAAAGGGAGCACGATCCTCTGGTGTTGGTGTAAGGGTTTGTTGGGCCAGCGCACAAACATCCCTAGTTCTGCTCTAACCCAAAGGATTAGGGCGACCGTATGCCATTGTCGCCGTCGCCTATACCTAATCAACCATGTCGTCCTCGAGCTCGATTAGGTGTGCGCTCAGGGGCCGATCAGTTGCTGTGCCCCTGATCCCTTGCCCTGACTGTGGCGAGACGGTGAGATTCTATCTCTCCAGTACCGAAGAGCACGATGGCTGGGTGTTCTACAAGTGCAAGCACCACGATGTACAATCTCTTTTTACTATTGGGTTGAGATTTGCTGCAGGAGTAATTTTTTGTACTGTTTCATTAGTGCTGGTTTGATTTGTGCTCATTTGATTCATAGGATACATGTGATTTCTGGCGCTGGGAACTAGAGTACGTGGATCATCTTGTAGGTACAAGTGTCCTTGTTGGTGCTGCTGCCGTTGATGCAATTGGTGCAGCACAGGAAAGAAGGGAAGAGCTACAATGCGCAAAAAAACACTGGGGAAAGAATGCATGTACCAACAGAGGGAATATTGGAGGCAGGACCAATTACAGTCAGAGCAATGTGCCAACCATTACCAACCCCCAAGCGTATACGATGTTAGGATTAGGGAGACAAATTGTTTTTGTGATGAAGCTGCTGACGGCTAGTGTAATGGTGTTGTGTGTGTTGTGTGTGATGTTGATTCTGAAGAAATAATCTATTTGTGATCGTATCATGGTGATTATCGTGGTCACTTGTAATAACAGCTTAAAAAGAAGAGGTTTTGTAACATGCTCCCTCTTACCCCCCTTTTTCACATGAGAGGTAAGAGTATGAAATAAATCTGAGCCGATGGTTGCATTAAATAGTTGTTATGATAAATTCTTACCTTCTTAACTCTTATGTGAAAAGAGGGGGTAAGAGGGAGCATGTTAAAATTGCTCAAAAAAGAATGAATAAAGCGAGTTCCAATGAAGACAATCGAATGGTAAAACATAAACTACCATTACAAGTCTTGCACACAATCTTGTGCACGAACACAAGAGTTCCATGAAATAGTAATAAAGTACCACATTACAGCAATGACTTAAAAAGCCCTTAATTTATTTTCGCACACTACGTTTTGCCGAAACTACCCGAGAGGCACATCAGGAACATGGGAAACAAACAGATAAATCCCATGATCTCCCAGGTACAGCAACATCAGCACCTTGTGTCCTAATACCAAGAATTTTTTCCTTCTTCATGAACTCGTTCCATTTGTTGACGCAGACACGATCGTCAATATCAGAAATGGTGTACGTACTTGACACATTAGTGTGTGGATGACAAACAATGGTTATCGCACCATATTCATCCATGTCTTCGGGGACAACACGATGAGGCAGTTTCTGTTTGAACAACATATTTGTTACGTCAGCACATTCGCAACTTATTGGTATGTAGTAAAGGAAAAACAATTAATTTGGAACAAAGCTAAAAACATACTGAAATGACACAAAGTATAGGAAGAACAAGAAAGATGGTTACCGCGAAGTTCTTGTTGCAATCTGACCATGTCAAGGTATGGAGGAATCCATAAGCTCTTCCTTGATCATAGTTTCCAGCATCATGATGCTCCACTAACTTGTCAAGGTTCATCACTTGGCGTATGACATTCTCCATCATTCTCCAGTTGAAGTTTGTCCCCTCAGTTACAGCGACATTGTCAATAATATCTCTTTTCTCATTGGACAATTGGTAGTATGCTACAATATTATAGCACACACAATTTAATTTACAACCTATGGTATATGATATAGTAAGAGTAATAAAACTTGCAGGAACAAGAAAGTAGTTTACTTGGATGTATGATAGGCAAATTTCCAGTTGTCGCAAGGCTACTTGGTAGTTCAGAGTTGTCAATACTGAACGTAATCTCCTGACCCACATAAAGCGTGTAAACTCTAACAAATTCCTTCCAAGAATCCCCAGAAATGTATGTCAACCCATTTTCGTTGGTAATATCACATGGGAATTCAAACCCCTCACTGGTAGTGAAACTTCCATGAAAATTCCCATTTTTTCCCAAGGGCACTCTGAAATTCTGCAAGAAACTGTATCTGCTGTAGCAGGGGATAACATGAGTAGCATATTTACGATTGTTAATAAATATGAAGTACCTACTAATACAAACAGTTGGCCCAATCAAAGTTTGCCAGAAATAGATGACTAGCAAAGTAGATCACTAGTTCATAACAGAAATATCATATAACCCCATAGAAGATTTTAATTTACATGCACGTACACGAAACCATTTGATCAACTAACAAATCTACATGCAATATAACTCTTATTTCAGTCAACATTACAAAAAACTGATAAGTACAATATTACTGCCTCCTTCCCAAAATTGTTGACAAAGAAGTGTACATACAGATGTATGTACCACGAAAACATGACTAGATACATCCGTATTTAGACAAATCCAAGACATTAATTTTGGATCGGACGGAGTACTAAATTTCTCATGATATTTGGTATGAGACATGTCAGACTGTATCTTACTGTCCTGTTTGCAAATCCCGCGCGCAGGGTGACGGTAAAAAACTCCCTCATCCGATGCTCACCGGGGCACAAACCCTTGGTGTCCAAACAAATGCCACACTACGATTCGAGAACAATCACATCATCAGTTTTATCATAAAGATTTGTGCTAACTGTTGACTTCAGATCTGACTGATTCTGTAGTGCAAATATGTACCGCGCTCTTCTCCTTAACCATTGTCGCTCGAGGGTGATCGGCACAAAACAATGCCTCGGAGGACGGTCCAAGTAGCGCAGGTAAGAGAGAGGGACGCGAGGAGGAGGCGGCGAGAAGATCAGTGACGTCCGACCCCTAAGGTGACGATGGCGGTGGCGGTGGCGGTGGCGGTGGCTGGCGACTTCGATAATGCGCGTGAGCCCGGCGTCTCCGATCTGATCTTGGAGCGGACGTGGCGGTGGTAGGAGGCCCGGATGCCGCGGGTGGTTATGAGGGAGGAGGTGCAATCACGGGATTTCGGGAGAGGTGGTGTGCGTGAGTTATGGGATCTTCGAACATATATCAACAAGATTAAAAAAAACATTATGTTGTGCTAAAAAATACATTTTGTAAGGGCTGAACTAGTTTTCTGGTTTCAAACAAGTATGAACGATATATAATTCAAAATTTGGCCTTATCCATTTTCCAACTTTCTTTCAGTACATGCCATGACCAAATCAAGCAAGCATGCAAAATGGTTTTCAGTTTAGCCAAGTTTTCCATTTTGTGGAATTTTTTCGGTCCAGAATGCCCGAATGTGGCCGGACGTGACAACACTTGCAATCATTGCTGAAAATGGTTCAAACTACGCATGGAGGCCTACAATGGCGATGAATTGTCACCCCAAAAAAGTTGGGATGATTTAAGATATGTCAATAAACCATCATGTGGTTTCGGAGGGTGCCAGGCAAGCCCGGAAGGGCGAGTCTGGGGGCACCTCCATATTAACACCATATACAAATGATCCCAACTTTTTTCATGGCCTCCTATGAGAAAATCAAGCAACGATGCAAAAATGGTTCTCAGTTTAGACAATTTGTCCATGTTCTAGAATTATTTTTATCAAAAATGCCCGAAAACTGGCCGCACGTGACAATACTTGCAAACTTTACTGAAAATGGTTCAAACTTGGCATGGAGGCGTAACATGACCAGGAGTTGTTACCCCCAAAAGTTGGGTTGATTTCAGAAAGGTCAAGAAACCAGCATGTGCTCTCAGAGGCTGCCAGGTTAGCCCCCGGAAGGGCGCGTATTGGAGCACCTACGTGTTTACAATATATACAAGTGATGCCAACTTTATTTCATGACCCCCCATGACAAAATCAAGCATGCATTCACAATGGTTTTCAATTTGGCCAACCTTTTAATCCTTTTCCAATTTTCGAGCGAAAAAGACCAATAAACATCTCCTGCATGGTGTACCCCCCTAGACACCCATCGAAAGGGGGTGGCACATGATGCATTACACTTTGTTTGTCTTAGGGTGGACCTAGTTGACACACCGACCCTAGTTGGATCATTGGGCTACAACGGATTCCATCCCGTAGAATCGATCAGGTACATCAGCTGCCCCCGTCCAGAACCTTCCTGCTACACTCTCCACTTTGTGAAGCAAGTACATCATCAAAGATGTGAAATTCCCTCTAGCTTTTTTAGTGCATTCCATGACCAAATCAAGAAAGCATGCAAAATGCTATTCAGTTTACACAAAATTTACCATTTACTGTAATTTTTCCGGTCGAAAATACCCGAAAAGTGGCCGCACGTGACAAAACTTGCAAACTTTGCAGAAAATGGTTCAAACTTGCCATGGTGGCCTAACATGGCCTTGAATTGTGACCCCAAAAAGTTGGGTTGATTTCAGACAGGTCAGGAAAGCAGCATGTGCTCTCAGAGGGTGCTAGGCTCGGCCGGAAGGGCGCGTCTCGGGGAACCTCCATGTTCACACCATCTTGATATGATGCCAACTTTATTTCATGGCCTCCCATGACCAAATGAAGCATGCATGCACAATGGTTTTCAGTTTGCACTAGTTTTTCCATTTTCTAAACCCTAAACCCTAAACGAAGGCAGTGGATGTACCTCATCGACTCTATGGGATGGAATCCAGTGTGGACCAATGCCCCAACTTGGTTTGGTGTGTCAATTAGGTCCACCCTAAGGCCAACAAACTTGAAGGCATCATGTGGTACCCCTTTCGATGGATGTTTAGGGGGGGGGGGTACACCGTCTGGGAGCTATTTACTGGTTTATTTCAATCGAAAAATGAAAAAAACATCAAAATGCTGTCAAACCTTTAAAGCATTGTGCATGCATGCTTGATTTGGTCATGGGATGCCATGAAAAGAACTTGGAATCTTTTGTAGATGGTGTAGACCCGGAAGGGCCCGAGACGCGCCCTTCCGGGCTAGCCTGGCACCCTCCGAAAGCACATGCTGGTTTATTGACCTATATGAAATCAACCCAACTTTGTAGGGTTACAATCCATGGCCATGTTAGGAATACATGCCAAGTTTGAACCCTTTTCAACTAAGTTTGCAAGTTTTGTCACGTGCGGCCAGTTTTTAGGCATTTTGGAGCGAAAGAATTCAAGAAAATGGAATTCTTGTCTAAACTAAAAAGCATTTTGCATGTTAGCTTGTTTTGGTCATGGGATTATATGGAAAATAGTACAGATCATTTGTATTTATTTCTGAACAACATATTTGTTTTTTTTCTTGGGAACAATAGCTACTAATGTTGCAACCTCCCATAACTAACGCCGCCCAACTCTCCCGAAATGCCACGATTATAGCTCCTCCCTCGTAACCACCCGCGGTATCCGCGCCTCCTACCACCTCCCACGACCGCTGCAAGATCAGATCGGAGCCGCCGGCCACCGCCCATCGGGAACGTGACCTGAGGGGTCGGACGGCACTGCTGTTGTCGCCGCCTCCTACTCGCGTCAACGCGCCGCTGCTCCTGTTGCAGCCGTCGAGCGCGATACAGCCACCTGTATTGTGCGACGCACTATCCCCCGGCAGCAATTAGCCGCCATTGTCTCGGACAGAAGGTATTACCTAATCATAGCTCTGATTAATCTTTCTTAGCCGGACGTCTACTAGTTAAACCCTCATAGGATTTGCACAATTTATTCCAGGCGGCAAGATATTATCGTAATCATTTTCTCCTAATCAATCTTGCCAATCCGAACACTACACGAACGTGGAAAGAGGTAATACCACAACAATAGATGGTTATCTCTTGCATGAAATAACACGTCATATGTTTAAGAAGTCCAAAACCCTAGTTAAACTGTGCTAATTTTATGCATGAGCAAAATCGGTAGTGTGCTTATACTTACAAGTGGTTCATATGGTAAAAATAGTCATCCATACCTGATATAAGATTTTAATTTTTTATACATTTGTCAATATTAAGTGCAAATTAATTGACCCGGTTTTGCTTTTGTTCCTTACGTGCCAGGAAAATGGAAACTACAGCTAAAAGTACTGCTAATGGAGAAAAACACTTCTCCGAAATGACCGATGAGGTCCGTAATTGACATTTTGTTTGCAAACTTTTCGTACATTTACTTCTTTCATAGTCGCTAAAATCTAATGCCACTTTGCAGGAACTGTTTGCGAAGCACGCTCATATGAAGTTAGCATGCTCACCGTCAAGGTTCGCCAAAACCATGGAAATGTTATCCCCAAAACACATAGAGTCCATCACAACAAATACCGGTCTTGGGGGTCTAACCAAGATGCATGACTTTAATCTCCGGCGCATGATGTTGGTAAGACTAGCCAAGAGCTTCGATAGTGAGGCGGCGTCGATTACCATTGGTAAAACGCCCATTCCTATCACCGCAGAGGACGTGCACCATATATTTGGCCTTGCGATAGAAGGGGAGGATATTGATAAAAAGATGCAAAGCACAGCAGATCCAAAATTGTTTAACACATATCAAAACAACGGGGTAATTTCGGTGTCTAACCTTGAGAATGCGATCAGACTTTCCAAAACTCCGGACGAGGATGTCCTGGTGCGGTTCGTTCTGTATGCAATCGGTACTATTTTAGCACCAATAGCACAATCTTATGTCGACGCGAAATATCTTAAACTTGTTGCAGATATTAAAAGCATTCGGAGATTGAACTGGGGATGTTTCACACTGAATAACTTGTTCACGTCCCTTTACAAATTTAACAATCTTGATCAAGTTCTCTACAAGGAAATCTTCCTCTGCTCCAGGTTAGTGCTACATCACTAGTTAACATTCTACAATTGTTGTTCTGTTGTCTATCTCTCTATACTGATGAAGTAATGTATTGTGTAGATTTGGTACTGGGAGCACGTGCGTACTGGCAAATTGATGTATCCTAGTATACCCCCACCATTGGTCGCACGATGGGATGAAAGCACGTCAAAAATAAGAACAGAAGCTTACAACACAGGAGGTCTTCATAAAGGACTGGTATGTTTCTAGATTTGATCCTTCTATAACCGGTTATTTATTTTCTACTAATGATCCATTCTACCTGATTCAAAGGTTGTGATGGAAATTTGTGCTCGACAACCACATGCCGACAATAGAAATGATCCACGAAGCAATAATTTTGTACATGTGGATGAACATGATTCGTATCGAGCACAATCACAGGGTCAAAATATGAGTAGCCAACAAGTAAGCCCTTCGAAGACAATTTTTTTTCGAATACCACTAAAAGGTCGCATCGAACCTCATTCATTTAGCTTTGTTCTCAACGGGGTGTTATTTCGTTTGCACAAGTGGAAATGATAGTTGCAGCCATGAATGCACGTTTTTTCTGAACAAGAGAAGAAGATAGGCAGACAGCTAATGGAACTTGAGCACAGATTTGACGCGAAATTCCTCACCATCAGCGAAGAGTTAATCGACCTTAAGAGTAAATCTGCCAGTAATCCTAGGCTCTCGATGGCCGAGGACGAAATTAAAGACTTAAGGAGGGAACTGCAGGTATGTCATGTTGTCCATTTTTTATTTTTATGAATATGTTCCTCCATATTCATTATTGTTTATATTGTTACAGGAATTAAAAAACCAAAATAAAGGCAGCCAACAATCCGTGTCACACAAGGCAGGCGTCGAGGTGATAATTATGGCCCCACACGTACCTACTATTAACAAACTACTTCTAAGCGACCATTTTTTAATGTAGGAACAAGTCAATGTGCGCAGTGAATCCTTCACAGCAACTCCTAAGTTTGACGCATCCACGGCACATACTTCGACTCCAACACCAAGTGCAAGACACGTCCTGCCGAACAAGGAGGATCCTCGAATCACACCGTCGAAGCCTCTGTTTCATAATGATTACAAGCTGACAGACGAGGACTTAGAGGCAGCCGTTTTCATACGCGGAACACACGACCCTGTTGAAGTAGCTCTAATCGGAGACATTCCCCTCACAGCGGGAAAACTCAAGCGAAATTTGAAGAACGAATACATCTACGATGATGTAAGCCCCTTGTACTCCATTGTACATGAAGTATTGGAACTGCTGGCGTATTATTATATGATTACAAATTTGGCAGGTTATTATGGCGTATGCTCACATCAGCGGAGTTGAGAATGATACTACGTCAATCATATCCCCCGCTGAAACTAGAAAGCTGTTAGAATCAAATGGGGTTAATCCTAGGGGACGTGGAAGCTCGTGGGTTGCTCATGTTGCAAATAAATTTGTAGGACGCCGAAAGGTACCCGTTTTTCTCACTTTCATATTTCGTATAGATAGTGTAGACGAAACATTTCAGGGGTCCCCCAAACCATAATTGTTTTGCATATGTAAATTATTCCGTGCAATGAGTCCGCTTTTATTTTACGGCAGGTGCACATCCCGTTGAATGTACATAGTAACCACTGGATGCTAATGCTGTTTAATTTCGACAAAGAAGAGATTCAAATCCTAAACTCCTTGAAAGATCATTTTGACAAGGAGAAGGAAACTGCTCTTGTAAGTGTTCTCTTGCTGCCTCTTTACCGTCGCATGGAACATGAACTCCCAAATCACCGTAACCCTTTGTAAAACTCGTATTATGCTAGGTGGAGTCGATTCAGAACTGCATCGACGAAGCGGTGAAGGATGGCTTGTTAACAACAGCTAAGCCCATCAAAATTGGCGAGTGGGTGGTAGTATGCTATGACAACATACCACAACAGAAGGACGGGTACGTACAACCTCCTAAATTATTCCTCGCCGACACGTCCAAGTTTACTAAACTTAAACTAAACCTTGCAGGCATTCATGTGCGCTGTTCACACTGAAGTACATGTTGACATGGAACGGTGTAGATTTTACCGAGAATTTGGAGCAGGTCAGTCAAACACTATATTTAATTTGAAATATCTTTTGCCTCAGTGCTGTGCTGACATATGTGTCACTTATCAAATATAGTCACAGATAGGGATTTTCAGCTGGAAAATAGTTTCAAGCCTGTTGCGTTCAAATTGCAACAGTCTTCGCCTCGATTCATATAAGTACCCCATAACGGTTAGCGATACAGCACTGATATTTCATTTTTTTCATAGGTCTCATGATTTGAACGAATGCACCGATGTCTGCTGTACAGAAGGAGGCGTATGAAGCCCATGTTGCATCGCAACATAAGGGTTTAGAAGACGACGTCCAAGAAATGAACGAACCTATTCTTTGCAACAAAACAAACACGTCGAGCTCCCAAAAGGATCCCGACACCCCCAGCTCCCCAAAAAGGCGGAGACCATGTGGACGCCCGAGGAAGATTGTCGATGAAGTGCAAGCTACAAAAACAAAAACTCATGAAGAGCTCTAACTTAAATTTGATACGAAGACCATTGCTAAACGTGTGGGTTCGATATCAGCACGATCACGCAGACCATCACAAGCTTTGTTGAGTTCATTCAAGGAATGCAAATGGTAGTTTACGTATGTACTGGATAGCACTGGAGTTATCACTTATGGTACATATGTCATTTATGCTATGGTGATCTTAGTTACGCAAGCACTGCTATATAGTTGGATTTCATCTTTATGTTGCTATCCATGAAACAGCAACTCCCCTAGTCAAGTAATACATGGTAAGTTTTTTTTTCCAAAACTCATAGTAGGTGCTTTTGGCAATCATGTGCATGCTCTACTTTTGGCAATAATTAATACATGTTTTACGATTTTTTTGCTTCAACTGGAAATAGGCACTCTTGGCAAACATGTTGCATGCTCTACTTTTGGCAACAACTAGTACATGCTCAGTTATTATCAGAATCTGGCTGTAGTAGCTTTTGGCAATCAAGCGCATGCTCGACTTTTGGCAATAACTAATACATGCTCAGTTCGTTTGCTTAAAATGGCAATAGGTGTTATTGGCAAACAGTTGCATGCTCTACTATTGGCAACAACTACTACATGATCAATTCTACTTGCAGCAAACATCCCTACATATGACTAAACATCTTCACTTGAGAACTGAACATATTCAGTTTAGGATATAGCAGGAGCATCTTCAATTAGAGATAGAACATCTCCAGTTCAATATATAACCTGAACTTCTTTAGTTTAGGGCAAACTTGTACCATAGATCACCATCGTTACGTAATTAGGCCTTGTACAATGCAGGGCGATTAGGGGAGGTGCATAGAAAAATAAACCGGTATTTCTTTAAACACCAGCGCTTATTACTACAGGGTAGACGCATAATTACGTGTCTCTCCTGCGGAAATAGTCACTGGTGCTCCAGAGAACTCGGTTTATTTTCCTACGCATCTCCCTAACCACCTACCATTGTACAAGGCCTTAACACACATCATCAAAGTACTGGCAAACACTTAATTAAGACGGCAGATTAATATGATAGGCACTTAAGCTGTGCGGCGCATAAGTACGATTAGAGTACGTTGGGGCATCAGTTTGAAACAACGACAACCAAAAGACATGATTTAAACATAAACAGGTGCGGTGGGACTGGGGCAGCAGCAGTCAGGCAGGCAAGCAGGGCATCAGTTCTTCGCCTTCTTGGCCGGGCGAGGAGGGGGCGGGACGTAGAACGCCTCATGCCCTACCACGTACTTTCGGAGGAAGGCGCCGAAGGCCGCATGCCCAGCCTTGACAATGGGCTTGTGCTTCTTGTCTGATCCCTTGCCAACGCCCGTGGCGTGCTGGATCATGCTATTGAAGTCCCTCGCGATGACCTTGGTACAGAAGGGGCAGGATATGTATCCGTACCTCTTCTGGGTGCGGTACGGGATTTCCCCGTTCCGCAGCCTCCTCGGGATGTACCGGCTCTTGTTGTCCCTGCTATCTTTGTCATGGTCCACGTCTTCGTCAGCTTCCTGTGAAATAGTACACACAGAATAACTCAGCTGAAATATTTTACTACTTATAATTTGAAGGTTTGAAAGCAATCATATGAACAATGGCAATTACCACTAGTTTTTAACCTTGTAAGAAGATACCAGGTTGAAGGTGGGTGATTATTATTATATAAATCATATCTTCTCCAGAAACATGGGTCACGTCACACAGTCAAAGTTGGGGTTATCGGAATTGTTTGGAATGTGTGCATAGCACCATAGTACTCAACTATGAATTCCCCTTGTTGGAGAGAATAAAAAGGAAAATTACCTTGCTATTTATATTTACTGACGTGATCCATGTTTTCAAAATAACTAGACAAATTCCATGTACATGGCTGAGCTATAGCATGTAACTTTGACCGTTTACCGCAAGAGCATGTTGAGCAATCTCTAAACTAGAAAGAGCTTCTGGAGCATTTTGTACGAGTAGTAAGTACATTATAATACAATGATTACCAAAAAAGAGCATGCAGATGATTCACACTAATCTACCTCTTATATAATATTATATTTTGTTGTATTCCTTGTTATCTATCTTCAAATTTTCTTTCGTTTGCATGTATATCTCTTTTTCCCTGTTAAGAACTACTCTTATTTGTACTATTTAATTTCAGAAATAATTAAAGGGTTTAGGGTCTAGGGTTAGGCACATTAGTAGGTGTGTTATCTAATTATGATAAACCCGCTACGATTACCCAACTAGGTAACAGACAAAGCCTTTTATTTCATCCAGCTAGCAGATAAGGTAATTCATATTTAACATAGTTCATTCCAGAAACAAGATCCTCTCTTAGCATTTCCTTTGTAAATATTTGTATGATATGGATTTATGATAATGAGATAACAGACCTACAAACTTGCCATCAACATAATCTAGTTTCATGAATTTCAAACTATATGACTAGGTACTAATAACTAAAACTATTGTAGAAAGAAATTAAAGATTGCTGTCAGTAAATGTTTTCAAGAGAAGAACTAATGGATTTTTGTTGTCAATGGCAAAAGGTGGCCCTAATTTGTTACTACATGCATCACAAATGACCACATGCATGACTGAATGATGTGGCACAGTTTCATGAATAGGATAACCAGATACTGGGTTGCCACAATTGAAGAACAGAGCATAGTTGTAACAGGGGTTCTACTGATTTAAAAGCTTCAACATTGATATTCTTTATGATACTAGTGAGGCACACGTGCATTGCACGTGAGAACTTACATAACAAATGTACGATTGCATATTGACATATCACATGAAGCAATTATATAAATTTACAGTCACATATGCATCATGTATAAATGTAGATTTAATTCTTCTAGTTCATGGCACTGAAAATAGATATAAATCATTTTATGAAGATACTGTCATAGCCTTGTAGAAGAAGTAAATAAAGCAAAAGTTAATGTCAATTCTTTCAGAGGCATTTTACATTGATATGCTACCGTAGCAATGGAGTTTTTTGTGTGTGTTTTCTTTAATAAAGTTATAAGGTTTGTGCATACTATGCATTGATTTATATCCAATGGCCAACAATGCTCGCATTTGCCAACTTTCCACCATTGGATTGGCTTCATCCAACAGCCTATATTCAAAGTTATTCCCACACTTTATACTGGTATAGATGTATTTATCATAACCACATAACAGGGATATTAATCATTGATCCTCTTGATGACTGTAATTAAGTAAACTCATCTGTACAACTTGTTACCTGACAAATCCACCGTTTAGTACATCACAATAGATTCATAATCAGTTTGAGAATCATATTCGTACACATCTTCACAAACAAAATCCAGGCATAGAGGGATTTTAGGCCTCCATGCCTACTTTTGCATGCCAACTTTCAGATTCGTAATGAATTTTTTTAAGCAAATCAAGGGGGTTTCCTTCCAAATCTACCAAACAACTTGTAAAAATCCTAACCCTAAGGGACAGATCGAACATATAACCCTAAACCTATCTGGGCGAAATCAAATCCGTGCTACATGCATTTTAGAAGAAAACCCCATGGGAGAAAACCCCAAAAACTGAGTAGGAGAAAGCCCCAAAATAGAGTATTACCTCCGAGAGCTCGTCGGAGACCTCCTCCTCGAACCCGACGGCGTCATTCTTAAATTCGACACCGGCGAGCTCGGCCTCCTCGTAGTACGCATCCACCAGCTCAAACTGCTCCCGCTTGCGCTTGGCCCTCTGCTCCTCCAGATCGACTGCCACCTCCTCCCCCACCTGCTCCCCGACCGCAGGCTCGACCGCTGCGACGTCGGCCGGAGCAGTCACAACAGATGGTGCACCGCCACCCGTCGCCACAACGGCGCCCTCGGCCGCGTCAACCGCGGCCGGAACGACGGCAGCAGGCTTCTCCTCTGCTTGTACGACTGCATCCTTCTCCGCCGCCGCGTCTTCACGCCCGGCCTTCATCTTCCGACAACGAAGGGACTAGGGTGGTGCAGCAAGGGAGGAGGTTGGTGGCTCGTACGAGGTAGGGTTCGAGGGAAGGGGAGAGGGCTTTTTTCTGATTTGGGGAAGAAAAGGACTAGGCATGGGGGAGAGGGGGAGACGCGGCTGGGGAAGACTGCCAAATAAAGACGTGGGTGGACGTTTGGAGTTCTCGAGACTAGACGCATGGCATCGTGCGCTCGTGCACACTCCCACTACTTTCCTTTTTTTGTCTTGTTTATTTTTTGACAAAAAATACATATTGGTTTTTTTACAAGTGCAGAAATTACATCTACGTACTCCCAAACCAATTCTCATTGCATTCCAAAGAAAGTCTTTTTTTGTTGACCACACCAAGTGGGATACTGACATGTGGGTCCCCCATGTCATCCACACACACATAGCACCTACAAAAATAGTTCCCGGACATGCAAATGTTACCAAAATTTTCCTACAACCTTGTATGAACATGAAAAGCATCCATGAAAAGTTTGGTAGCTTTCTGATGTTGTATGGATTTTCTAGCTTTTTAGCGACGATAAAACACTCAGATACTTCCCGAACGTAAAGCAACGTGCGTTCGTTGTCGGAATTGCTTCAAATTTTGTGTGGGGTTGTTGTTGTCAAGATGACCAAAAATTTGGTGTTGTTGTCAAGATGACCAAAAATTGACCATGTTCATCAGAGGCCGTTTGGGTAGGAGGGAAGGGTCCGTCACGAATGACGTATTTTCGGACATCCTTAAAATGGACCCAAATTTTTTCTACAGCCTTCTATCGACATGAGAAGCATCCATGCCAGGTTTGGTAGCTTTCTAATGTTGTATGGATTTTCTAGCTATTTCCTGACGATAAAACACTGAAATACTTCCCGGAGGTGACGCAACGTGCATTCGTTGTCGAAATTGCTTCAAATTTTGTGTGGGATACCGGGGTGGGCATGCCCACTTGCTGGCAAAATTTGGTGTCGTTCTAAAGATGACCAAAAATTGGCCTTCTTCATCTGGGGCCATTTGGGTAGGAGGGAAGGGTCCGTCTCGAATGACGTTTTTTGACATGCTTCAAATGTTACCAAATTTTTACTATAGCCTTGTATTAACATGAAAAGCATCCATGCCAGGTTTGGTAGCTTTCTGATGTTTTATGGATTTTCTACCTATTTCCCGACGATAAAACACTATAATACTTCCCGGACGTGACGCAACGTGCGTTCGTTGTCGAAATTACTTCAAATTTTGTGTGCGATACCGGTGTGGGCATGCCCACTTGCTGCCAAAATTTTGTGTCGTTCTGAAGATGACCAAAATTTGGCCTTCTTTATCGAAGGCCGTTTGGGTAGGAGGGAACGGTCCGTCTCGAAGGACGGTTTTTTTACATGCTTCAAATGTTACCAATTTTTTTCTACAGCCTTGTATGAACATGAAAAGCATCCATGCCAAGTTTGGTAGCTTTCTGATGTTGTATGCATTTTCAAGCTTTTTCGAGATGATATGTTAACTTGCTATTGGTTCCACATTTTATGAAAATGCATTTCTCATACTACTAAAAGTAGATGTCTCAAATTCACAGAATACTTATATGCTAAGTACTGCAAGGATCTGAGATTCAGAAGACATTGGTTAACAGAATCTCTACTTTAAAAAGACTACAAACATAAGCTACTCAGAGAAGCATAGATACCGCTGCTGTTAGGAAAGGATCCATCCCTCCCACCCACCCAGCAGCTCACGCAAACAGTATAAACCTAGCACAAGCGCCAGGCAAGAACCAGTTTTTAGTGCACTACGTATTACATTACCCAAAAAGACAATACATAAAAACAAAGCAGAACATGCTTTTCTCTAGCAAGAGATTGTCTTCACATGCTTTCAGCATGTCCAGCGTTAAGGATAAACCAGCGTCGGCACCCCTATCCTCCATCCATGCGTACTACATCTGAAGATCTCCCCCGCAACCTGCTCAACTTCTCTTACGCCCGCCGTCATGCACCTTATTTTTTCTTGTTTTTTTTGCAACACATTCCAATCATGCAAATTTTTAATAATCATATTAACAGGAACACAGAGATCAACCACCCACATATTAGCTTGGGTCAGTAGCTTATCATGTGTTTCATGGCATGGCAATAATTTTAACAAGAAGTAGGCATGCAAATGACCCAAACACATGTACAAACTTAGGCCATATGATGCATGGATTAATTCAAACAAAAATGACAAAATGCCACGTTATGCAAAATGCCATGCACCAAAACTTATCCGAATGACAAAATTAATACCACCATTGGATTAGTTGGATTTTGCTACCCCAATTTATATATAACATGCATATGTTCATATATGAAATTGCACACAAATGCACAAAACAATATACTGCATACAAGGGAAACCTAGGACATGCTAGATTACGAATATTCCGAAAATGACTAAAAGACAGAAGGGCTGGAATTGCAAGAGGGACACTGGGGTTGGCTAGGCATCAAGGATGACCAGTGGGCCAGGGCCACGTGGCTTGGAGCGTTTGTGTGTCTGACTACCCGGTTTGAAATTTTGCAACAAAAAATTGTGGCCTAAGATGAAAGTTGCCTTATTTGATGATTTGTTATACTACCATCAATGGCATAAACATTGACAATCATATTGATGCTTCTTTGACATATATCATTACTATAATGTGGATTTAACTTATATGGTATGCATTAGTAGATATGTGCATTAGCCGAAATAGCACTACTGAAATTGCACTACTGAAATAGTTCAGTGTCTACCTGTGTGTACTGAAACTGCACTACTGAAATATTTCAGTGTCTACCTGTGTGTACTGAAACTGCACTACTGAAATATTTCAGTGTCTACCAGTGTGTACTGAAATTGAACTACTGAAATATTTCAGAATCTACAACTGTCTACTGAACTTGCAGTACTGAAATATTTCATTGTCTACCTGTGTGTACTGAAACTGCACTACTAAAATATTTCAGTGTCTACCAGTGTGTACTGAAATTGAACTACTGAAATATTTCAGAATCTACAACTGTCTACTGAACTTGCAGGACTGAAATATTTCAGTGTCTACCCAAAGTCTACCACTGGAAATCTATTGATCCAATTTTCTTACCTTTTTTTGGAAACTTAATTAGCCAAATTAAGTTTGATTCTGTATTCAAGGGACAAATTCAGTTAACTAAAAAAATTCAGTTAAATTTACAAATTCTCATAACTTAACACACATAATTCTGCCTAGGGTTCATCTACATTAAAATCTAGCACTAAAAGACTACAAATTTTTCCTAGGGTTCATATACATCAAATTATAGCACTAGAATACTACAAATTTTGCCTAGGGTTCATAATTCTGCCTAGGGTTCATATACATCATAATCCAGCCTCCAAAGCATGTAGTCAAATCTTCATGCCAATTATTCAGATTAAAATGACATCCTTCCCCATTCAATGACATCTAGCATCCCCTCTCTGAACTATTATCATCACTATCACCATGACTATAACCATGAGCAGAAGTAAGATTAGGAGTGCAGAAGCTTACTCATACCCCTACTACTCCTCGGCCGCAGACCACTGCCCCATGAGACGAGTGGAACGGCGAGGGAACCGTGGAGAACGGCGGGGAAGCAACGTCGGCACATATTTGTTCCTCCTCCTGCGGTTGCTCGACGAAGACTCCTCCGGCACAGGGTCCCATGGCACGACCACAAGCGGCACCATGAGGAGGCTCGGTTCTCGCTCCTCTGGTTTCTCGATCTTGGAGCGATACTTCCACCACCTCATCCGCACGTCCGGCCTCGAGGAATCCGACTGCTCCATGGCCCAGAGGAGGTACTGGATGTAGAATAGGGACCCATCCACGACAACTCCTTTGATCGCATCCCTCTCTTTCTGTATCAGATGTGGGCGCATCAACTTGACGATCTCCCTCAGCCGGCGTAATTTGACCTCATCGCCGCCGGCGATCTGCACGATCTCATCCTCCATGTGCATGGCAAAGTTGAACTTCTCGCCGCCGGCGATCTGCACGATCTCGTCCTCCATTGAGGTTTCGGCTTTGGATGGAATGCATGAGGAGAGGAGCGGCGGTGGTTTTGGAGTGTAGGAGGAGAGGGCTGCGGTTGTTTAATGGCAATGGAAGAGGAGAGGACCCCTGGGCGGCGGTTCTGCATTGGAGGAGAGGGGCGGCGCGCTGTGGATAATTTCACGGTGACTAAATTGCTCCTCAATTAACAAGCGAGCCCACGTTGTCAGTAGTACCGACCCCACACAAATTAGGACTTTCCAGTACTTTTTTGTGAGTACTACCTAGTACTAGCTATTTTTCTACCGTTAGATCAAGAGGAACGAACGGCCTCTAAAAACACCAACCACCCTAAAACTTGTATAAGAGAAAACCATACCCTTGCTCCATTACTGACATGGCTCCTATGACCAGGTCCAAGCATTACAAGCGTAGTTTCAAGTAAAGTGGACAGAAAACTCAGATTATTTGTAACTGGCATGGAGTCATGGATTACATGATTTGTTTTCAAAACACATCATCAGATGTAGCAGAGTAGGCAGCTTCTGTGATAGGTCCAATCATTAATTTATTTAGTCTGACCCTAATTTGTTCACCCTTTCTATCTCATGCCTCCTTTCTATTATTAATTTGTGCTAATATTAAATTTTTATTCTAATACTAATTGTTCCTTGAGAGGACAATCAGATGAGGCTATGATAAGCACTTTGTGATTTGATGTCTATTTGCAGCAATAAGACATCACATGCATGAGTTCTTTAAGAAGACAACCAGGTGAGGAGAATGTAGATCAGTTTGATTCTTCCCGCGAGAGGGACATTCATTTGGATATTCCTATGAAGCTATGATATTGTCCAATCATGTATTTCATGTGGTGATAACAGCTCCTGCAGGTGCAGTAGTTCTCATGGTATGTTACCGATCACCAGAACTACCTGCTATTGTGTCACATGGAACATGTACATCTGATAGTAGTGTACATTATTTTGTATTATTGTTTTTTTATTGGTACATGTCGTTAGCATAGAGCAAAATTATACTTTTTCTTGGTTCACTTATATAACTTCTTATTATCAACTACAATATTATTTATTCTTCTTCTCTGAGAAACAATTGGGCAAAAGTGTAAGCTAAATTATAGAAGCACACTTAAAAACTCTGAAATATTCATTTTTTTACGAACAGGAAATATTCTGCTATGAATATTACAACATCCTAAAAAATTCAGGTTCAGGGGAACATCAAGTCAAGATAATTGTGCTCATCTGAATGCTCTGTGACTTGCATATTTGCAAATATCTCAGGCTACACTTTTGTGTTTGTCAGTTCGTAACAAGGGAAAATATAGCGACGAACTAGCACCAATTTTGTTGGGGCTAACTGATGTTTTTCTGTTACTAGGAAACATGGATATATATTCAGCTATGATATTAGTTTTAGGGGAATATGTTTCCACAAAGTTAGTATTAGCACACTCATATGTGCAACAAAAAAGCCAGGCAGAAGACCTATGCTTCCAAGTTTGATGTGGACGAATGAATCTGTCTAAATTATGCTTTGTTATTATTAGCTCTAGAAAGGATAGCTGACTGCCTTTTTGTTTCCTTCTCACAGAGAAGAACAATTTAATGACCAAATTTAACAAATTGGGCCCTATTTTAATGCAACTTGAATGCCAGTGCTCCAACTTGGTAGGTTGTGATTGTTGTATTGCGGTGTAACCTAGTGCTATAAAGGTTTTAGGTTTCCTTATTCAACTTGAGCAGGAGAATTAATTACGATGTGTATCAGCAGTCTGTAAGCCCAGACTTCAGGGTTATTCTGGATAATGCTTGGTCGTGCTTTAAGGTCTTTATGGCAGATGCATCAAGAGATTATGTGTGGGTTTCTGGCAGCATAATTCTCTTCTTGTGGATTTTTAGAATATGTTATTTACTTATTATTATTTTGCTCAAACATTTTCTCAAAGTGTTTCTTGTGCATTTTTGCAGGTGTTAATCTCTCTGCAACCTATGTGCATCATCAGATTGGTCAGGAAAGGAAAAACACTTAACCAAAAGGTTAGAATTTTATTGTCTCTCGCAACTACATTGCAGGTTCATAGAAGAATCCATGCTATAACTGAACTTGGAATTCTATGCTCATTGTAACTTTTCTTAAAATGTTGAACTCATGTTCTGTTGTCACAATCCCAAAGCTATCTTGCATACCTATTAGTTAGGTTTCGGAACTGACGAAGGATCAAACTTGTTCTGAAATATTCAGTTCATGGTGACAAAGGTTAGTCCTCAGTCAGATGCTTTTCATATCTTCTGCCTCATTTAACAAATCTAAAAATGAAGAAATGTTCACATATTCAAAAGCAAAAACACTATTGTTTACTCGGTCATCTTTCATGCTAATGCTTCTGTTGCCAGTTATCTATTGATTCTAGCGCCAATGGACTTTGCTAATCCATGAGAGTGTCCCTCTATCAAATGCAGAAGGAGACAACCTCAATGCTTCATGGTGGACAACCTGCCTCTCACCCATCCACCTACTGCACCTCACCTCAGACACCTCACTGCACTTTAAGGTCGATCATAGTGTGGATCCAAGAACTCTGTGAGCTTTAAGCTCCAGTCCTATATATATTTTGCAGAATCAAAATGATACCACAGATGGTATATCCAAGATTCTCTAAGTGATTGGACACATGCGTGTAATAATTATTGTGAATATCCCCATAGCCTTCAACCTTGCAAAGTAACCCCGAGACCTCGAGCTTCAGTCCAAATTGTAAATTATGTTAGAACCAAGAAATATGTAATGTCAAGTGTATCAGTAGTGTATGCATGGTTTTTTGTCTTTTTATTTTATAGAAATATCAATTTTAGAATTTAGTTATATTGCTTGGAGTTCACACATACTTGCATATAGAATCATGTCCAATTTTTTTAACTCTTGGCTGGACAAATCCAGTGTGTACTTCTAACTGATTGCGGATGATACCGAACCGATATGATATTATGTATATTGATATATTTCTCTACAAATTTGGTTAAACTTGAAAGATTTGACTTTTCAAAAAATTAATACACCTTATATTTTGAAACAGATGGAGTAAAAAAGAAAAGAAAACCCAAACAACACCAACGGCGCAACAACGCGTGCCCAACCCTTCTAGCACTATATCACTAAGTACCCTAGGAATGGAGGCCTCTCATTCAATTGAGGTTACCAATTTGGAATTGGGTCACCGATTTTGACCGGGTCAACAATCTCTCATTTAATTCTTTTAATTTACTATGCTCTCTAATTTTGGAGCTCTCTCGTTGCATTGAGAAATTCAATTGGATTTGGTTCATGATTTTGACTGGGTTAACAAATTTTCAAATCAATCGGAAGCAGCCGGCCTATCAACCCCAGGCACCCTCTCATCACCTCGAAAAAAGAAGCCTCAACATGTGATACTTTAGCACCAATATAGTACATGCAGCCACCACCGCAGAAATTTTTCCCACATAAGTATGAGTTGATTTGCAGACAACACAAAATCACACCACGAAAGGCCCACCAAAACACCGCGTTATATGAATAAAAAAGAAAAAACACTCCATCATCTTCCCCACTAACCAAACCAAACACTACTAGGAAAATGCTTACCAGTAGCGCAGGTTTTTTTGCTACCAGTAGCGTTGGCAGACGCGCTACTGCTACGGCGCTACATCTATTTTTTAGCAGTAGCGCTTGTCTGTCCCAGCGCTACTGGTAACTGAAGATAGCAGTAGTGTTTTTTTGTAGCGCGCTACTGGTAATTATCTGCAGCGAGTGTTGATAATAAGCGCTACTGTTAATTGAGCGCTGCTAGTAAACTTTGCCCCCTCGCCACTGCTAAAGTTTTAGTTTTTTTTCTGCGTTTTGGCGCTGTACATGTTTAAACAGATACATCTTTTATACAATAACAACATGCATGCATATTCATTGAAAAACAAGTGAGGCATCAATGAGCAAAAGTTATTAGAAGTCTCGACTACAGTATCTCATCATCATCAATCATGGTCGAACACATGTCTCGAAATAGCGTTACAAGTTATTAGAAGTTCCGAATACATGCAACTACATGGTCACATACTCATGTTTCATCATCTATGTAGACTATGATATGATCGCATAGAAGAGAAGAGCGATCACGATGAGCAAAAGAGGGATTATGTAGTAGTTTTTGCGGCGCCGGTTCTGAATCCTCTGTTGCGCTATGAATCTCAAGTAACTAGCTTCGGCTTCCATTCTGCTATCAAACCCTTTCTGGCTTCCGCCCGGAAAGCGGTACACTTGGGCCTGACACTCCGGCCACTCATCGTACACACCCGGAACATGCCCTACATACACGGCATACCACTTCCTCGCCATCGTTGATCTATATATCTGTCAGAGATGCACATATATCATCAAGCGAATTCAACGATATATAATATGCAGCGTAAGATACGTCGGCCTGTGGAGAGAAACAGTTATGAAATAGAAGCAACGTATAGTAAACATAGTTAACGAAATTCATCGTACCGAAACTAATTAACTAGCGCAACACCATTTACATCTAATAGTTTCGTCGTACAAAGACATTCAAAAGTTTCGTCGTACAGAAAGTAACAACTAACTAAACAGACACATTGTCTTCAAGCAGTGCACTCTTCCCATCCGGCCATATCCGGGAGGATGCACCCAAGCTTAGTGAAAGGCGTCATGTCCTGATGTTGTAGGGCTATGCGGGTTCGGACGTCAGCTCGCGATATTGGGCCGGCGTAGAACATCCCATTCTCTTCGAGGACGTCTTTCATGATGATGGACGCAATTTCCTGTTGGATCCGGTAGAAATCATTTCGAAGTCGATTATCCGGCATGGTTCCAAAGGCTTCAGCCCATCTCCGGATATGGGCATCGGATGAAGATGTCATGCAAAGTGATTGCACATCCCTTCTGTACTCCATCATTAGATGGATGACGTAGAATCCATCATTATCACTTGTTGCTGGTCACTGGAGGCACCAGAAGTCAGTCTTATGGCCGAAACACAGCCCGGCCTTACTTGTTTTTTTGACTTGGATGTAGCCACCCGCATGCTGAAGCCCATGAGAGCTCTGTCCAGAACATACTTTATGTGTGTGTAATCTTTCTTCTCTATGTTCTTCGATGGGTCCAAATATAGAGCGTGGGAGAAACGCGGGTAAAGAATGATGAGAATGGCACGCCCCCCCCCGCTGCGCAAAATACACGATCAAGTTAGCCTCCATGCGTGCAAAGTAATTATTGAAATGCACGAAAGGATGTATGTGTTATAGTGGCTATCCGCGGATGACTTACCCGGGATGATAAGGTAGGAGAATCTTTTCTTTGTCCTTATTGATGACCAAGAATTCTTCGATGTACTCCCTCGCATATTGACGGTTGGCTTCGTTGATTGACAAGAAGCCCTCATGCATGTAGTATGGGTCCACGACCACAAGACCAGTGATTTGCTCTCTCCTGACGATGTAGTTCATGTGCAGCGCATACAGGCGGACGAACGTAAAATCGAGTCTCCTCATTTGAAACATCTCAAAGATGTAATCAAATCGCAGGAAGAACAGGTCCGCGGGGCATGTGCTGACGTACATCTTAACACTGCATGGCACACTAACCGTATAAAGTGGGTATCCTGGATCATTCGAGGCGAGGAGGCTTCTCTCTGTCGACAGCACATGGTCATGGAGTCTCCTGAGATCCCCTGTTATGGCAGCTAGCGCATCCGCCGGTACCATTGGCTTTCCGCGACATGGAGTAATGGCACATGTTTCATCGGTACACTGTCAACCCTGGTCTGCGGAGGCGGCTGGCTGCTAGAAGCAACATTGGCAGCTTTATGGCCTTTTCTCATCGGTCTCTTCCTCTACTTCTTCTTGGTGGGCTCAGGTGCTGGTGGGTCTGTCAGACCCTCCCTGACCACCGCCCCTAGTGTTGTCGGGCTCAGCATTGAACGCCTCAGGCTAATTAGTTGAGCTTGGGTGGAACCGGCATCTGGAGGCGTGTCCTGCGAGGATTGCATGAACAAAGACTTCTTGCACTCCCGAGGACGTTCCGGCTCTGGTACACCATGCATCTCATATGGTTGACTCATCGTTACTTCGTGGTCAAAGCCGGTATTGAGATACTGTAGAGGGTCATCCTCCTCCATGTCATGATCCATATCCTCTTCCATGGGGCCGATGTCATCATCTGCCGGAACGGTTGGCCCTCCTTCCTCGTGTCTCTCGATCTCACCCAACAGCACAGACGATGGTTGTTGTAGTTGTGTAGGTGGGGTTGTGGTCATACCTTCCTGATGAGGTCCCGTTGGTGTGCTCCCGGCCACCTCCACACGAAGAAGATTCTTCGGCCACAGGATCGGCCAATTTTTGCATTGGCCAAGCTACGTGGGGGTCTCGTCATCCTCTCCACTGGTTTGTATGGGACGAGGAAAACCCTCGTAGCCCGCTTTCACACTCGCCACAGAGACCCTTAAGGCGTTATCAGGCATCTGCCGGCTGTGGAACAATCGATCCTTGGGCTTCACTATAGTACCCTTCCCCACATCCACCAACCCGCCCTTCATGTGGTAAAGGAGGGTGCACGGAGTGGAGTCGGCCTGTGAAGACATGTACGTGTGCGGCGTCAGAGATCCAAAAAGAACAGGAACTGAAGATTAATTAGTTGTGTTGATGAGGGTGTGAAGCGTATTTACCGTGAGGGCATCGAGCTCAGCCAATGTCGATGGCCTGGCATTCAAGCCAGAGACGGAGCTAGGGCTGCTGTGAGAGGGTGCGGGAGTAGGTGCGGGTGCGGTTGCCATGTCAGGTACGGGTGTGGGTGCGGTGTTCATTGAGTTGCTCCCGGTGAAGCTGGGCATGGGAAAATCAGTTGGTGCCGCATTTGGATTTTGTTGCAACCAGCTGACCACACTTGGAATCAAGCTTGTAAAGGCAGCTGCCATATCATTTCTGCAGGCAACTACCGCTTCCCGGATTGTCTCAGCTTTGTATCAGCTCTTGTTTTCTCGATCGCCCGTGCCACCTTCTCGTCGATAGTCACTTGACTTAACTTCTTTCTCTGTCTTTTGGCCTCGGGGTCCTCGCCATAATAATACTTCCACGTGGCGCCGTCTCCGGCGCCGTGCACACGTCCATATTGCGGCCGCTGGCCTGGCGGGTGTCCCATCATTATGTTCATGGCCCGGTTGAAAGGGGTGTCCCACTTGTACTTCGCCGACGACTGAGTCGACTGAGTCGACGAGTCGCTTTCGGCCGCAATCTTGTGCTGCTCTCTCTGCAAAATGGAGCGTGAATCGTTTACGAATGTGACTAGAATGTAGTAGACTTCATTGATCGGAAGCTAATATATAAGGTGGTAAAAGGATAATTACCAGTAATCTCATGAATTGCCTAGTCGGCCCGTCGGTGAAAAAAAATCTTTTTTTTGGGGTCCCATGAGAATCGGGCCCTGATGAAGTCGTGCTCCTGCTGGTCGGTGAACTCAGCCAAGGGGTCTGGGATCCCCAGACGTTCACGTTCCGCGTCCTCCTTAGCCCACACGGGCCTCTTTCCCGTGTAACCACGACTTCCGAGGCGGTGGTTCCCCATGTTCTTTGCCTGCAGCTGCTTGCCTCTCTCCGACCTGGCCTTGGCAGCTTCTTCATTGCAAGTCGCCTTGAACTTTTCAAAGTCCTCTAGCGTAATTGTCAGATTGTCTGCAACAATCTCGGCGTAGGTTTCATGGTCTACTTCAATCGCCTTTTTCACCCTAGTTTTCCAGGCGCTCAATGCGTTGCTGAACTTCCCTAGGGCTTTGTTGTTGATTTTTTTCATGGCATCATCTTTCCGTGGGTCAACGTCGTCTTTTCGACCGGGGAACAGGAATCTTGCGTGCAACCTAGTTAGGAGCAGCTGCTTCAAATGTTCATTCTTCTGTATTTTTGTGGTGTTGATGTTAGCGGTATCCCGTAGGATGCATGCTAGTTGGACGCCGTAACACGCTACCACTTCCCGCGGCTCTACAGGCTCGAAGTCGCCAGGGTGCACCGCCGTGACCACCAGTCTTCCGGTGCCGAGCTCATTTGGGCGTCGTGCCCTCTTTGCCTTCTTTCCTTCACTGGCTTGCGAGGTCCCACCTTCCGTGTTGTCGTTAGCAACATCATCAGGGCCCGTCTCAGTGCCGGTGTTGGTGGCATCAGTGTCGGTGCCGGCGCCACCACCGTCGTCGTCCGTCATGACAAGAAAGTCGAGGTAGGCGTGTGCTTGTCCTTCTTGGGTGTGAGAACCTCCGGCCTCATCATTGTCGGTCATGATTCCTAGATAGGGTTCAATGTCATAGTCATTTAATTATCGAGCTTTATATAATAAAGTGAATAATGACAAAAAAAGTGACCTTTGTTTTGCCCGAATGTCGTTTCATTCCCGTGGCAGCAAATCTCGAGCACTCGATATGTCCAACTTTCTAGCACAAGTCATGCCGAAATTCACGGAAAATTTCGGCATGACCTATGCTAGAAAGTGCACATATAGAGCGCCTGAAATTTGCCGGAATGGAAATGAATCAACATTTCCGGCAAAACATAGGCCACTCGGAATCGGTTTCCCTGCAAACAACCAAAGTCCGGCACAACTACAGCAGCACAACAATATAGGATGCTCACTATCATTCTATAGCATCTGTCCAAACAACATTCTATAGCAGCACAACAACCACATGCACATGTCATCACTCTCCTCTAGCATCTGCATGGAGAGAGCTATATATAGTGTGGGTTTTGGGATGCTCACTATCTGCCTGTCGAGGATGCGGGTGTGGTGTCAATGATCTTCTCGCGGCGTCGTCGAGCGGCACGTCGGTGATCTACCTGTGCGTCAAGCATTCACAAGATCAATTATTGTAGACACACAAGATTAATTCTAGACCTACAATATGCCTAATAAAATGCTCATTTTCATTTTATTTACTCTATCAACAAACTGAAAACTCATTTTCATTTACTCTAGCAACAAAATCCAAATGGACAGCAACTCCAAATGGACTCCAATGGACAGCACGATAAGTAGAGTAGAATGTTATATCTAGCAACTCCAAATGGACTAGAAATTGACTCCAAATACTCTAGCAACAATATGAATCATGAACCAAACTATCGCTACATTTCATTTTAACAGCAAGCATTTGAACACTCTAACAACAGGCATTTTAATAGCAATATGAACACTCTAACAACAGGCATTTGAACACTCTAACAACAGGCATTTTAACAGCAATATGAAATTGACTCCAAATTTATTTGGACAGCAAGCATTTGAACAACAAGCATATGAAGAGGGAGGGAAGAGGGAGTGGCGCACCTCGGGGTCGGGGTCGGGGTCGGGGTCGCCGGGGCAGAGGGGGCGGCGTCGGGGTTGAGAGGGTCGGCCGGCGTCAGGGTGGCCGGGGCAGAGGGGGTCGGCGTCGGGGTCGCCGGGGCAGAGGGCCGGGCCGGGGTCGGCGTCGGCGTGGCCGGGGCAGAGGGGCGGGCCGGAGTCGGCGTCGGGGTCGGGGTTGAGGGCGGGTGCGGCGTCGGCGGCGGGCAGCGCGGCGGGAGAGAGAGGGGCCGGGATCGAGAGAGAGTGAGAGATAGAGGAAGGAGTGGGGAGCGCTGGACAGGGCTATAGCCAACTTAGCTATAGCGCCGGTCTAGAAAACGCGCTATAGCTAAGTTAGCTATAGCGCGGCCCGAGCCAACAAGCGCTACTGCTATCTTTTTTTTTAAATTTTGTGGCTAGTTATCTGTAGCGCTTATCCACCTAAAAAGCGCTACTAATAGTATTTTTCATTTTTCTTTTTCTTTTTCTTTTTCTTTTTCTTTCATTTGCATTTTTCTTTTTCGTTTTTCTTTTTCTTTATCTTTCATTTGCATTTTTATTTTTCTTTTTTCTTTTTCTTTTTCATTTTTATTTTTCTTTTTTCTTTTTCTTTTTCTTTTTCTTTTTCGTTTTCTTTTTCTTTGTCTTTCATTTGCATTTTTCTTTTTCATTTCCTTGTTGTATAAGTTGTAGCAGGGGTATAGCTAGGGTTAGGTCTGTTGGAGCAATAACACCGTACCCTCCGGATAATAATTAGTGTATAATATATATTACATCATTTGACCGCTAACGGTGTGTTAAGTACGTATACAAAATAGATATAGACAAATTATGATAGTTTGTCAGCTTGGTCGAAGACGCTTCAGACTGATCTTCTTCTTTCCTGTTTTGTTCGTTGTCGAATAATTGAGCCCATGGTCGTGACTTTTCCTTTTCCAGGGAGTACGATCTTTCGTAGGTAATGTAGTCTTCATCCTTCTTTTGACGTATGTTTCATCGTCATCAGCATCATCTTCCCTCATCGGGTCACCGTACTGGTCGTAGTCTTCCTCGTTGGCGACTCCATCCATTCCGACGATGCTCCTTTTGCCTCTCCTCACGACAACACGGCTGGGATTGCTCGGGTCGGTTATGAAGAAACATTGTGCATGTCACATGTTTAGCGTGTACCCATGGCTCATTTTTGGCAGTGGCGTTGACGGTACCGCTATCGGAGTCGGGTATACACATGGTAGTGAAATGTCGGTTTTCTCTTTGTACGTTCTTAGCCCATCTGACACGGAACATCGTCGCGCTATGCAATCCAGAGTAGTCAAGCTCCCAGATCTCATCGACCCTTCCGTAATATCTTTCAATTACGTTCCCGGTCATGGCTTCCATCGTCACCCCTGAGTTCTGGTTATCACTGTTTGTATCTTTGGCCTCCGTGTAGAACGTGTATCCGTTGATATCGTATGCTTGATAAGTCGCGCGGTTGACCGACGGGCCATGTGCTAAGGCGTATATGAGCATTCCGTTCGGACAGCCCTCTTCCGAGGGATTAGCCAGAACTCGCTCTTTGAACCAACACAATAAAGTGGAGTTGTGCTCTCTAATAACTTCAGCGTCCGTCCTGTGCACCCCACGGTCACGGTAGTTCTTTGCGATGTTCTCTTTGTGCAGTGTCACGAAATCTTCTAGCACATTTAGGTGTTGTAGCACTACTAAGTTTGCCCTGTCAAAGTCGTTTTGTCGGCTCGAGCGGAACACATTCACATCCCTCCGACCATTGGTGTGACCTTCGCCTTCGAGCCTTCCACAGTGCTTGCTGACGGGCAAACCAACAACAGGGTCTCCGGTGCCTAGATAACTCTCGCAGAAAGAGATGCACTCTTTGGTCAGATATCCCTGGGCTATGCTTCCATCCTGACGGGACATGTTACGAACGAATCCTTTGATGACCCCATTCATCCTCTCGAACGACATCATGCTGTGCAGGAATGTCGGCCCTAGGTCGATGATGTCGTCCACGATGTGGAGACATAGATGCACCATGACATCAAAGAACGCGGGTGGGAAATACATCTCTAGCTCATTTAGTATGACAACGATCTCTTCCTGTATCCTATGGAGTTGCTTGACACTGATCGACTTTCTAGAGATAGCATCAAAAAAGTGGCATAGGTCAGTAAGCGTCTCACAGACGTGTGTGTCCATAATCCCTCTAAGTGCAACCGCGAGTAACCGCGTCATCATCACGTGACAGTCGTGAGACTTCATCCCGCTGAACCTTTTTTTCTTGGTGTCCAGATATCTGCTAATCTTCCCACAATATCCGGAACTAACTTTGATTTCGGCAAGGCACTTGAACAATTGATCGACCTCCTTCGGATGTAAGGTGAAGCAAGAGGGGGGCAATATTGTTCTTCCTTCTTGTTTACTTTTTCCCCTATCTTCCGTCTCCGTCTCCGTCTCCTCCGATGACTTTTTACCGGGCATTTGGAGATCTTTCCTGATATTCAAAAATTCCAAGTCTTTTCTTGCCTTCGGCCCATCCTTGGTCTTCTCCGGCATGTTCAAAAATGTTCCAAGCAAGCTCTCGAGGATATTCTTCGTGATATGCATTTGATCAAGGCTATGAGGCGTGTCGAGTTTGGGCCAGTACTCTAAGTCCCAGAAAACAGACCTCGTCTTCCATACCTTCAGCAGCAGCTCCGGCGCCTTTTTCTTCGTCTTTCCCGGCAAGGGGCACTCTTCCCAGTTCTTCAATAACTCATATATTTCGGCACCGCTACGCTTACGTGGAGGACCTCGATGCTCAGCCTTACCATTGAATAGATCTCCACGCTTTTTCCACGGGTCATCCTTCTCGAGCCATCTTCGATGCCCCATGTACATGATTTTCGAAGACCCGCCATCTTTCGATAGCTGCTGAGAAGTTGTATCATCCATGCACCTGGTGCATCCACAATATCCGTGGCACACCTGGCCGGAGATATAGCCGTAACCGAGATAGTGCTGCACCATCGTGATCAGCGCGGCTCTCATGTAGAAATACTCTCCTTTGCTTGTGTCCCATGTCTTGGTCGGCGTTGTCCATAAGGTCTGTAGCTCCTCTTTCAGTAACCCGAGATACAGATTTATATCATTTCCCGGTTGTCTCGGCCCTTGAATAAGCATAGTCATGTGTATGTATTTTTCCTTCATGCACTTCCAGGGGGGAGGTTGTACATCCATACATACGCGGGCCATGTGCTATGATTGATGTTCTGGTTGCCAAACGGATTCATGCCATCAGTACTAGCGCCAAGCACGATGTTTCTTGCATCATCTGCGAAAAATTTAAATTCAGCGTTTAATGCTCTCCACTGGCTAGCATCTGCGAGGTGTCGCAGCTTCGGATCATCTCCGTCATCTGGCTTGACCCTCTCCGCGTGCCAGCGCATAAGCTTTTCTTCCTTAGGATCTACGAAATACCGCTGCAGACGCGGAGTGATCGGAAAGTACCATACAACTTTCTGTCAAGCTTTCTTTCCGGCCTTCTTATATCGTGAAGCATTGCACTTTGGACATATGGTTTTTTCCGCGTGCTCGTTCCGATATATGATGCAATCGTTGATGCATGCGTGATATCTAATGTGTGGCAAATCAAGAGCTTGATGTCTACTACACAACTTATTCTTGTAGACTCGTGTTGGGCCTCCAAGCGCAGAGTTTTGTAGGACAGTAGCAATTTTCCCTCAAGTGGATGACCTAAGGTTTATCAATCCGTGGGAGGCGTAGGTTGAAGATGGTATCTCTCAAGCAACCCTGCAACCAAATACAAGAAATCTCTTGTGTCCCCAACACACCCAGTACAATGGTAAATTGTATAGGTGCACTAGTTCGGCGAAGAGATGATGATAAAAATGTAGTATGGATAATAGATATAGGTTTTTGTAATCTGAAAATATAAAAACAGCAAGGTAGCAAATAGTAAACGGGCATAAAAACGGTATTGGAATGCTTAGAAACAAGGCCTAGGGTTCATACTTTCGCTAGTGCAATCTCTCAAAATTGTTGACATAGTTGAATCATATGTAAATCCCTCACGTGCGACAAAGAGTTCACTCCAAAGTCACAAATAGCGGAGAAGAAACGAAGAAATTATTGTAGGGTACGAAACCACCTCAAAGTTATCCTTCCCGATCAATCTTATGAGCCATCCCCATTAATTGTCACGAACAGCCCTAGAGTTCGTACTAGAATAACATCTTAAGATACACATCAACCAAAACCCTAATGTCACCTAGGCACTCCAATGTCACCACGAGTACCCGCGGGTTTGATTATACGATATGCATCACACAATCTCAGATTCATCTATTCAAACCAACACAAAGAACTTCAAAGAGTGCCCCAAAGTTTCTACCGGAAAGTCAAGACGAAAACGTGTGCCAACCCTTATGCATAGATCCCCAAGGTCACGAAACCCGCAAGTTGATCACCAAAACATACATCAAGTGTCTCAAGTGAATATCCCATTGTCACCACATATATCCATATGCAAGACATACATCAAGTGTTCTCAAATCCTTAAAGACTCAATCCGATAAGAAAACTTCAAAGGGAAAACTCAATTCATCACAAGAAGATAGAGAGGGGAAAACTCCATATGATTCATCTATATCAACAAAGCTCGCGATACATCAAGATCGTGCCATCTGAAGAACACGAGAGAGAGAGAGATCAAACACATAGCTACTGGTACAAACCCTTAGCCCCGAGGGTGAACTACTCCCTCCTCGTCATGGAGACCGCCGGGATGATGAAGATGGCCTCCGGTGATGCCTTCCCCCCTCCGGCAGGGTGCCGAAAAAGGGCTGTAGATGGGATCTCTCTGGTACAGAGGCTTGCGGCGGCGTAAAAACTCATCTAGGTTAACTTTCGGGGGTTTCTGAATATATATGATTTTTCAGCGTTGGAATCACGTGAAACGGAGCCACGTGGGCCCCACGAGGTACCAGGGCGCGCCTGGGGGGGTGGCGCGCCCTGGTGCCTCGTGGGCACTGGGTGGCCCCCCTCCAGTGGGTCTTGGTGCCAATATTTTTTATTTGTCCAATAAAAAATCTCTAAAAAGTTTCAGCTCATTTGGAAAACTTTCATTTCTGCACAAAAAACAACACCACGGTAGTTCTGCTGAAAACAGCATCAGTCCGGGTTAGTTCTAATCAAATCATAGCAAAACCATATAGAATTGTTATAAATATGGCATGAATACTTCATAAATTATAGATACGTTGGAGACGTATCAGCATCCCCAAGCTTAATTCCTACTCGTCCTCGAGTAGGTAAATGATAAAAAAAATAATTTATGAAGTGTGAATGCTAGCATAGTGCATAAGTTTGATCAATGATAATTTCAATCACTTTTCCTAGCATCATAATAGCAACTTTTTCTCATAAAAGTCATCATGATAAAGTTGCAATTAAAAACAGAAATTTTGATGTGGAATGCTACCTATCATAATCATCATATAATCTTTTCTTTTATAGCATGGACATTGAACTTGAATGATTCAAAGCAAGATCATTATTATAACAGCAATATTTATTATCATAAAACTTCTCATGAGCAAGTAACAATTCATCACAACAATGAAGTATAAGGCATAAACTTTCTTGGAAACTAACAAACTATTCTAGTCAAGAATGCAATTGCAATTCATCATATTTTCAGGATGGGTCTCATGTAGGAGCTTTTTAGCAAGTCCACATACTCAACCATCATTTAGTCTTCTATGATTGCTAACACTCACGACATATATATATGGAGCAAAAGTTTCAGCCAGACACATAGAAAGATAGGGGCTTGTCATTTCGCCTCCCAACTTATTCACCTCAAGGGTGATGTCAACAATAATAACTCATGATCACTCATATCCAACTAGATATATGTGCCTAGATCTTTCCCCACCACATGATGCTTGCAAAAGAGAAAAATAAAAAGAAAGTAGAGGAGAACACTATTGACTCTTGCATAAAAAGTAAATACATAAAAGTAAATGCATAAAAGTAAAAGATAGGCCCTTCGCAGAGGGAAGCAGAGGTTGTCATGCACTTTTTATTTTTGGATGCACAAGCCCTTAATGCAAAGGAACGTCACGTTATATTGCCCCTTGTGATAGCAACCTTTATTATGCAGTCCGTCGCTTTTATTTCTTTACCATCACAAGTTCGTACAACGCTTATTTCCCTTACAATAAAAGATCATACATATTTTAGGAGCAATTTTTATTGCTTTTTGCACCGATGACAACTTACTTGAAGGATCTTATTCAATCCATAGGTAGATATGGTGGACACTCATGGCAAGAACCTGGGTTTAAGGGTTTTTGGATGCACAAGTAGTATCTCTACTTAGTACGGATTTTTTGGCTAGCAAAGATATTGGGCAAGCACCACATGTTGGAGGATCTATAACAATATAACTTATATGTGAATATGAACAAACATAATTCATTACGTTGTCTTCCTTGTCCCACGTCAACACTTTGACATAAAATACTTAATGGGGGCTGACAATCATAAAAGATGTCCAAGATGGTATATTTGCATGTGAATCTTCTCTTCCCTTATTAACTTTTTCATGAATTGCATCATTGACTAATGCTATGCTTGTTAACCTCCAATAAATTTTACCACTTATACTTTTCTTTATGTAATGTCATTACTTTCCATAAGATTAGCATATGATCTCTTTCATTATTTTCATTGCGAGGAATCACACTTATCATATCCAATGGTCTATATGAAAGTTTTTATTATAACCCTCTTGAATATTCATCATCTTGGGACCAAATTCATATCTTGTGCAAATTACCATTACTATTATTAACTCTCAAAAATATATAAGTGAAGCATGAGAATTAATGACAAACTAGTCCAAAATATATAAGCGAAGATCAATGAGTAGTGAAACAATTAAGTAGCTATGTGAGGACTCTCTCTCATTAAAAAAAATTCAGATCTTGATATTTTATTCAAACAGCAAGAAAAACAAAATAAAATGACATTCCAAGAATAGCACATATCATGTGAAGAAGCAAAAACTTAAGCTCAACCAAAACTAACCGATAATGTTGATGAAGAAAGGTGGGATGCCTACCGGGGCATCCCCAAGCTTAGATGCTTGAGACTTATTGAAATATTATATTTGGATGCCTTGGGAATCCCGAATCTTGAGCTTTTGTGTCTCCTTAATTCCGTTCATATCACGGTTTCTATAAATCTTAAAAACTTCATCCACACAAAACTCAACAAGAACTCGTGAGGTAAGTTAGTATAGATCAACTCAAAACCTTAACATTCTCTACTGTAGCAAATAAAAAAAAATATAATTAAACATTGCATACTAAATGCCTCTGCATATTTAATACTCCTATCCTCAAATAGAAACATTAAACACGCAAACATATGCAAACAATGCAACTATAACGGCAATCTGCCAAAATAGAACAGTCTGTAAAAGGTGAATATGAATCCATACTTCCCTAACTCCAAAATTTCTGAAAAATTACCAAGTGACATATAACTCATTCATGCTAACTGTGTAAAAATTTCAGATTTTTATCCTGTTCTGACTATTCAGGAATATTCTGGACATAAAAGCAAACTTTCTGTTTTCAAACAGCAACACATGAACTTGCAAACTGAGCATAGTAAAGGCTATAAATGGCATTTTATTGAACTAAAAGGTACAAAACATGATTATTGATAGCAGCAAACAAATATCAACAGAATAAAATGACGCTCCAAGCAAAACTCATATTATGTGACGAATAAAAATATAGCTCCGAGTGAGGTTACCGATAGTGTTGAAGACGAAAGAGGGGATGCCTTCCGGGGCATCCCCAAGCTTAGTTGCTTGGGTATTCCTTGAATATTACCTTGGGGTGCCTTGGGCATCCCCAAGCTTAGGGTCTTGCCGCTCCTTATTCTCCTCATATCGATATCTCACCCAAAACTTGAAAACTTCAACAACACAAAACTTAACGGAACTTGTGAGATAGGTTAGTATGATAAAAATAAATCATCCACTTAGGTACTGTCAAGACAAGATTCATAATTATTCTCACATAATTCCTACTGTATTCTATCATTTCCACAATTTATATCTCATAATATAAGCTACGGAAACATTAAAACAAGCAAACTATGCATTGAAAACAGAATCTGTCAAAAACAGAACAGTCTGTAATGACCTGAGCAACTACCAAACTTCTGGAACTCTAAAAATTCTGAAAATTTAGGAAAACGTAAAAAATTTGTAAACCAATTCCCTGTAAAAATTTCAGAATTTTTTGACGCTCCAGTAAAATCTGGGAAATTAAATACTGGAGGCAAAAGTTTTTGTTTTTGCATAGAATTGAATCAACAAGTATCCACACTATCCCAAAGGTTTTACTTGGCACTTTATTGAAAGAAAACATATAAAACATGATTACTACAGTATCTTAATCATGTGAACACACTAAAACAGAAAGGATACATATTGGGTTGCCTCCCAACAAGCGGTTTTCTTTAAAGCCTTTTAGTTAGGCATGATAATTTTGAATGATGCTCACATAGAAGTAAAGAATTGAAACGTAAAGGGAGCATCATGAGAAATATATCAAACACATTTAAGCCTAACCCACTTCCTATGCATAGGGATTTTGTGATCAAATAGTTTATGGGAGCAAGAATCAACTAGCATAGGAAGGCAAAACAAGCATAACTTCAAAACTTTCAACACATAGAGAGGAAACTTGATATTATTGAAATATGTAGAAGCATATATTCCTCTCTCAAAATAATTTTCAGTAGCATCATGAAGAAATTCAACAATATATACATCACACAAAGCATTCCTTTCATGATCCACAAGCATATAATTTTTACTACTCTCCACATAAGCAATTTTCTTCTCATTCATAATAGTGGGAGCAAACTCAACAAAATAACTATCATGAGATACTTGATTGGCATAATCCATTTGAGCATTAAAATTATGATGACAAATTTCATGGTTATAATTATTCTTTATAGCATACATGTCATCACAATAATCATCATAGATAGCAACTTTTTTATCACAGTCAATTGAAACCTCTTCCAAAATAGTGGAATCATCATTAAATAAATTCATGGCCTCTCCAAATCCACTTTCATCAATATAATCATCTTAAATAGGAGGCATGCTATCATCATAATAAATTTTCTCATCAAAACTTGGGGTGCTAAAAATATCATCTTCATCAAACATAGCATCCCCAAGCTTGTGGCTTTGCATATCATTAGCATCATGGATATTCAAAGAATTCATACTAGCAACATTGCAATCATGCTCCTGATTCAAATATTTTATGCCAAACATTTTATTGAATTCTTCTTCTATCAATTGAGCACAATTATCGGAATCCTTATTTTCAAGAAAGACATGATAAAGACGAATAATATGAGGCAACCTCAATTCCATTTTTTTGTAGTTTTCTTTAATAAACCAAACTAGTGATAAAACAAGAAACTAAAAGATTCGATTGCAAGATCAAAAGATATACCTTCAAGCACTAACCTCCCCGGCAACGGCGCCAGAAAAGAGCTTGATGTCTACTACACAACTTATTCTTGTAGACTCGTGTTGGGCCTCCAAGCGCAGAGTTTTGTAGGACAGTAGCAATTTTCCCTCAAGTGGATGACCTTAGGTTTATCAATCCGTGGGAGGCGTAGGTTGAAGATGGTATCTCTCAAGCAACCCTGCAACCAAATACAAGAAATCTCTTGTGTCCCCAACACACCCAATACAATGGTAAATTGTATAGGTGCACTAGTTCGGCGAAGAGATGATGATAAAAATGTAGTATGGATAATAGATATAGGTTTTTGTAATCTGAAAATATAAAAACAGCAAGGTAGCAAATAGTAAACGGGCATAAAAACGGTATTGGAATGCTTAGAAACAAGGCCTAGGGTTCATACTTTCGCTAGTGCAATCTCTCAAAATTGTTGACATAGTTGAATCATATGTAAATCCCGCACATGCGACAAAGAGTTCACTCCAAAGTCACAAATAGCGGAGAACAAACGAAGAAATTGTTGTAGGGTACGAAACCACCTCAAAGTTATCCTTCCCGATCAATCTTATGAGCCATCCCCATTAATTGTCACGAACAACCCTAGAGTTCGTACTAGAATAACATCTTAAGATTCACATCAACCAAAACCCTAATGTCACCTAGGCACTCCAATGTCACCACGAGTACCCGCGGGTTTGATTATACGATATGCATCACACAATCTCAGATTCATCTATTCAAACCAACACAAAGAACTTCAAAGAGTGCCCCAAAGTTTCTACCGGAAAGTCAAGACGAAAACGTGTGCCAACCCTTATGCATAGATCCCCAAGGTCACGGAACCCGCAAGTTGATCACCAAAACATACATCAAGTGTCTCAAGTGAATATCCCATTGTCACCACAGATATCCATATGCAAGACATACATCAAGTGTTCTCAAATCCTTAAAGACTCAATCCGATAAGAAAACTTCAAAAGGAAAACTCAATTCATCACAAGAAGATAGAGAGGGGAAAACTCCATATGATTCATGTATATCAACAAAGCTCGCGATACATCAAGATCGTGCCATCTCAAGAACACGAGAGAGAGAGATCAAGCACATAGCTACTGGTACAAACCCTCAGCCCCGAGGGTGAACTACTCCCTCCTCGTCATGGAGACCGCCGGGATGATGAAGATGGCCTCCGGTGATGCCTTCCCCCCTCCGGCAGGGTGCCGGAAAAGGGCTGTAGATGGGATCTCTCTGGTATAGAGGCTTGCGGCGGCATAAAAACTCATCTAGGTTAACTTTCGGGGGTTTCGGAATATATATGATTTTTAAGCGTTGGAATCACGCGAAATGGAGCCACGTGGGCCCCACGAGGTACCAGGGCGCGCCTGGGGGGTGGCGCGCCCTGGTGCCTCGTGGGCACTGGGTGGCCCCCCTCCAGTGGGTCTTGGTGCCAATATTTTTTATTTTTCAAATAAAAAATCTCCAAAAAGTTTCAGCTCATTTGGAAAACTTTCATTTCTGCACAAAAAACAACACCACGGTAGTTCTGCTGAAAACAGCGTCAGTCCGGGTTAGTGCTAATCAAATCATAGCAAAACCATATAGAATTGTTATAAATATGGCATGAATACTTCATAAATTATAGATACGTTGGAGACGTATCAAGAGGGCACACGATTTTTTTTGCCTCATCGACACTAGTAGGACACAGGCTTCCCGCGGGAAGAACCTTCTTTAGATACTTCAGAAGCTCATCCAGGCTTGCATCCGTCCATTTGTTTTTTGCCTTCGTCTTTAGAAGTTCTAGCGTGAAACTCAAGTGGGTCACCTCGGGATCGCAACCATCATACAATGGAGTCATCGAGTCTACCTCCAGTTGCGCCAGTTTGGCCTCCTCTCTAGAAGCAGCTCTGTCGCTAGTCGTCTCCTTGCGAAGCAGGTCTCGAACATGCGGGTCCCGCATGGCTGAACTTAGTAGCGATGAAGGCTGCGGCGTGTCCGCGTCTTCTCCGCCTTGTACTGCCTCTTCGCCATCACCATTTCTAAGGCCCTCTTCTTCGGGCCATAATCGGTCATCTCTTCGTCTGGCCCCATGTCGTTATTTCCTGCCCCGTCGACGTCCTCATCATCATCATCATCTTCACTTATCCACCGAGCATGGCCATCCATGAAACCATGCATGAGCAGGTGCGCCTTGAATTTACCACCCTTAAAGGGGTCGAGCCTGACTCCTCCTTTGCATTTTCGACACGGACATGAAACATCCTTCAGTCTTTTTTCATACATGTCGTCCACCGCGGATTGCCAGTATCTTTCCACCATCCTTCCATTGACCTTCATGATCACCTGCATGCGCGGAGCAAAAGAATTATAACCACGTACGCATGCATGGATCAAATTCATACAAAAATTCGACATGACCTTCCCTAAACATAGGACATATTGAGTTTGCCCGAAATTCGCCGAAACGGAATTGAATCGACATTTCGGCAAAACATAGGCAACTCATGTCACTCACATGCCACACACAATTCGGTATATTCATATCGCGCATAGTTTCGGTCCTAATCGCGCACACACACATATTTCCATTCTTGCACAACTCTTTTTTTGCTCACCTATGTGTCGAGAGGGATCGATATCGAGCACCTTCTTAATTAGCTAGTAGCTCTAGATAGTGAGGTACCTACATATAGCTCTAACTAGGGAGAGAGAGAGAGCTAGTGGAGATGGGTGGATGGGCAAAGAAAGAGAGATGGAGGAGGGAGACCATTAATTAATGGAGAGGTGGTGGAGGGGCAAAGAAAGAGAGAGGGAGGAGGGAGGGCATTAATGGAGGGGTGGAGGGGCAAAGAAGAGAGGGGGGGGGGGGAGGAAGAACCAACAAGCAAGTGCAAGAGGAGGGGGAGAAAGGAAGGGGGAGGGAGAAGAGGGGGGGGGAAAGGTGACAGATATTTTGGCTGGCGACCAAAGCAGTAGCGCTGTAACCCAACGCGCGCTACTGGTATCTGCACTAGCTATAGCGCTGGTTGCAAAACACGCTACTGCTAAATGAACCCACAAGTTTACACGCAGAAGAAATAGCAGTAGCGCACTTTGTAGACCAGGCGCTACAGATAATGCTTTAACAGTAGCACCGGGTAGATCGCCCACGCTGCTAATATATCTTGACCTGGGGGTGTGGTGTGGCACACTTACCAGTAGCGCGTCCGAGCAAAACCAACGCTGCTGCTAAGTTATACCAGTAGCGCGTTTTGTACCAAGCGCTACTGGTACTTACCAGTAGCGTGGGGGCTCAAATAGGCGCTACTGGTAAAGTCTACGTATAAGCATTTTCCTAGTAGTGAAATACTCACTTTGTTCCAAAATATAAGGTGTATTAGTTTATTGAAAAGTCAAATTTCTTTAACTTTGACCAAGTTCAGAGCCAAAAATATCGACATCCACAATATTAGATAAAATAAAATATGAAAATTCATTTCATGATGAATCTAAAAACCAGATTTGATATTATGGATATTGATATATTTCTACACAAATGTGGTCAAACATAAAGAGGTTTGACTTCTCAAAAAACTAATACACCTTATATTTTGAAATAGATGGGGTAAATAAATTATAAAAATCCAATAACATCAACGGCGCAGCAAAGCGCGCCCAACCCTTCTAGTACAAGATGAAATCGGAGTGAAGATCCACTTTTTTTAAAAATAATAATCTTATTAAGCGTCTACCCTTTACAATTAAGCATCAGTGCTTAAGAAAAAACTGATTTATTTATGTTAACATCTCCTAAGCACTTTGCATTGTACAAGACCTTATAGTACTCCTACCGCGGAGCGGTCTTATTATACGCCCACTTTGGGAGGTCTGGTCACAATAAAAGTATTAGGTAGTATCTTGCATGCCAACTAGGCATTTTCGCTGAGGCGGCACACAGTTAAATGAGAATAGAGAGGATTGAGTATCATGATATGATACCGTATCATATCAAATAATGTACTAGTATATATGTTATGCATGACAATAAATGAGAGCACTATGATACCAAACTATAATAGTATGCATTGTGTAGGTAATATCATACACTAATATCATATGAATAATACTAGTATATGATACTTTTCGTTGTGACCTACGTAACAAACATTGTGGTCTTACCTAAGAAAGAGGGGTGCCGAGGATGTCTCCGAGTTCCATTACGTGAGACTCATTCATGCCTTTGCCAAGATTATCGCAAAGACATTGGCCAACTGAGATTAGCTCCTTTCATGCATACCATTGTTTCTCAGGCCAAACTATAAAACTGGCCAACCCATGAGACCCAAATGCTCCATCAAGACAAACCACGTACAACAGACCTTACCTATGACATGTTTAGCATGAAGAGAGGTGCTTCCATACCCCCCCCCCCCCCCCCCCCCCCCCCCCCCCCTAAAAACTTGTAAAGGGTGTTCCCGTCCAGCCAATTAATCATCTGATTTGTTAGGCAATTAATAAGGACCTAATAGTCTTCTCCTAGAAAAATCACACTGTCATGCCAAATTTACCGTCGCGTCATAATCGTTGGTTCCTGCGGTCGATTGGCCGACCCTGCACCCGTCTAAGTCGGCTCGCCACCCCAGCCCACCACGCGCTGCCAATGCATCCCCGCGCCGCACACTCCCTGCCCGCTCAACACCACACCTTACCCTCCCTCTCCTTGTTGAGTCACTCATGTGCGCCGATGCTCAGCCGCTTCAGCCCTGGCCATCCACCTATGAATACCTTGAGGAGGCTCAGGATTCCTTCGGCAAAGAACAACAAGCTCTCGAACAGGCACAACCCCGCGCAACTCCTCACAATATCCAGATTCCATAGCAGAGTATTACGCATGAATTCAGGTGTCAAGTTAATACTTGCTTGGACCGATGATCTCTATTTTCCTAATTGATTGAAACTCTCTGGTCTCAATTAAGACGAGAAAATTCTAGACTTAAATTTGAATAAGAACGCGACCTTGAGCACGACACCGATGAACTACACTGCACGACGGATGGCTAGATGTGTGTGAACTGGCTCTCGATCTAGACCATCGCTAGGTTATCAGGTGACCTGCGCTAGTAGGTTTATGGCATTCACTCCCAGCACGCCCAACAACCGACAACCACAGCCGGATTTCTGGGACATCGCGCCAGGCTATAGTTGGTTGGGGATGCACCCTTTTTAACATGTAAATTGTCTATATACATCTTCTTGAAGTGAGAGGTAAGTTTTAATCAAGACCATAGATCTATCTCGAAAACTGTAAACTTTTCTAGAGTGATGTACCGAAGCATAGCTCTACCATGAAGATGACAAGTACTAAGACTGGCAACTGGACATCATCAGTGAGTTAAAATAGGGTTGAAGTTTTCTATTTGATCCGGGGGTGAGCCTATCGGGGGTATGTGCTTGGGTGGTTAATTAGCTTCTTACTTCACTTTTTGGCTGACTAGTAGAAACGAAATCTTAGGGAATAATTTGTATATTTAGTTTCCCGTATCCATAGTTACCGGATTCGCTGGACAAGGCACCGTATCCTGATCTAAATCGATTGATCTAGATCGTGGTTCGAGATCGCTGGGTTTGTTCATAGTTTGCTACCTGATTCGCTGAAGAGAAGGAACCATACAGTTACGATTGGGCTGAGCGCGACTGCACTTGAGAGGATAGAAAGAGGAATAGGACATTGACCTAGACGAGAAGAAAATGAAGGCACTGTTGTATGCGGAGGAAACCTGAGTTGAGGACCAGAGAGAGAGAGAGAGAGAGAGAGAGAGAGAGAGAGTGCAAGACGCGAGTGGTGGCTTTGTGGAAGGTAGGAGATGAGGACTCGTGTGGAATTTAGTGCGTAGTTACCCAGCTAGGTGCTCACGTGGTGGGCTTTTTGGTCCATTAGGATAGTGGTGAGCTGGTTGCTCCTCAGTTTATTTTAGTTTATAGTTTTTCTACATATTTGTGCAAGCTTGGATCTTTTATGACAAACAAGTTCAGCGAACTCCCATTTTCCGATTCGCGAACCTAATCTCCAATTCGCGAACTAGAGATGTCTATCCCCTAGCAAATCTGATTCGTATGAGGTAGCAAATCGCGAACCCGATTTCTAAACCAGGCAAATCACGAGTCGGGCAACTATGCCTGTATCCCTTCACACTCCTTCTCGCCAACCATTCTAAAATTGGCTATCGAATTAACCAAATGTGTCATCAAAACAAACCACCTCCAGTATATCTTACATACAACATGTTTACCATGATAAGTACTAAAATGACAACTTGACATCATCGGTGCGTTAAAATAGCATCTGCTGACCTTTGTTCTTAAACAATCCAAAACATCAAATCACATCAACATGCTCATGAGTTCTAAATGAAATGACCAAATCAACTAAAAGTGATATTACAACATTTATTGACAAAATAAATCTCAAACAAGCGTTCGCTCTGAAATAAACATGACAAGATGTTTTCATCCAATGCACGTTTCTAGAAACCATATTCGAGTTGTGAACCATACGCGATGTTCCTTAATTATTGTAAGCTACTAGTTCCTTAATTGTGAATCAATGAAGTAGTTGAATTAAAGTAAATTCACTACGAAAGCGGCAAGTCCATCTCCGCTAAACTACTTTTTATTAAGTTCTCATGAGCTAAGAAATCTCAAATTCTCTTTGAACCTATGGTAGGCATCATCAAGAATCCTGGGTACCTGGCATAACGTCCTTCTGGAGATGTTGTTTTGCTTGAATTGGATTTGCCAGAGACTTTGGAGGCAGAAGCTATAGCAGCGCCATGGTCTTCGCTCCTCTTATTCTCTTGGGTTAACAGAGTTGATCTGCACAAACGGTCTTTGGTTTTGAACAACTGCATTTTCAAAGCTTCAAAGTCATCATCATTGTTATTACCTTCAGGTGATCCTGCTTGGAACTCATCCTTATGCATGGCCATAAGATTCTTTGCAGCAGTCACAACAAGAGCTTCATTGGAAGAATCATCTGGTTCTTGAGGAATAGTGTCCCCTTCTGACAGACGGGCATCTATCTCCATTTCATCCATGAAAGGTAGAGCAACATTCAGGTCAATGAGATTCCTGGCATTGGTGTCATCCTTGTTCTGGAATTGCATTTCCATGTTAACTACACCCTTACTTGAGGGTGTGCTTTCTGTGCCCATGTGCATAGTGCATGAGAGTTGAGAATCTTTCTCAGTGGTTGCATTAATAGGGAAACCAAGAATTCTTGTATTACCTTCTGAGTAAACCATGGAAAAAGGCAAAATCAGGGGATGCCCAGTTGCATAATTTGATGGCACTTGTGACTTCTTCATGGAGATTTCCGTCCTTATGTTTAGCAACTTCTTTTTCAACCATGAGATTTCCATTGGGGTATCCTCTCTTGCTTGTCCCAGAGTGGCAGTTGCATCTTGAGGACCATTGCTCAGATTCACGTCCTTTGGACAATTATAGAATTGGGATTGCTTTTGATATTGAGCCCCTCCTAGTTGTGTAATCTTTGCTGTTGGAAGATGACAATATTCTTGTAATGTTGGAAGACCACCATTTTGACCAATGGGCACTTTAGTGTTAGCATAATACCTCCTAGTCGTGTAATCTTTGGTGTTGCTTTGCCATAGAGATTTGAATGCAGCATTGGAGCTGGACGCTGCAAATGTTTGTGGATTGCAGATGCTATAGCTGGAGTGATAATGCGCGCTTGAAGAATCAACACCATTTTTCTCGTGTGTGAAGCATTCCATGCCATTGCTTCGATCTATAAAAGGAAAAAGCTACATTTAGTTTGCATTAATGCTTACATAAAGCTATAACATTTGCAAAAGAAAATCTTACCATATTTTGTGTGGATGTATGGATTTTTATGCCTTGTTTCCTCATTTAAAACAAAGAAGTTCGAACCAATGGCTGCACCCACATGCTTTTCTTTCAAGGTATCTTCTAAGCTTGGGTGGTTCATGTTCACTCCTGGCGATGAATAACACTGGTTTTGGGAACTAGAGGCACCCACACTTGGGAAGTCTTCTATTTTCATAGTACTAGATGACCCTACCACTTTTTTATTGAAAGCATTCACTGATGAGACATCTGATTGTTGTAAACCACTAACACAATTCTTGTTCATGTGCGAGGAGGGCTCAATTTCAAGATTCACATTTGGGAGGTTCTGGTTCACTCCTGCAGATGCATAGACCTGATTCTGAGAACTAGAACTTCCCACACATGGGAAGTTTGGTGTTTCCATATTACGAGATGGCCCTACAACTTTTTTGTTCAAAACATTCGTTGTTGATACATCAGATTGTTGTAAACCAGTGATCCCCTTCTTGTTCATGTGTGAGGAGCTCTCAATGTTAAGCTTCACATTTTTACCAAGAATTGAACCATCATTTCTCGGCAATCTGTCTGCAAACTTCTCCAACAGTATGACCACATCATCATCACAATCATCAACATGTGCACCAGTTGGAACCTGAAGGTTCTTCACATTTGTACCAAGAATTGAACCATTATTTCTTGGCAAACTCTTTGCAGGCTTCTCTAATAGTATCACCACATCACCATCACTATCATCTGCATGCGCATCAGCTTGAACCTGAAGGTCCTTCGTATTTGTACCAAGAATTAAACCATTAGGTATTGGCCAACTCTTTGCAGGTTTCTCCAATAGTATCACCACATCATCATCAATGTCATCATCATGTGCATCAACTGGAACCTGAAGGTCCTTTGCATTTGTACCAAGACTGGAAACTTTATTTCTTGCTGAACTATCTGCTGGCTTCTCCAATAGTATCACCACATCATCATCACTATGATCAGCATGTGCATCATCTGGAACCTGAAAGGCTAGCTTTTCTTGTGTGGACCTACTATTGCTATGCCTCACAGACACTCCGTTCGAACTACACTCTATATATTTTCCCTTCAAGAATTTTTCAGATGGTTTCTTCATATCATGTTCAGCAGGAGGCTCAACTAGATGGGCTGTTCTTATACCCCCAGAAGGATATGAATACATTTTTTCTTGAGAATGTTCACATAATCCATCTCTTTGGAATTCTAATTCCATTAGGTTCTTCTGAACATTGTACAAGCGATGAAGTTCTGAGACCTATAAAGATATCAAAACTTTATAAGAAATGAGAAACAACTACATCTGTGGAAAAGTATAAGAAAAAACATATCATTTAAATATCTAAGAAATGTTTTGTTTCTCCATAGACTACTGAATGCACATAGTAAAATCACAACCTACCTGTTCCCCGAATGTAGCTTCTTGTGCAAGTATGGTCTGCTTTATTGTATCATTGTCAAGATATGCAAATCCATTTGTTGGTTTCATAGTGAATATGTTACTAAGATGCCCTCTTGGCTTGTTAGCCATGTCTTATGATAACCAGTTGCCTTTCAAGTTTACACTGGAATCGGTAATGGTCAATTATCCTGGAAGACAGATCTTGTCTTCAACTTCTTTCCCAGTGCTAATAAATATCCACAAATGAATATATAATGAGAAGCATAAATGAGAAGGATATTTAGAGAAGGATAAATACATTAACTTGGTATTTTTTCTATTTTGTGATTGATTATGATATTTTCTCATTCAAAGCATTAAAATGGTTCTACTTGTTGACTCTGGAAGTACTCATGCATGTGTGAATTGCACACTCATACTAAACCATGGTGATTAAGGCTTTAGGAACCTAGCCAACCATGACTCCGCACCACAAAAAATATTGCAGTACTTGATAGACACTATGATGATTCTGATCAACAAGTGACAAAAAACAAGAAAGGATATCACATACTTACAAAGATATCAATGTGAAGCAATGGTGTATATGGAGTTTTCTCGAGTCAAGAGTCCTTAGCCAGCAAGAAATTGGATGTTGTCTGCTGGCTAGATCAATCCTCTTTATCTAAAGCAGACGAATGGTAATCTTGTGTGAGCAACAGACCTAAAATTTGGCATTTGCAGAAAGTATGAATGCATGCATAACAATGAAGATGGAAAAAATGCAATAAAAATGCCAGACAAGATCAAGAGCTCTAACAAAATATGATGGGAAAATGATTCCAAAAATAAAAATGTAAAAATAGCAGAATTTTACAAAGAAATTCCATGAATCTTCACCGTCACAGACAGACTAACATGAATTAAAGACATAAGAAGAGGGGACAAGGAAGGACCAACTAGCAAGGATAAATAGAACAATCTCACTACGCCCCCAAACCTTTCTGCGGAGGGCATACCAAAAGAGCATAAAAATAGATGGGAAAGAACAGATTTTCCATAAACAAAGTCAAGCATAACAACGCAAAAATCATCAGGGGGAAATTTCCAAGAACAAATTCTCTGACCTCATTTCCTAAAACATGGCCAACGACAACAACACTGCAAAGATGTCAAGAACACAAGAGAATTTGTTTCCCACCTTACCACTAGGAGAATCCCATGGCACTGATGAAATTTGTCTAGGCTTTTTATGGATAAGCTTGAGGTGTTCCGTCATTTATTAGGAGCGATTTTTGACGATTGGATTACGATTCAATGAAAAGTAGTCAACATGCACACTTGAGATTTCAATGCATTTACTTCTAGTGCTATGTAGTGTATTCTTTAATGAAACATTATGTCATTTTGGTGCTGGATTTTGAGCACATTAAATTATGTAATCAACTGATTTCTTTTGTTTTGAAGGAATTTTCTCCCCCGGGCGGTTGGTATGACACGCGTGAGACCCCTATGCACCACGAGGCGCTCGCTCGCTTTGTGCCAGATCTGACTGAGTGAGCCGTCCACCTAAAAGGCCAGCCAACCGGGCAACAATTCACATGCATAACTAAGAAGTTACCCGCTTCACATATTTTATTTGTAAACTCTAAATTCTTATACTACTATTCCTAATAAAAATTTCCAATCAAGGGTTTATATGTAAAATTTCTTGTAGCCAGTCAGCTCCATCATAGATGTACATTTATAGCACACCAAGAATAACATGTTCCATTTCAGATATATGGCTCGGCGAGAAGGCCCTCTTCACCGTCCGTTTTGTGTTGGTCGCCCGCAGCTGCGTCCCTGGGGCTCTCCACGCCGTTCGATATGGTCGAATGACGTGCACTCGGACGGCCTATCTTGAGGATCCATGACGGGTGGACCGTGGGCGCGGCTGGAGCCACCGTCATGTGGTGATTTCGGTCATGCCCATGTGTGCCACTCTGCGTGGTACCCCACGCGCGAGGGGGGGCGGGCCGGTGTGTGCGCATGACTCATCCTTCACCTGGGGATTGCCTCCCCAGACTGTTGCCTTCGCGCGTCCCAGCTGGTTGGCGTGTTTTCCTCTGCCCGGCTGATGTATGTTGCTGGGGCTAGCCGGTTGGTGATACGTCTTCAACGTATCCACTTTTCCAAACACTTCTGTTCTTGTTTTGGACTCTAATTTGCATGATTTTAATGAAACTAAGCCGGACTGACGTTGTTTTTAGAAGAACTACCTTTGGTGTTATTTTTGTGCAGAAATAAAAAGTTCCCGGAATTGGACAAAATTTTATGGAATATATAAAAATTACTGGCGCAAAGAACTACCGGAGGGGGGCCACCAGGGAGCCACAAGCTCAGGTGGTGCGCCCCCCTAGGGCATGCCATGTGAGCTTGTGGGCCCCACGGGCCTCCGTTGCCCTAATTCCAAGCCTACATATACCGTCTACCCAAGAAAAAAAATTAGAGAGAAAGTTTCATCGCGTTTTATGATACGGAGCTGCCGCCACCTCCTGTTCTTCGTCGGGAGGCCTGATCTGGAGTCCGTTCAGGGCTCCGGAGAGGGGAATTCATCACCGTCGTCATCACCAACCCTTCTGCATCGACAACCTCATGATGCTCACCACCGGGAGTGAGTAATTTCATCGTAGGCATACTGGAGGTAGATGGAGATGGATGAGATTCGTCATGTAATCGAGTCAATTTGTTAGGTCTTGATCCCTAGTATCCATTATGTTCTGAGATTGATGTTGCTATGACTTTGCTATGCTTAATGCTTGTCACTAGGGCCCGAGTGCCATGATTTCAGATCTGAACCTATTATGTTTTCATGAATATATTTGATCGATCCCTCGCACTAGCTACACGTACTAAACACGAGCAATCGATCCCTCGCACTACGTACTGAACACGAGCGATCCCTCAGGTAATAGTTTTATTTGTTGGGAAACATAGTAGAAAACAAAAAAAATCGACCTACGATCACCCAGGAACAATATGAAGATGCATTAACGGTTTGGATTCAATCGTTACCGACTCCGAGTTGCAGCGGAAGAAGACGAGTCGGAGTAGATCATACTTGGAGTCCCTCGAACCGTATATGAACGATCCCACGAACTACCCACGAACAGTCCTTCGAATGGAAGACCGAAAGCACGACCTCTCTACGAGTTGCAAGCATACGGTCTTCATGATCCGACAGCGCTTCACCGTCCAGAGCTAATCGTCGCCGGAGAATTAGAGGGAGGAGATTAGAACCACACTGGCTTCTAATTATGAGGATTAGAGGATCTAGGCCAAGCTCTAATTTATCAACTAGGACTAACTAGAACTAAAACTAGAGAACTAGAGGAGGCTACAAAACTTGTGTCTCAATGGGCAAAATCCTCAAATATATATAGGTTAGAGGGAGGGGAGAGGGGGAGCCACAAGGGGAAGGACTCTGCACCAGCCCCTGGGGGGAGGAGGAGTCCTCCCCCTTGTCCAATTCGGCCTCCCCACAAGGGAAAGGGGGCGCCTCCCCTATTGGGCCCTTGTGGCTAAATTCCCCATCCACCAGTTGGCCTTTTAAGGCCCGTTGATATTACATTAAATATAAAAGACTCCTAACAATTACTATAGCATTTTATTATTAATTTAACATCACCAGAAACATTTTCCATCTATATACTATTTATCGGTAATACCCGGTATTGCCCGATAAACTCCGATACCCTTCCGGTGACCCCGAAACGCTTTCGGTTCCTCTCGAAACTATTTTGACTATTAACGAAGCAATAAATAAATCCTCGATACTCCCATCCTACTAATACTCAGTAGATGGTGATTACCTTAAGCTTGTGACCCTTTAGGTTCGGTAAAGCATAGACATGAACAAAACCCCTTCAATGACCGATAGCGGAACCGTGGACGTCCATATCGATCCCTATGATTACACGAATGACATGTGAACCTTTGGTTATCATGTGCTATCCCTTTGCTTTGCGATATTTCACAAAACCCGAGATGTACTGGTATCTTCTTGAGTCATTCACATGCTCACTATACCGATCTCCTCGTTAACGGTTTTGTTCTTCTTTCTCGTTGCTATGTTCCGACATTCCCGTGACATAGTCACCTGTGTCTGACTAGACGATGATGGATGCAGTCACACCGAAAGGGCCCTAAGAATATCTCTCCATCGTCGGAGGAGCAAATTCCACTCTCGAGCTATCTAGTCCCTTGCCAAACTTTCCGATGAACCTATAAGTTGTCGTTATGATCACCGTGTTACAGTTTCCGATGAACCTGTAAGTTGTCGTTATGATCACCATGTTACAGCTGACGTTTGAGCAACCCCAAAGTCCACTGTACGGTAAGAAGTGACTACGATACTCTCATGGTCTAAGGAACTAAAACACACGTTAACACTTCGTGTTATAACAATTGATTTCAGACGATATTAACTCAAAGTATAACAAACAAGTTTGGGTCGATTCAATATGATCGTTCTTCTAACATCATACTATCAATGTTGTTTTAGGACTATCATTACACTTAACGATATCCTAAGATCCGAAAAACATGATCAACAACAACACTTGAGCCAGTCATAGAGGAAAAAATAGGAACCTAATTTTACCGTTTATCATTCCACACGTGCATATGAGTTTTCCACTGAATCGCATATTCTAGGATCATAGTAGTTATAGCATAGAATATAAACCTTAATTATGAATAGAGAAATATAATAATACAATATTATTGCCTCTAGGGCATATTTCCAACAGTCTCCCACTTGCTCGAGAGTCAATAATCTAGTTACATAGTCTATTTAACACCTATGGCTATCTGGTGTTGCTCATGCTTTGCTCGTGGTAGAGTCTTCGTCATCGGGTCTGACACGTTCAAAATCCGTGTGATGATTGTACTTGTTATGTCTGATATTTACGTGGGATCTAGATTCCTTTTTCTTTGAGAAATCGCACTACTATTCACAATAAAGTGTCATTGGTTTTATTGCACTTAGGATCACACCAACTATATCAAGACACTTCTTGATTCAGACCTTTTCCTTTGAAGCATCGGAAGCTTCAACATATTCTTCTTTCGTTATAGAATCCACAATGGTGTTCATGCTTGAAAACTATTCCAAAGAATTATCCTAACATAGCCTGATAGTTATTTATATCAGTCATGAAGCTGGTGTTCTTGTAACCATTTACAACTATCTTCATCTCCTCTATAGACAAGGAGCATATCCTCTGTCCTTCTAAGGTACTGAAATATATTAACAATTAACTAGTGATTCAATCCAGGATCACTTTGGTGCCTGCTACTAACACTTAGTACATAAAAACATTTGGCCTTATACATATCATAGCATTCATGATGGATTCAATTACCAAGGCATATTGAATTCCACTCATCTACACATGCTTATCAATTGTCTTAGGACATTGATTTCTTCTAAGCATCATGCTATGTGACATTGGGAGAAAATACATCTCCATTTTAAACCTTTTAAAACCTTGTCAATGTATTCATTTTGGCTTAGCGCAATCAGATGTCTTGATCTATCTATGTAGATATTTATGACTAATAAGTTGCTTTGCGTTAGTCTTTCATTGGAAACATATTCTTTCAAAATCTTTCATTGTGCTAAGAAGCTTTATATTATTTCCAATCAATAGTATAAGATTAGAAATGCTATAGAGCTCCCACTAAACTTCTTATATACCCAAGTTTCTTCATCATTTTAACAAAGTTAAACTCTTTAACTATTTCATTAAAATGTTGATTCTAGCTCCTTGATGCTTGCTTCCAACCATAGATAGACTTTTTAAGCTTGCATGCCTTTTCGGTATCCTCGGGATTGACAAAACCTTCTGGTTGTATCATTTATACATCCTTTCCATTTAGGAAATTAGTTTTGACATCCATCTGCTTCATACCTTCTGGAGGATCAGCCAAGTTCCAAACTTAATTGTCGTACATGAACTCCATTTCGGAGTGCATGGCTTTAAGCCATTCCTTTGAGTGCGTAGGTTCTTTTAAGATGAATGTTTCATTGTGAAATCATTCAGGAGGTTTGTTAACTTTTCCTGATCTACGTAGTTCAGTTAGAAGATTTAACTAGAGTTTCTACAGCTGGTGTAGTAACTTCTGGTTCAGTTGTGCGGACAACTTTCGGAACAACTTCCGGTTTGTTAATCCTGCAAACTTTCGCCGGAGATTCAATAATCTTGTTAAGCTGCACTGTCCTCCCACTTACTTATTTAGCGAGAAAACTCCTTCTCGAGAAAGTGTTCATTCTTTGCGACAAACATTTTGTCTTTATACTTTTGGTGGAAGGAATACCCAATTGTCTCTTTAGGATAATCTATAAATTATCATTTGTCCGAATTGAGTACTCCATAACTCATATGGTGTCGTTTCGCCAGACTATTAGACGGTGCTCTGTTTAGTGTATATGTTGTTGTTTCAAATGCATATCCCAAAAAATTAATAAAAGCAGATCGGTAAGAAATAATTCCATAATTATTCAAGTGTTTGCTAAACTCACGACTCAGATATATTTCTTCATGATTGAAGAATCTTTTATCTTTTGTCATAATGATTCTCAACTTCATTCTGAATTTCTTTGAACCTTTCAAATATTTCAGATTTTATGTTTCATCAAGTAAATCATATTTAGTCAAAATATCAGTGAAGTATAAGTAGTCACCGCGCCCTGGTTTACTCATCGGACCACATACACCACTGTGTATTTTATCTATTGATTTAAAAATCAAATGATTTCAACACTCCATCTACATGAAGATTATTTTTTCCGATATAACCAAGCAGTGCCACTTTTAAGTGGTGTTATCAGTCTTCTCAAGACATTTAGCATTAATGTTATAAATTTTCAATTCAAGATTCATTAATAAACCACTAATAATAGAGGTAAATCCAAAACATATTATTATAACAACTTGAACAACCATTGTTTAAAACTTATAAGAATATCAGTCGCATAACCCAAAACATAATGTTTTACACAACTCTAGAAAGAAATAACTATTATTCAGTTCTTAGATAAATCTTGAAGATAAACTAAAGGCATGACTTCAACGGCTTGAGTAGCGATCCCATCACCATTCCCGATTTGCATCATGACTTCATTCCTTCTCAACTTGCGAGCTTTCTGTAGTCCCTGTATTGGTTTGCAAATGAGAGCAACTGATCAGTATCAAATACTCATGACATACAGGAAATCAACAAGTAGAATAACATTAACTTTGTATAACTTTTATACCTTTACCGGAAGAACCATTCTTCTTCTTATCCGCCAAGTACTTCTTGCAGTTGCGCTTCCAGTGTTCTTTCTTCTTGCAGTAGAAACATTTAGTCTCCTTAGTGGCTCCACCCTTGTTCCTCTTCTGAGACACGGTCTTACCGGCACCAGTAGACTTCTTCTTGGACTTGCCCTTCTTCTTGAAACTGGCGGTCTTATTTACCATCAACACTTGTTTGTTCTTCTGCATTCCAGCTTCTGCGGTTTTGATCATAGCGAACAACTCGTTTGCACTTTTCTCCATCCCGTTCATGTTCTAATTCATGATTAAGCCATCATAAGATGGGGGGAGTAAAGCAAGCACAATATCTGTACTGAGTGTTGGAGGAATTCCAAATTCCAGAGAAGCCAGTCTATCAACATAGCCAGCAAGCTTCACTATATGCTCACTCATTGAGAAACCTTATGACATCTTGCATTCAATCAAGTCCTTGGTTATTTCCAAACATTTGGTCCTTGCCTGCTTCTTGTATAGAACTTCTAGTGACCCAATTATACATTGAGTAGTAGACCGTTCAAAACGTTTCTGTAGTTCAAGATCCATGCAAGTCAACATGAGGCACTGGACTGACTCATAGTCATCACTATGAGTAGTGAAAACATCTACAACTTCTTGTGGTGCATCCTTTGTAGGAGGATCACCTAGGGGGTGATCCAGCACATACTCCTTAGCACTCCTGAGAAAAAATCTCAGGTTCCGGATCCAATCCGCATAGTTTCCACCATTTGCGCCCAACTTTTCTTTCTCTAACATAGGGGCTAAGTTGAACACATTGAGAGCCATTGGTCTACAATGATAAACACAAAATTCACTTAGACATTGTTCATAATTAATTTTGCACTAGTGTTTAAAGAAATTTTAATATAAAGTGCACTCCCACTCAAATCAATATCTCTCATAATTGAAAATGAGTGATTCAAGATCCCGATCTTATTCACTGCCATTGATGTGGACATCACTGATGACATGAATTTTGACCGGTAGGAAAACTTTTGCCGATCATATCGCCATATAACTCTTGTTCATCTTTCGATGCTTCGTTCTCTGAGCTCAGAACGATTCTGCCAGAACTTCAATACAACCGAGTGTTATCTGCTTACATGCATGGACTGGCCATCCACCCATATTACACCTCACAATCCATTTGTACTCATGTGGACATGACGCACTCTGGAAGGCTACGTGTTATAGATGGTTGCAACACTGGGAAGAGCACCTTTTAACTTGATATTTACTGTGAGAGATCACCATAATAATTTACTACTGCACAATCAAAGGGTGCAAACAACAAAGGGATAAACATCTCAGGCAATTCATCATGATATGGTATAGCCCTGGGCATCGGGAAGTCTTCACGGTCTCCTTGAATCTTCAGTTGAAACGTCTCCGTGGAGGCAGAAAAATCGTTGCTGTGGTAGTCGTTTAAAAAAAATGCTGCCGTGTCAGCAATTTCAGATAACGTTGTCGTGCCGACCGTTTTAAAAATGTTGTCGTGGCACCAATTTCAGAAAACGCTGCCGTGGCACGAAAATTTTCAGCCCCTCCTCCCTGCGCCTGGTACACCTTCTCCATGTCAGGGTCCTTGTGCACGCTTGCCACCATCACCTGTAACCTGTAGGCTATCTCTACATCTATTACATTAAAGTGGCAATTCCGTGGATCCAGCCATCATGCCATACTGTGACGCGCAGGCCACTTAACATTACAACATATAACCATCTCATACATAAACTCATTATCATAACGAAGGCTATACCACATCACATGCAACCTGCAAAACCAAGTTAGACGTCCTCTAATCTGTTTGGCAAATTTTAATTACGTGGTTTCTAGGGTTTTCGGATAACACAAGCTTCCTACGTCCACCACCAAGGCGATAATCTTGTTGCTAGATTAACTTTCGGGGTGTGTGAGGGAAGAGACTTAATTAAAAATCTCTAGCCCCACACTAAACTTCGTCAATACGCATGACCCCCTAGAAGATCGTTCATCTTCATTGCCCTCTCGTGTTTGCGACGGTTCACTATTCTTGACTATGATGAAGCCCAAAGAACTATTAGAAGATCGTCGACGGCCAGAGCCGATCGATTGTCAGAACTTTGTGAAAAGCAACATCATGCCATCAATGAACTAAACCAAAGAAACACTCGAGGGAAGCATAGAAAGAACCTCAAACCCTCACATCCACATGTGATCTAGATCGAAACCTGCATCTACTCATGATGCCATTGTTGGGAAACCTAGTAGAAAACAAAAAAAATCGCCCTACAATCACCCAGGAACAATATGGAGATGCATTAATGGTTTGGATTTGATCATTACCGACTCTGAGTTGCAGTGGAAGAAGACGAGTCGGTGTAGATCGTACTTGGAATCCCTTGAACCATAGATGAACGATCCCGCGAACCACCTGATGGGGTCACCTACCACTTGTAGGGTCATTGACCTGTCATCTAAGGCCCACCTAGGGTCCCACACCATCATCGAGAGGTCCCTAGACCGCAGGCGCATTTGGATGTGCACAGCAAGGAATCCACTCGGATACTCGACATCACTCGGACGTCTTCCCTCCAGTCGGCCCGCCTTCATCACTCGGACGAAAGGGACATAAGGGCAGCGTGGGAGTAGCAACGGTCCGAGGGTGTTAAGTCAGGCTTCGAGTGCAGTCAAGGCCACCGTTACCAGTAACTGCTGTAGTCATGGCTGTTATAACATGTAACTGCCATAGTTATGATCATTAATACCCCTTGCAACGTGGGAGAGAAGAGGCCAAGGCGCACTCTATATAAGCCGCCCTCTTCCTCCTGAGCAGGGCTTCAGCACTCCTTGTAATCATATACCCCAAGAGAAAACACAAGCCTCCGGGCGACGAGGCGTAGGGTTGTTACCTCCTCCGAGAGGGGCCTGAACTCGTAGAATCCGAGTGTTACGCTTGCGCTGTAGCTAGGCTCCGCCCCTCCTTCGTACCCCCTAGCACTCATTGTTAGGCTCATAACCCCGACAGTTGGCGCCCATCGTGGGGCTGCGCGTCTAGCAATTTCACAGCGCAGGTGGAATTTCATCATCATCATGTTGGTCGGCGGCGAGATCCGGTTCGGAGCGCTCAGCTTCATCGCCGACGACTCAGCGTGGCTCCAGGAGGCCCCGCTTCACGTGGAGTCGCGGCCCATCCGTGGCGCGGCGCACTTCCATGCATCTTCGTACAGAGTCCTACTCCGCCAACCATCGGTCCCTTACCGAGTGGTTCCTCTCCTTCATGTTGGTCCTCGTCGCAAGCACTCCGGGCGCTCATGGTTCCAGCGTTGGATCAAGCATGCTATGGCCATCCAGGCCTCAACCGGGCATGTGGCGGTACTCGAGCCTGACGAGCCCACCTTTGACCTTTCTGACGGATTCCACGACGACTCCGCCGAGGGGTCTGAGTGTGAGAGCGTCGAGTCCACGGCTGAAGTCCTCATGGTTGGCCCGGCGCCGCGTGGCCCGTCGGGGTACTCAGATCCCCAAGACGGACATGTGGGTACTTCGCGCGATAACGACAACTTGGGGGATGAGCACTCCCCCCACCATGAGCCTTACATTCCCCAAGCTCTCACTCGGGAGCAGGGCGACGAGCTTCGTAGGAAGAATGAGCAGGCCACGACCTGGCCCGAGTCTTCGTCAAGACCTTTGAGGGCACATACAAGCGGGCGGGTGGATTATCAGTGCTGCAGCACTGTGTACAGAAGCACAACAAGACTCTCTGAGAGTACATCTAGCGGTGGACCACCCTGCATAACACGGTGGAGAACGTCACTGAGCACCAGGCGATCTGCGCCTTCAAGGCCAGCATTAGTTATCGAGAGCTGGCTCTGAAATTTGGCTGAACCGAGATCCCAACTCTCAGTCGGGCGATGGAGATAGCCAATGGCGAAGAGGACGACCGGCTTAGGAGCGGCAAAGGCCAAGCCGGAGATGCAAATCAGTCGGACAATAATAAAAACAAGAAGCAGAAGTGCAAGGCCGAGACAACCGGCAATGCTAAGGCCGCGACCTTGGCCGGCCAAAGCAAAGGCAAAGGCCAGCCGAAGAAGAAGAAGGGGTGGGCCGGAAAGAAGAAAGCTGCCCCGAAAAATGACGTCCTTGATCAGCCCTGCCAGATTCACACGAAGAGGGATGAAGATGGCAACCTGATTCTGCCGAAGCATACCACTCGGGAGTGCCGACTGCTCAAGCAAGAGATGCGGCAAGAGCCCTCGGAGGGAAATGATGAGGACGAAGATGACGACGTGGGCAAAGACGCCTCTGGGCACCCCAATGTCGAGAAGGTCCTGATGATCTTTGCTGACGTCGAAAGCAGGAGTCGCCTCAAGGTGATAAACCGAGAGATCAATATGGCGGTTCCGACTGTCACCAAGCTCCTAGACTGGGCCAAGTCTCCAGTCACCTTTGATCAGTCGGATCACCCGGCCCACATACCGACCCCTGGGCGGCAGGCGCTGGTGGTCGATCCTGCTGTTGGAGGAGTCCGACTACGCAAAGTCCTCATGAACGGCGGCAGCAGGCTGAACATCATTTACGCTAATACTCTAGAGGCGATGGGCATTCCGATGTCCCGACTGAGTAAAAGCAACATGCAATTCCACGGGGTCATCCCCGGGAAAATGGCGAAATCACTCGGGCAAATCGCCCTCGACGTCGTATTCGGTGGAGAGAAGAACGTCAGAAAGGAAATGTTGACCTTCGAGGTGGTGGACTTCTGGAGTGCTTATCACGCTATCCTGGGTAGGCCCGCCTATGCACGATTCATGGCCAGACCATGCTACGTGTATCTTAAACTCAAGATGCCAGGCCCGAAAGGCGTGATCACCATCACGGGAAAACCGCAAGATAGCTGAAGAGTGCCAGCAGAAAGGCTCCCAGATCATTGACGAGCAGATGGCAGTGGCAGAGTTGGACGAGTACAAAAAAGCGGTCGATTCGAGTGATCTGCTCAAATCCAAGAAGCCGACTGTGGAATCTGCTTTCCAGTCGGCTGGCGAGTCGAAGTAGGTTCATGTCCATCCGACAAATCCGAACGCCGCCCCGACCAACATCTCCACGATGCTTGACAGCAAATAGGAAGGCGAGCTCATCCAGTTCCTCCGTGAGAACTGGGACATCTTCGCATGGAAGCCTGCTAACATGCCGGGTGTTCCCAGGGAACTGGCTGAGCACCGACTCCGTGTCGACCCGAAAATGAAGCCAGTCAAAGAGCACCTTTGACGCTCTACCACCGAGAAGCGCAAGGCGATTGGTGAGGAGATCATGCGGCTCTTAGCCACCGAGTTCATCCACGAGATATACCACTCCGAGTGGCTCGCCAATGTCGTTTTGGTTCCCAAGAAGGATAAATCCCTCCGAATGTGCATTGACTTCAAGCACATCAATCGGGCCTGCTCGAAGGACCATTTCCATCTCCCTCGCATAGACCAGATAATAGACTCTACTGTGGGGTGCGGGCGTTTGTCATTTCTGGATGTGTACTCCGGGTACCACCAGATCCGAATGTACGGTCCGGATGAAATCAAAACAACATTCATCACCCCTTTCGGGTGCTTTTGTTACATCACAATGCCATTCGGACTGAAGAATGCTGGCGCAACTTTCATGTGCATGGTCCAGAAGTGCCTGCAGAAGCAGATCAGTCGAAACGTGGAGGCCTATATGGACGACATCGTGGTTAAATCTAGGAAAGGTTCCGACCTCCTGGCAGACCTTGCCGAGACCTTCGCGAACCTGCGCCATTATGGGATAAAGCTTAATACGGCCAAGTGCACCTTCGGGGTGCCAGCCGGAAAGTTACTCGGATTCCTCGTTTCCGAACGTGGGATCGATGCTAACCCTGAGAAGATCGGTGCAATAGTCTGAATGAAGCAACTGCAATGTTTGCATGACGTACAGACACTCACGGGCTGTCTGGCGGCCCTGAGCAGATTCATTTCACGACTCGGCGAGAAGGCCCTGCCACTCTACCGACTCATGAAGAAATCAGAAAAGTTTGAGTGGACAACTGAAGCGCAGGCCGCGTTCCAAGAACTTAAAGCCCTGCTTTCCACGCAGCCGGTGCTAGCTGCTCCGGGCAGCCAAGAGCCTTTGCTCTTGTACATCGCGGCCACGAGCCAAGTTGTTAGCACCATGCTCACCGTGGAACATGAGGAACAAGGCAAAGCCTTCAAGATTCAGCAGCTAGTCTATTACATCTCTGAAGTTCTGACCCCCTCTAAGCAAAGGTAACCACACTACCAGAAGTTGGTATACGGTATTTATCTGACCACGAAGAAGGTGGCTCATTACTTCCAAGAACACTCGGTCATGGTGATAAGCGATGCTCCTCTGTCGGAGATTCTTAATAACAGAGACGCCACAGGCCGAGTGGCCAAGTGGGCCATCGAGCTCCTCCCGTTGGACATCAGGTTCGAGGCCAAGAAATCTATCAAGTCACAAGCTCTAGTGGATTTCCTAGCCGGGTGGATTGAACAGGAACAACCGGCCCCGAGTGTCCCCGAGCATTGGACTATGTTCTTCGATGGCTCCAAGATGCTCAATGGCTCGGGGGCTGGAGTGGTCCTAGTATCCCCCAAGGGCGACCGTCTCAGTTACGTAGTTCAGATTCACTTTGATTCCTCAAACAATGAGGCAGAGTATGAAGCTCTTCTGCATGGACTGCGTACGGCGATCTCCCTTGGAATCCGCCGACTGATGGTCTATGGCGACTCGGACTTGGTAGTGAATCAAGTAATGAAGGAATGGGACATTCGAAGCCTAGCTATGTTAGGCTACTGCAATGCCGTTAGAAAGCTGGAGAAGAACTTTGAAGGACTGGAGCTCCATCACATCCCCCGACTCAAAAATCAGGTAGCTAATGACCTGGCCAAGATCGGTTCACTCGGAAAGCGGTCCCGAAGAATGTGTTCCTAGAGCACCTACACTCGCCCACAATCAAAGAAGATCATTTTGTGGAAGAGCCCCCGCAGCCAGTCGGACCGTCCAATCCAACTGAAGTTGACATTCCAGCAGTTGTCGATTTGGTCCATGAAGTGCTTATTATCACTCCCGAGTGGACCGAGCCGTACCTCGCATACCTGCTTAGGTAGGAACTCCCTGAAGATGAGGTGGAGGCACGCCAGATCGTCCGTCGGTCGAAGGCCTTCACCGTCATGGGAGATCAGCTCTACAAGAAGAGTAACTCTGGAGTCACTCAGCGTTGCATTTCGCCGGAGGAAGGGCAGCAGATCTTGCAGGAGATTCACTCGGGAACCTGCGGGCATCATGCTTCCTCTCCCACGCTGGTTGCCAAGGCGTTCCAGGCAGGTTTCTATTGGCCCAGAGCCAACGAGGCTGCCCGAGACATTGTCGACCAGTGTGTCGGGTGCCAGTTCTACGCGAACCAGTCGCACAAGCCAGCGTCAGCTCTGAAGATGATCCCGCTCACATGGCCATTCGCCTTCTGGGGTCTCGACATGGTCGGTCCATTCCGGACCGGAGCCAGTGGATTCACCCATCTGTTGGTAGCAGTCGACAAGTTTACTAAGTGGATCGAAGCAAGGCCTATAAAGAAGTTGGACTCTCCGACTGCAATCAAGTTCATCAAGGAGATAATCTTCAGGTTTGGAGTTCCCCACAGCATCATCACGGACAACGGGTCGAACTTCGACTCAGATGAATTTTGCGAGTTCTGTTATTCCCAAGGCACTCGGGTCGATTACGCTTCTGTGGCTCACCCGCAGGCGAATGGACGAGCAGAACGGACCATTGGGATGTTACTCCAGGGGCTAAAGCCACGCCTCATACACGACCTGAAGCATGCCGCAGGAGCCTGGTTCACCGAGTTGCCATCAGTCCTCTGGGGCCTACGGACGACCCCGAACCGGTCCACAAACCGCACTCCTTTCTTCATGGTGTACGGTTCAGAAGCTGTCCTGCCGAGTGATTTACTACATAACTCCCCTTGAGTGGATTTGTACTCGGATGCAGAAGCTAAAGAAGCACGTCAGGATGGCCTCGACCTCCTTGAGGAAGAGCACGAGCTGGCGCTCATCAGGTTGACTGCATACCAGCAAGATCTGCCCTGTTATAACAACAGACACGTCAGAGGCCGCACTTTCCAGGAAGGCGATTTGGTCCTCCGACTAGACCAGCAGAAGCCTCACAAGCTGGCGCCCCCATGGCAAGGGCCCTTTGCGATATCAAAGGTCCTAAACAACGGAGCTTACCGGCTCTATAACTTCGCCAAAGACAGAGAAGAGCCCCGAGCTTGGAATGGGGATCTGCTCCGCAAATTCTTCACCTATAAATTTCTTCTCATTGTAATAGTCTTCCGAATGAAATTGGATGTCGGGGGGATGACCCCCAGGTAGGCTCAAGAAGACAAGCCATCATTTCAAAACTTTGCCAAGGGAGCAGCCCCTGGCATGCTGGAACCCGTTCGGCTGGCCACCTGGTAACACGTCCGGCTGGCCACCTGGCCCGTCCGGCTAGCCACCTGGCCCGTCCGACTGGCCACCTAGCAACCAGTCCGACTGGCCACCTGGCCCGTCCGGCTGGCCACCTGGCAACCCATCCGGCTGGCCACCTGGCAACCCGTCCGGCTGGCTACCTGGCCCATCCGGCTGGCCACTTGGCAACCCGTCTGGCTGAAGCCCGTCCGGCTGGAGCCCGTCCGGCTGGAATCCAGCAAACTCAAACTCAGACGTCCCGTCGGACCTGCGTAGACGAGATGGCCATGCTCTGCAGTGGAGCACTGTAGATGAGCAGCAGGCACTGTTCATACACCATGTGACACCTCAAATAGTGTAGTTAGGCCATGTGGGCCGCCTCTTGTCCCTTGGGCACCCCTTTATAAGGTAACCCAGGGAGTTCTCTCATGGGCATGCTCACTCACGGCCACTCACAGCCATCTCTCACTCCCTCTCATATACACACACACGCATGAGGCAAGGAAGAGAGCACAAAGATCTCTTCTTCCTCCTCCAAATAGCTCCAGGAGCAACTCTGTACTACCATATACACCGCATATACATCAGACATGCAGGAGTAGGGGTGTTACCTCCCACGGAGGGACCCGAACCTGGGTAAATCACCGCATGCTGTTGCCCAATCCCGTCCCGGATCTCCACCGTAGCCTTGCCGCCCCACACTTTTAGCCATCCTATGGCATCTACCATGAGAAAACCACGACAGTTGGTGCCCACCGTGGGGCTAGCTGCTGCTGGAATCGTGGTCCGGGCGGGACGCTCTTCGTCACCACTCCCGCGACGTCGCCGCCGTCCGGAGGCGGCAGGCTCGCGTACCTCCATGCGCTGCTTCGCCCGCGGCCGCGCATCCGCTCTCCCCCGCGTCACCTCGCTCCGGCTCCCACGCGTCCGCTCCTCCTCACGAGCTCCCCTCCCGCGGCTCTTCTTCTCTGGACCGCGCCGCCGGCCCCTGCGCGGAACCGCGCCATCACAAGCTGGAGCCCCGCCTCCCCTGTGCTCGTCCCGTAGTGCCGCTCGGCTCCTGCAAGCCTCCGGCCTCGCCCATCTCCTGCTCGGCCTCATCCTCCCGCGCTCCTGGCTTCCTCCCCTGCGCCCGTGCTCGAGGAGCATCGCACCTGAGTCCCAGCTGCTAGGAGCTCGAGCTCCTGCTCCCTCGCTTCCAAGCCTGCGTCACCAAGTCCCTCGCCAGCCGCACGCCCAGCCCTTCCCCTCCTCTGCGACGGCCGCGCCGTCCTCACCCAACCACGCACGCGCGCGCAGGCGCCCGAGCCCCTTTTCTTGCTCCGGCCGCCCGCACCTCACCCCTGTCGGCAGAGCACCGCCCGTCACCGGGGTCGCGCCAGTTGCCCCACCTCGCTGCTCTGCCCGCTGCCGGCGCGCATGTCGCCAGCGTCGCCCTCTGCTCCGTGTCCGCCCGCTCGCCACGGCCCGCGTCGCCCCTGCGCGCCGGCCTTCTCCGCCCCCACGCCCGGCCATTCTTCGCCTCCACCTCGCCTCGCTCGGCTCGGCCCGCTCGGCCGTCCCGCTCGCCCCCCTCCTCGGCCGTGCACCCATGCCGCCCGCGCCTTCGCGCGCCCGTGTCTCCACTCCGCCCTGTTCCGAGCCGCCTCCGCGCAACCCCGCCTCCGGCTCACCGCGCGGCCGGCCGCTGCCGTGCCCTCCGCCAGCTCCGGCTTGCGCCTCCACGCGCCCCCCGCCTCCACCTCACCCCGCTTGGCTCGGCCGGCCCAGCCGTCCCAGCGCCCTCGCGCGCCTAGCCGGCTCCGGCCTCGCGTCCCCGAGCGCCGCTCCGCCCGCGGTTGCGTGGCCGCGTAGTTTTGCTGCGTCTCGCCGCTCTCTCTCGACTCCGCGACGACCTGCTCCGTGATACGTCTCCAACGTATCTATAATTTTTTATTGTTCCATGCTATTATATTACCAATCTTGGATGTTTTTATATACATTTACAGCAATTATATATCATTTTTTGGGACTAACCTATTAACTTAGTGCCCAGTGCCAGTTGCTGTTTTTTGCCTGTTTTTGGTTTTCCAGAATATCAGTACCAAACGAAGTCCAAATGCCACGAAACTTTTTGGAGATTTTTTTCTGGACATAACAAACACTAGAAGCTTTGGGAGGAGATGGGAAGATGAAGCAGTGGCCCATGAGGCACCATGGCGCGCCCCAGGGGGGGGGGGGGCGCCCTGGTGGCTCGTGGGGCCCACACAGCTCCGTTTGACCTAATTCCTCCACTATAAATTCTCTAAATTTGGGAAACCAACAGAGGAGTCCATGAAATACTTTTTCCGCCGCCGCAAGCTTCTGTTCTCGAGAGATCCCATCTGGAGGCCTTTTCCGGTACTCCGCCGGAGGGGGAATCGATCACGGAGGGGTTCTCCATCAACCTTGCTGCCCTTCCGATGATGCGTGAGTAGTTTACCACAGACCTTCGAGTCCATAGTTAGTAGCTAGATGGCTTCTTCTCTCTTCTTGATCATCAATACAATGTTCCCCTCGATGTTCTTGGACTTCTATCCGATGTAATCACTTTTTGTGGTGTGTTTGCTGGGATCCGAAGAATTGTGAGTTTATGATCAGATTATCCATGAATATTATTTGAGTCTTCTCTGAACTCTTTTATGCATGATTGTTATAGCTTCGTATTTCTCTCCGACCTATTGATTTGGTTTGGCCAACTAGATTGATTTATCTTGCAATGGGAGAGGTGCTTTGTAATGGGTTCGATCTTGCGGTGCTCAATCCCAGTGACAGAAAGGGACATGACACGTATGTATCGTTGCTATTAAGGGTAAAAAGATGGGGTTTATTCATGCATGACTTTACTTTGTCTACATCATGTCATCTTGCTTAAGGCGTTACTCCGTTCTTTACGGACTTAATACACTAGATGCATGTTGGATAGCGATCGATGTCTGGAGTAATAGTAGTAGATGCAGGCAGGAGTCAGTCTACTTGTCTCGGATGTGATGCCTATATACATGATCATTACCTTGGATATCGTCATGATTATTTGCTTTTCTATCAATTACCCAACAATAATTTGTTTACCCACCGTATGCTATTTTCATGAGAGAAGCCTCTAGTGAAAACTATGGCCCCGGGGTCTACTTCTATCATATATTAGAAATCCTAAAAATACCTTGCTGCACTTTTACTTTGTTTATTTTATTTTATATTTTAGTTCAATCTATCTGTCTATCACCATACAATTTAATCTTGCAATTAACCGCCGAGGGATTGACCACCCCTTGTTTGCGTTGGGTGCAAGGATTTGTTGTTTTGTGTGCAGGTGCTGCTAACGAGGTGTTGCGTGATTCTCCTACTAGATTGATAATCTTGGTTTCATAATTGAGGAAAATACTTATCTCTATTGTACTGCATCTCCCTTCCTCTTCAGGGAATTACCAACGCAGCTCACAAGTAGCAGGAAGAATTTCTGGCGCCGTTGCCGGGGAGACATCATCAACATCTATCAAGTACCTACGCATAAAACTCTCATCTCCTTGCATTTATTTTATTTGCCTTTGCCTCTCGTTTTCATCTCCCTCACTTCTAAAAAGTGTTTACAAAAATACAAAAATATTTTCCGTTTGCCTTTTTCCTGTTTGCTTGTTCGCTTGCTTGAAGTTGTAGAACTCCTAGAATGGGAAGTTCTACCAATCTTGATGCTAAAACTTTTGTGTTGGGACATGGTAATGTTATAGGAAAAAGTGTCATCCAAGAATTCTTTAATTGCATTGGGACCTTGGCTTTTGATGATGCTCCTATACTTAAAGAAACTAAGAATTATGTCGACGCTATTTCCGCACTTGTTCTTAAACTTGAAAGAAGATTTATTCGCACCCATCCTACTTTGCAAAGATTGTTTTATGAGTTACCGGTTATAAAAGATCCTAGAGCTAAGAAAATAGCCACCCTTGTTCTAATGAATGAATTTGATCACATAGTGCGAGAAGCTAGGGGGATCTTTGATTTTTATGGTATGAACCGTGAAAAACCGGTAATAGATGAGATCCTTTATAATAATGATTACTTGTTGAGGTATTTGTTCCGCAATGACCACATCTTTGATGAGAATATTAAAAAAGAAGTTTCTCCTTTTAATATAATCCAACAACTTTTCAATAGTGCTAATAGACAATACTCTTGGATTGTAGCCGGTAATCAAGAGGGATTTACAGATGGACAACTTGCTAATGCTAAAATTTCTACGGATGATGTGTTTCATATTACCTTTGAAAAAACCCTTTCATGATAGTACATCTTTGGATAAGAAGAAGAAAGATGACAATACTTGAAACTATGCATTATGCCTAGCTAGGGGCATAAAACAATAGCGCTTGTTGGGAGGCAACCCAATGAATAAAATAAATTTTACTTTTTGTTTCTGTGCTTGTGTGTTTTCACATTTATGCTACTGTTATGATTGTGTTTATATATTTTAATTTGTGTTTGTGCCAAGTAAAATCTTTGGGATGATTTGGAAGATAGTATAATTGATGCTGTTTGGAAAACAGAAAGTTTTGCGTCCAGTGCTGGAATTTTAGTTCTGTACTGGAGCGTCAGAAAAATCTGAAATTTTTACACACTATTAGTATATGAATTTCCCACGTTGTACAAATTTTTCAGAATTTTTGGAGTTACATAAGTATAGCTTTTAAATAGATATCTACAGACTGTTCTGTTTTTGACAGATTCTGTTTTTGATGCACTGCTTGCTTGTTTTGATGAAATTATGGATTGTATCGGGGGGTATAAGCCATGGAGAAGTTAGAATACAATAGGTATAAGGCAAAAATAAAATATGAATGGGTTTGCAACAGTACTTAAAGTAGTGATTTGTTTTGTTATACTAACGGATCTCACGAAGGTTTTGTTGAGTTTTGTGTGATTGAAGTTTTCAAGTTTTGGGTGAGATCACGATGGATGAAGGAATAAGGAGTGGCAAGAGCCGAAGCATGGTTATGCCCAAGTCGCCCCAAGGTAATATTCAAGGAAGACTCAAGCATCTAAGCTTGGGGATGCCCTGGAAGGCATCCCCTCTTTCTTCTACCAACCATCGGTAATTTTACTTGGAGCTATATTTTTATTCGTCACATGATATGTATTTTGCTTGGAGCGTCGTGTATTATAAGAGTCTTTGCTTTGTTTGCTTTTTAGTTTGTCACAACCATCTTTGCTGGACACACCAATTTGAGAGAGCCACACGTTCATCATAATTTGTTAGAATACTCTATGTACTTCACTTAAATTTTTTGAGCTAGGCAGTTGCTCTAGTGCTTCACTTAAATCTTTTTGAGCACGGCGGTGGCTATATTTTGAAGAAATATTTAAACTCTCATGCTTCACTTATATCTTTTTGAGAGTTGATCAGAATAAAATTTTGAAGAAATATTTGCACTCACATGCTTCACTTATATCTTTTTGAGAGTTGATAATAGTAATGGTAATTTGCACAAGATATGAATTTGGTCCCAAAGTGATGAATATTTAAGAGGGATATAATAAAAACTTTCATATAGATCATTGGATATGATAAGTGTGATTCCTTGTAATAGTTTTGCGATATGGAGATGATAATATGTGAGTCATGTTAGTGAGTAATTGTGATTTAGTAAGAATATTAGTGTTAAGGTTTGTGATTCCCTATGCATGCACATTAAGTCAATAGTTATGCAAAGAAATTATATCCTACTTATGGTGCATTATTCGGTGTTAGTTCTGTTCAATGAATGTTTATGACCGTTTTCGCTTTTTGGTTGGTCGCTTCTCAATCTATTTGCTAGCCTTCATTTGTACTAAGCGGAAATACTGCTTGTGCATCCAAACTCCTTAAACCCAAAGTGTGCCAAATGAATCCACCATATCTACCTATATGAGTAGTCTAGCATCCCTAATAAGCTAGGCTATCACATACACCCCCACTTAGAGGAACCGACGTCCTCGTCGGGCCACAGGAACGTTCCCTCTTGGCACATACGTATGTGCATCCAGTCCGGTACATGTGTCATGCCGTGTGCCACGACGGGTCACAAACGTCATGAACAACATGACTGCACACCTGTCCGCAAACATCCGTGTAACCGCGAGGGTCGGCTCTGATACCAACTTGTAACGCCCCAGACACACCCGCCGGTGGTCGTTACTCCTGGCGAGATCTAGACTGGCCTCACAGATCAATACTAGTCTTTTCTGCGCACTTTGTCCTCACTCATGCACACCCGGGAGCAACTTCCCGATCGGTCACCCATCCTAAAATTACTCCAAGCTGAGCACGCTTAACTTTGGAGTTCTGTCCGAATGGGCTCCCGGAAAAGAAGGAATTCCTTATTGATATGAGTAGTCTAGCATCCCTAATAAGCTAGGCTATCACATGCCAATTGCTGTTTTTTGCCTGTTTTTGGTTTTCCAGAATATCAGTACCAAACGAAGTCCAAATGCCACGAAACTTTTTGGATATTTTTTCTGGACATAACAAACACTAGAAGCTTCGGGAGAAGACGAGAAGATGAAGCAGTGGCCCACGAGGCACCACGGCGCGCCCCAGGGGGGTGGCGCCCTGGTGGCTCGTGGGACCCACACAGCTCCGTTTGACCTAATTCGTCCACTATAAATTCTCTAAATTCGGGAAACCAACAGAGGAGTCCACGAAATACTTTTTCCGCCGCCACAAGCTTCTGTTCTCGAGAGATCCCATCTGGAGGCCTTTTTCGGTACTCCGCCGGAGGGGGAATCGATCACGGAGGGGCTCTGCATCAACCTTGGTGCCCTTCCGATGATGCATGAGTAGTTTACCACAGACCTTTGGGTCCATAGTTACTAGCTATATGGCTTTTTCTCTCTTTTTGATCTTCAATACAATGTTCTCCTCGATGTTTTTGGAGTTCTATCAGGTGTAATCACTTTTTGCGGTGTGTTTGTTGGGATCTGATGAATTGTGAGTTTATGATCAGATTATCCATGAATATTGTTTGAGTCTTCTCTGAACTCTTTTATGCATGATTATTATAGTTTTGTATTTCTCTCCGATCTATTGATTTGGTTTGGCCAACTAGATTGATTTATCTTGCAATGGGAGAGGTGCTTTGTAATGGGTTCGATCTTGCGGTGCTCAATCCCAGTGACAGAAAGGGACATGACACGTATGTATCGTTGCTATTAAGGGTAAAAAGATGGGGTTTATTCATGCGTGACTTTACTTTGTCTACATCATGTCATCTTGCTTAAGGCGTTACTCTGTTCTTTATGGACTTAATACACTAGATGCATGCTGGATAGCGGTCGATGTGTGGAGTAATAGTAGTAGATGCAGGCAGGAGTCGGTCTACTTGTCTCGGACGTGATGCCTATATACATGATCATTGCCTTGGATATCATCATGATTATTTGCTTTTCTATCAATTGCCCAATAGTAATTTGTTTACCCACCGTATGCTATTTTCATGAGAGAAGCCTCTAATGAAAACTATGGCCCCCGGGTCTACTTCTATCATATATTAAAAATCCTAAAAATACCTTGCTGCACTTTTACTTTGTTTATTTTATTTTATATTTTAGTTCTATCTATCTATCACTATACAATTTAATCTTGCAATTAACCGCCGAGGGATTGACAACCCCTTGTTTGCGTTGGGTGCAAGGATTTGTTGTTTTGTGTGCAGGTGCTGCTAATGAGGTGTTGCATGATTCTCCTAATGGATTGATAACCTTGGTTTCATAACTGATGGAAATACTTATCTCTACTATACTGCATCTCCCTTCCTCTTCAGGGAATTACCAACGCAGCTCACAAGTAGCAGGAAGAATTTCTGAAGCCGCTGCCGGGGAGACATCATCAACATCTATCTAGTACCTACGCATAAAACTCTCATCTTCTTGCATTTATTTTATTTGCCTTTGCCTCTCGTTTTCATCTCCCCCACTTCTAATTTTTTTTTACAAAAATACAAAAATATTTTTCCTTTGCCTGTTGTTTCGCTATTCAGTCCGGCGCCGGTTTATTTCGGCCCGGAGGCTGGCCGGCTAGTTCGAAACGTTCTTCCCCGCAAACGGCTTAGTAGTGTGAATGGTACCAATGGCCCACTCTTCGTCTCAGCTAGAGACCGGCTCCCGGCTGTCCGGCTAGCGAGAGCAAAAGCTGGAGGTCACCTCACATGAAAAACGTCTGGGGAGAAAGCGGCTTGGGCGATCTGGTCATTTCCTTTGCGAGTATCTACCCGATTGAATCTGCTCCCAGAGTCCGAGTACTGTACGCTCTACTCCGCGGCACACTCTTCGCCTCAGCTACAGACTGGCTCCCTGCTATCCGGCTGGCAAGAGCAAAAGCCAAAGAGCGGAGGGGACATGAAAAAGACTTAAGGGGGCTCGGACGAAACCAAGTCGGCACCCTTTGCATAAAACTTGCACTGCCAAAACCAAACATTTGATATATCTGCGCTGGCTAACTTTGTCTTTGCATGATCATTTCCGTGGGGAACCCCCCCCCTCCCCGCCCGGAGGCTCGGAGGCTACACACAGTGGGTGCGCAGGCGCGCCCCGCTGGGAAAACACCTCGCCGGCTGCCGCCGAGATCCTCGAAGCCACCGTCTGCTCCATCGACAGCGAAGACCCTCCGCCCGACTCTTCGAGTCACCCGGAGGCTCGCATGCTACACCCAGTGGGTGCGCTGGCGCCCCCCACTGCAGAGACAGCAAGCTCCGTGCCCACCAGCCGGCGGACTTCGCTCCGCGGCCGGCGGCGCCTTGCGCCCACCTGCCGGCGGACTCCGCTCCGCGCCCGGCGGCGCCTCGTGCCCACCTACCAGCGGACTCCGCGTCCGCGCCCGGTGGCGCTCCGCACCCATCTGCTGCAACAAACTGCAAGGACCCTCCGCCCGACTCTTCGAGTCGCCCCGAGGCTTGGAGGCTACACCCAGTGGGTGCGCTGGCGCGCCCCCACTGGAAAGACAGCAAAGCTCCGCGCCCACTGATACGTCCCAAACGTATCTACTTTTTCAAACACTTTTGCTCTAGTTTGGACTCTAATTTGCATGATTTGAATGGAACTAACCCAGACTGACACTGTTTTCAGCAGAATTGCCATGGTGTTGTTTTTGTGTAGAAATAAAAGTTCTCGGATGGACCTGAAAATTTACGGAGAATTATTTCAGAATATATAAAAAATACTGGCGCAAAGATCCACCAGAGGGGGGCCCACAGGCGCCACAAGCCTGGGGGCGCGGCCACCCCCCTGGGCGGGCCTAGCAGGCTTGTGGGCCCCTGGCAGCTCCATTTTTCTTAACTCCAACGCTATAAGTAACTATTCATGGAGAACAAAATCAAAGAGAAAGAATCATCACGTTTTACGAGACGAAGCCGCCGCCACCTCCTGTTCTTCATCGGGAGTGCTGATCTAGAGTCCGCTCGGGGCTCCGGAGAGGGGCATTCAACGCCGTCGTCATCATCAACCATCCTCCATCACCAATTTCATGATGCTCACCGCTGTGTTTGAGTAATTTCTTCGTAGGCTTACTGGGCGGTGATGGGTTGGATGAGATTTACCATGTAATCGAGTCAATTTGTTAGGGCCTTGATCCCTAGTATCCACTATGTTCTGAGATTGATGTTGCTATGACTTTGCTATGCTTAATGTTTGTCACTAGGGCCCGAGTGCCATGATTTCAGATCTGAACCCTCTATGTTTTCATGAATATATTTGAGTTCTTGATCCTATCTTGCAAGTTATATGCACCTATTACGTGTCATGATCCGCATACCCCAAGGTGACATTAAATTGGGATTCTTTCCGATGATTGCCGTAGTTTGAGGAGTTCATGTATTCACTATGTGCTAATGCTTTGTTCTGGTTCTCTATTAAAAGGAGGTCTTAATATCCCTTAGTTTCCTTAAGGACTCCGCTACCACGGGAGGGTAGGACAAAAGATGTCATGCAAGTTCTTACTATAAGCATGTATGACTATATACGGAATACATGCCTACATTACATTGATGAATTGCAGCTATTGTGTATCGCCCTAGGTTGTGACTGTTACATGATGAATGTCATCCAACATAATTACCCATCACTGATCCAATGCCTACGCTTTTCGCATATTGATCTTTGCTAAGTTACTTTCGTTGCTGCTATTGTTACAATTACTACAAAACTGCTTCTGTTACTGTTACTACTGTTACTATTGCTCTTGAAACTATCATACTACTGCGCTACTAAACACTTTGCTGCAGATATTTAGTTCTCTAGGTGTGGTTGAATTGACAACTCAACTGCTAATACTCGCAAATATTCTTTGGCTCCCCTTGTGTCGAATCAATAAATCTGGGTGAAATACTACCCGCGAAAACTGTTGCGATCCCCTATACTTGTGGGTTATCAAGACCTTTTTCTGGCGCCGTTGCCGGGGAGCATAGCTCTATTTGTTGAGTCACTTGGGATTTATATCTGTTGATCACTATGAAGAATTCGCTATTACTATATTCTTAAGTTGCTTCCTTTCTCATTAAAGGGTGCTGCTAAGAAATGGTTTAATACTCTTGCTCCTGGTTGTGTGCGTAGTCCTCGGGATATGATATATTACTTCTCTGAAAAATATTTTCCTGCTCATAAGAAACAAGCTGCCTTACAGGAAATATTTAACTTTGTTCAATTTGAAGAAGAGAATCTCCCTCAAGCTTGGGGGAGGCTTCTCCAACTACTTAACGCTTTGCCTGATCATCCTCTTAAGAAAAATGAAATACTTGATAACTTTTATAATGGACTAACTGATGCTTCTAGGGACTACCTAGATAGTTGTGATGGTTGTGTTTTTAGGGAATGAACTGTTGGACAGGCTGAAGTACTATTGAATAATATAATGAGAAATGCCGATGGTTGGACACTTCCTGAACCACCACCTAAGCCAACTCCGAAGAAGAGAGGTATTCTATTCCTCAGTCCAGAAGATATGCAAGAAGCTAAGAAATCTATGAAGGAAAAAGGTATTGAAGCTGATGATGTTAAGAATTTACCACCTATTGAAGAAATACATGGGCTCGACATCCCGACACAGGTAGTGGAGGTAAATTCTCTCACTAGATTTGATGAAGGTGATATTCCGTATAATAAATCTGGTAGTCAATGCCTGTATGAGTTTGATAATTACATCATTAAACAGGAACACTTTAATATGTATGTTAGCAATCAACTAAAACGGAATGTCATCATGATTGAACGCTTGAGTGATTTGATGTTTAGAATTGCTAATGATGTTAAATGCTTGAGTAAACATGCTTCTATGGTTCAAACTCAGTTAGAATAAATTGCTAAGTCACAAAATGATTTGCTTGATGATATGAATAATAAAAAGAATGATCATGCTGTTAGAGTTGTTAAGAGGAGGTAGCATGACTCATGATCCTCTATGTCCTGAAGGTCATCCTAAAAGAATTGATCAAGATTCTCAAAGAAATAATATTGATGCGCCTAGTCCATCTAAGTAGAAAAAGAAAAAGAAAATTGATAAAACTTTGCATGCTGCTAGTGAACCTGAGATAGAAAAACCTCCTGAGAATCAAAATGATGCTTCTATTTCCGATGCTGAGACACAATCTGGTAATGAACATACACCTAGTGATAATGATAATGATTAGGATAATGAAGATGTTCATGTTGATGCTCAACCAGATAATGATGTAGAAATAGAACCTGCTGTTGATCTTGATAACCCACATCCTAAGAATAAAAGATATGATAGAAGAGACTTTATTGCTAGAAAACATGGAAAGGAGAGAGAACCATGGGTTCAAAAACCCATGCCTTCCCAACTAAACCTTCTAAAAATAAGGATGATGAGGATTTTGAGCGCTTTGTTGAAATGCTTAGACCTGTCTTTTTGCGCACTCGCTTGATTGATATGTTGAAAATGTCTCCCCATGCTAAGTATATGAAAGATATTGTCACTAATAAATGGAAAATACCGGAAGCTAAAATTTCCACCATGCTTGCTAATTATTCTTTTAAGGGTGGAATACCTAAGAAATTGGGAGACCCAGGAATACCCACTATACCATGCTCCATTGAAAGAAATTATGTTAAAACTGCTCTATGTGATTTGGGAGCCGGTGTTAGTGTTATGCCTTTCTCTCATTATAGAAGACTTGATTTGAATAAGCTCACACCTACTAAAATATCTTTGCAAATGGATGATAAATCCACTGCTATACCTATTGGAATTTGCAAGGATGTTCCCGTTGTAGTTGCAAATGTTACAATCTTGACAAACTTTGTTATACTTGATATGCTCGAGGACGACAACATGTCGATTATCCTTGGTAGACCCTTTTTGAATACTGCTGGGGCTGTTATTGATTGCAACAAAAGCAAGGTCACTTTTGATGTCAATGGTAATGAGCATACTGTATATTTTCAGAAGAAACAAAGTTCGGTGAATGGTATCAATTGTATTGAAAAGGTTTCAACAATCACTATTGGGTGATTCAAATTTCCTCTTCCTACTGTCAAAAAGAAATATGAAATTCTTATTGTTGGGGAGATGCATATCCCCATTGAGGTAACTTAGTGTTATACGAAGATTCTTCGGTTTCATGCCATTCGGAAATAGTTTGTTAATAAGACTTGATCAACCTTATTAATGGATTCGTTTTTAGGGGCATGTGGTTGATGAATTTAGTAAGCACAACTTTCTGTACCCACCTTTTGCTCTCTGTTATTTTTAGTAGAATAAAATAAAATGCCATGATTATCCTGTTTTCGGAATTTCCCGTGCAATAAAAAAATGGCCCAAAAATAAAAGTTCTCAGAATGCCATGAAAATTTAGTATGAATTTTTCCAGAATATTTAAGAATTTTTGGCACTGAACACACCCCAGGGAGGGTGCACCTGTGAGCCACAAGCCCACAGGGCGCGCCCACCTCCCTGGGCACGCCCAGCAGGCTTGTGGGTCCCACAGGGACCCACTCACTTATGCCAGCCACCCATCTCCTTCTTCTTCCTCTAGAAAAAATCAAACTTGCCCCCAAGCCCGTGTTCTTGCTCATTTTGTTGTGATTTTCGATCTCCTTGCTCGGAACTCCGTTTCCAAAACTGTTTTGAGGAATTACTCCTTGGTATGTGACTCCTCCAATGCTCCAATTAGTTTTTGTTCTAGTGCTCTATACTTTGCAAATTTTTGCTGCCGTGGTGACCATGTTTATGAGCTTGCATGTTGAATTTGTATGGTCCAAAGTAGTTTTGATGCATGATATAGCTTATAGATACATGTGGGAGTAGTTGGTATCAATTTTGTTGAGTTTCGTTCACTTTTATTTTGAGTCACTAAAAATTTCAGAAAATTTCAGAAAAAGAAAATGCTCAAGTGGAGGTTGAGGGGTTCTTCGAGCCGGAACCCCAAGGAGGCTCCTAATCCCAAGTATATACTTCCTCGTGCGGCCGAGGTGCGGCCGTGCGAATGGCCATGCGACAAGTTCTTGAGGGATGCAGGGATTTACGACGATTTCTATCATTTGGCGAACATTGCCGGCATTATACCGTTCCTCGAAGATAAGTGTGACCAGTATCTTCTCCTCACTAATACTTTCGTGCAAAGCTTTCATTTTCATGCTAGGAGAGATACACGCACCGTGACATTTAACTTATATGATGTTCCCAAAGAGATGACACTTGAGGATTTTTGCGAGGTATGCAAACTTCCCAACGAGGGCAGCCCATTAGAGCCACATCCCAGGGATGTCTCGAAGTTCATCTCTGAGGTTACCGTGGGGGAGTCGAGGGGAGTTTCTGAGGCTAGGGTTGCTAGTTTACATTTCCTCGTTTTGTGCTATTATTCATTATTTGCTGGGAGGTGTTTGATTGGTCGGTGGGAGAGTGGCACACTCAGTTCGCCTGACCTTGCTATTTTGCGCCACGCACTTTACGCTAATAGGACCTTTAGTTTGGGTGCTATGGTTGCCCGGCGGTTGCACACCAACCGTTCGAAGGGCGTTATCTACGGTGGTATTTATGCTTCCCGTCTCGCGCAACATTTTGAGATCCCTATTAGGCATGACGAGAGGGAAGAGAGGCTTTTACCCGTTATGCATCTTGACTACGAGAGTATGGTTGGGCATGACTTTATTAACAGGGGCCGTAAACGATTTCAGTATAACTTGGTATTCAATCAGGGTACAAGTGAGATTATTACTTTGCCTGCGCCTACCTTGTTTGATATTCACAGGGGCAGATACATCATCATGCCTGAGGACATTTATGCCTATTGGGGCTTGGACCAGCCCCCAGCACCTGAGCCAGAGCCGTACCAGGAGCCCATCTATCAGTGGGAGCCTCAGGAGGCCATTTACAAGTGGGATCCCCAGCAGCCTCCACACTATCCGGGAGGTGCTGATTTCGACCCATGGCTTTAGACCAACTTAGGCCAAAAGCCTAAGCTTGGGGGAGTACGTATTTCTCACCGACATTACATTCATGTTTACACACTCACTCCAGTCGTCGGTGTTCATCCTTTTTCATTGTATATCCATGCTAGTTTTATTTTCTCTTTCTTCTTGTGTGTTTGAAAAACTTTCAAAAATCCAAAAAATTAGTTGTAGTTTCTTTCTTGTCTAGTTAATTCATAGTAGTAAAAGAAAACCCAAAAAGATTTCTCGTTTCTTCTTTTACTTGTTGGGAGCTTTCCCATGTAAATAGTTTTTATTGTTTTTCGTTTTCCTTCATTAATTTGCTTCCTTCATAAAAACCAAAAAACTCCAAAAATATTTCAGTGTGTTTCTCTGAATTTCTTTTCTTTGCACTGAGTCATCATAAGGAGAAAGACCACGATGAAAATGTTGAGTGGCTCCCATATGCTTTATTGTTGATCTAACAAAGAGCCACAATTACTTTGTCTTCTCCTTTGAATAAATGTTTGCAGATTCCAGCTTAGTCTGCGGCACACTTGCACTATTATTATTATCACATCATTTGGTCGTGCAAGTGAAAGGCAATAATGACGATATTTGATGAAGTGATTGCGGTGAAGAAAAGCTGGTATGAACTCTTCTTGTTTTTGTCTTTGTAAATATGTTTTGCTCAGTATTCATGATTCAGCATTATTATGAGTAAACATATTTGTGATGACAATTAGAGATTATAGTTGCTCATGCCATACTTAAATAGCTTAGAGTGGATAATGGTTTATCTTGAGTGTCAACATGCATTAAAATGGTTGTGATGTAGTATGTTAGCATGGTATCCTCCTCTGAGTAATTCGAGTGGCTTGACTTGGCACATGTTCATACATGTAGTTGAATCAAAACCAACATAGCCTCCATGATATTTATGTTCAGGGTGTTGATATCCTACTCATGCTCGTGTTCAATGTTAATTATTCGCAATGCATGTCTATGACCGTTTTCGCTCTCTAGTTGGTCGCTTCTCAATCTATTTGCTAGCCTTTGCCTGTACTAAGCGGGAATACTGCTTGTGCATCCAAATCCCTGAACCAAAGTTGTTCCAGATGAGTCCACTATATCTACCTATGTGTGGTATTACTCTGTCGTTCCAAGTAAATTTGCAAGTGCCACCTCTAAACATTCAAATGAACATCTGTTTTGTGTGCCCGTACCACTCATGGAGCGACAGGGGGCGGTTAGTATCTTCCATGCTAAGCGGGTTACTCTCAGATGAGTGTTTATTCACTTGTCATTGCACGAGAGAGGATGGTAATTGGGATGCCAGTCCTATGCTCAAATGGAAATCATATAATGCAAACAAACTCCCCCGAAAAGTTGTTGGTATGGAGGGCACCTGTGAATTCGGCTAGCCATGGCTTGTGTTGGTATGGTGGAGGCGGAGTAAACTTTACCTTTCTGCTTGGGAACCGCCTATAATTTGTTTAGCTTGGAAGATATTGAAAACTCTCGGTCGTGACGTTGACAGGAAAAGCATACCTCCCAAAATTATTTTCATCTCTAATTTAAGCTTCGAGCTCTGGCACCACTGCAAATCCATGCTTCCCTCTGCGAAGGGCCTATCCATTTACTTTTATGTTATTTTACTTTTATTGTTGAGTCATCACCCTCTCATTTAAGCACCAGTTGGAGAGCACTATTGTCATTTTTATGCATTGAGGATAGTTAATGTTGGGTGTGATCATGACTGGATTTCCTCTACCCTGAATTACAATATTTAGTCATTGCTTGAATCTCAGAGGTGCTTTGCATTTATGTTTTGCGGTCTCAGAAAGGGCTAGCGAGATACCATGTTATCATATTATATCATGATTGTTTTGACAAAGTGTTGGCATCCGAGATATCTTATTATTGCTCGCTAGTTGGTTATGTTATTTCCATGAGTAAATGTGAGACCTAAGTGTTATCATCAATATGGTTAGTTCATAATCTTGCCGAAAACTTGGATGCTAGTTAAGTATATATACAGACAACAAGAACAAAAGAGTTGTAAAAGTTTTTCTTTATCACTTTCAGTTTGTCAACTGAATTGCTTGGGGACAAGCATTGAGTTAAGCTTGGGGGAGTTGTTACGTTCCTAACGTATCTAATTTTCCAAACACTTTTGCTCTAGTTTGGACTCTAATTTGCATGATTTGAATGGAACTAACCCGGACTGACGCTGTTTTCAGCAAAATTGCCATGGTGTTGTTTTTGTGCAGAAATAAAAGTTCTCGGATGGACCTGAAAATTTACGGAGAATTATTTCAGAATATATAAAAAATACTGGCTCAAAGATCCACCACAGGGGGGCCCACACGCGCCACCAGCCAGGGGGGCGCGGCCACCCCCCCAGGGCGCGCCTAGCAGGCTTGTGGGCACCTGGCATCTCCGTTTGACCTAACTCCAACGCTATAAGTACCTATTCGTGAAAAAAAATCAGAGAGAAAGAATCATCACATTTTACGAGACGGAGCCGCCGCCACCTCCTGTTCTTCATCGGGAGGGCTGTTCTGGAGTCCGTTCGGGGCTCCGGAGAGGGGGATTCGACGCCGTCGTCATCATCAACCATCCTCCATCACCAATTTCATGATGCTCACCGCCGTGTGTGAGTAATTTCTTCGTAGGCTTGCTGGACGGTGATGGGTTGGATGAGATTTACCATGTAATCAAGTCAATTTGTTAGGGCCTTGATCCCTAGTATCCACTATGTTCTGAGATTGATGTTGCTATGACTTTGCTATGCTTAATGCTTGTCACTAGGGCCCGAGTGCCATCATTTCAGATCTGAACCCTCTATGTTTTCATGAATATATTTGAGTTCTTGATCCTATCTTGGAAGTTATATGCACCTGTTACGTGTCATGATCCGCATACCCCAAGGTGACAATAATTGGGATTCTTTCTGGTGATTGCCGTAGTTGGAGGAGTTCATGTATTCACTATGTGCTAATGCTTTGTTCCGGTTCTCTATTAGAAGGAGGCCTTAATATCCCTAAGTTTCCTTAAGGACCCCGTTGCCACGGGAGGGTAGGACAAAAGATGTCATGCAAGTTCTTACCATAAGCATGTATGACTATATACGGAATACATGCCTACATTACATTGATGAATTGGAGCTATTGTGTATCGCCCTAGGTTGTGACTGTTTCATGATGAATGTCATCCAACATAATTATGCATCACTGATCCAATGCCTATGCTTTTCGCATATTGATCTTTGCTAAGTTACTTTCGTTGCTGCTGCTGTTACAATTACTGCAAAACTGCTTCTGTTACTGTTACTATTGCTCTTGAAACTATCATACTACTGTGCTACTAAACACTTTGCTGCAGATATTTAGTTCTCCGGGTGTGGTTGACTTGACAACTCAACTGCTAATACTCGGAAATATTCTTTGGCTCCCCTTGTGTCGAATCAATAAATCTGGGTGAAATACTACCCGCGAAAACTGTTGCGATCCTCTATACTTGTGGGTTATCACCCACCAGCCGGCGGACTCCGCTCCGCGCCCGGCAGTGCCTCGCGCTCACCTGCTGGCGGACTCCGCGTCCGCGCTCGGCGGCACTCCGCGCCCATCTGCTGCAACAAACTGCAAGGACCCTCCGCGCGACTCTTCGAGTCGCCCGGAGGCTCGGAGGCTACACCCAGTGGGTGCGCTGGCGCGCCCCCACTGGAAAGATAGCAAAGCTCCGCGCCCACCAGCCGGCGAACTCCGCTCCGCGCCCGACGGTGCCTCGCGCCCACCTGTCGGCGGACTCCGCTCCGCGCCCAGCGGCGCCCCGCGCCCACCTGCCGGCGGACTCCGCTTCCGCGCCTGGCGGCTCTCCACGCCCATCTGCTGCAACAAACCGCAAAGACCCTCCGCCCGACTCTCCAAGTCGCCCGGAGGTTAGGAGGCTACTGTCGGGGGGATGACCCCCCCCGGGTAGGCTCAAGAAGACAAGTCATCATTTCAAAACTTTGCCAGGGGTGCAGCCCCTGGCATGCTGGAACCCGTCCGACTGGCCACCTGGCAGCCCGTCCGGCTGGCCACCTGGCCCGTCCGGCTGGCCACCTGGCAACTCGTCCGGCTGACCACCTGGCAACCCGTCCGGCTGGAGCCCATCCGGCTGGAATCCGGCAAAGTCAAACTCAGACGTCCCGTCGGACCTACTCAGACGAGACGGCCATGCTCTACAGTGGAGCACTGTAGATGAGCAGCAGGCACTGTTCATACGTCATGTGACACCTCAAATAGTGTAGTTAGGCCATGTGGGCCGCCTCTTGTCCCCTGGGCACCCCTTTATAAGGTGACCCAGGGAGTTCTCTCATGGGCATGCTCACTCACGGCCACTCATAGCCATCTCTCACTCCCTCTCATACACACACACGCATGAGGCAAGGAAGAGAGCACAGAGCTCTCTTCTTGCTCCTCCAAACAGCTCCAGGAGCAACTCTGTACTACCATATACACCGCATATACATCAGACATGCAGGAGTAGGGGTGTTACCTCCCATGGAGGGCCCCGAACCTGTTGCCCAATCCAATCCCGGATCTCCATCGTAGCCTTGCCGCCCCACACTTTTAGCCATCCTATGGCATCTGCCGTGAGAAAACCACGACATTGGATGAATAAAAGTCTTAGTTTTTCTGTAATTTCATCTAATTTGGGCCTGTACCGTGTTTTCACTCCGGTGACTAACAGCGTTCGGAAACTAACATACCCCCAGCGAGTGAATCAGCTTAGCTGCGAACCAGATTCGCCTAAGTTAAAAACATTCCGAGTGAGAGCTTCCTCTTCACTCGGGGGGCTTAGCTGCGAACCAGCTTTCGCCTAAGTTAAAAACATCTCTGAGTGAGAGCTTCCTCTTCACTCAAGGGCTTAGCTGCGAACCTGTTTTCGCCTAAGTTAAAAAACACCTCCGAGTGAGAGATTCCTCTTCACTCAGAGACTTAGCTGCGAACTAGTTTTCGCCTAACTTAAAAAACATCTCCAAGTGAGAACTTCCTCTTCACTCGGGGGCTTAGCTGCAAACCTGTTTTCGCCTAAGTTAAAAAACATCTCTGAGTGAGAGATTCTTCTCCACTCGGAGACTTAGCTGCGAACCTGTTTTCGCCTAAGTTAAAAAACATCTTCGAGTGAGAGCTTCCTCTTCACTCGGGGGCTTATCTGCGAACCTGTTTTCGCCTAAGTTAAAAAACATCTCTGAGTGTGAGAATCCTCTTCACTTGGAGACTTAGCTGCAAACCTGTTTTGGCCTAAGTTAAAAAACAACTCCGAGTGAGAGCTTCCTCTTCACTCGGGGGCTTAGCTGCGAACCAGCTTTCGCCTAAGTTAAAAAAACATCTCCGAGTGAGAGCTTCCTCTTCACTCAGAGGCTTAGCTGCGAACCTATTTTCGCCTAAGTTAAAAAACATCTCCGAGTGAGAGCTTCCTCTTCACTCGGGGGCTTAGCTGCGAACCTGTTTTCGCCTAAGTTAAAAAACATCTCCGAGTGAGAGCTTCCTCTTCACTCGGGGGCTTAGCTGCAAACCTATTTTTGCCTAAGTTAAAAAAGAACAAAAAGGACTGCATCGACAAACGGAGCAAAGATGCAAATATCCGAATAAACTCCAATCCATTTGAGTACTCCTAGCAAAAGCAAAGTGCATGAGCCCAAGACTCATCAAAGTTTAACGGTAACATCAAACCACTCGGCATCCCTAGGAAAATCAAGACTTAAACGTTTTCTGATCACTCCTCAGCAGGAGCACTGGCCGGGTCGACGAAGGTGTTGAGGTCGATGTCGTTCGCAATCCGAGTGGTGGCCTCGATGAACATCTCCATGAAGTCCTCAAACTTGAGCTTCTTCGTATTGGCGACCTTCAGAGACTTCAGCTTCTCCTCGTTGACATCCTTGCAGTGGACGCAGACGAGTGCGAGCGTTACGTCAGCTCCGCATCGGGCAGCAGATTTCTTCCAGGCTTGCACTCGGCTTGGGATCTCCTTCAGTCAGGTCATCATAGACTCCACATCACTCTGAAGTTCCTCACCCGGCGGGAGTTCTTGGCTGATCTTAGCCAGGGCAGATCACAGCCGGATGATATACCCCAAAGCGCTCTCGAGACGTTCCTCTGATCGAAGGATGGCCATAGCAGCACTGTCCCGGAGGAGCTGCTCGAAGGGTCCAAGTCTTTCTCGACTCGGTCGGTCTCCATCTTGAAGTTGTAACAGAATTATGTTGAGGAAAACGACTCAGAATCAGCGTTATCAAAGGTTCGGGAGCAAGCAAAATTCACTCGGTAACCTAACTTACCTTTGAATTTCTTGCCCATCTCCTAAATAAAATCCTGGACATACTGCTCAAGATCTGCCTTCTTCTCGAGGAGCTGCTTAATCTGAGCATTCAACATTTTCTTCTCCTCCTTGAAGGCACTCGCTTGGGTATTGTACTTGTTCTCCCACTCGGCGTACTGCTGCTTCAGCTCGGCGATCTCACCCTTCGCTGCCTCGGCAGCGATCTTCAGGGTCTTGTTCTCCTCCTCGAGTATGCCAACTGAAGCCAGTTTCTCCTCGGTGGCCTTGGTCTTGCTCTTGGCCTCCTTCTGCGCCAGCGCCAACTGCTTGTCCTTGTCCTCAAGAGCATGCGTCATTGTTTCTAAAGAAATAGAAGTCATGAGCCTCTTTACAAGTGATGCAATCTCGCTACGAACATCTGCTAAAGCGAATCGACTCGGATCAAAGAAAACATAAGGTTCGGCGAGCAGTCGGACGTTGAAATTTACCTCCCAAGATATTCTTCTCCTTCTCAAGGTGGTCACTCCTATGCTTCTCAGCCTCAATATCCACTCGGAGCTGCAGCACTTCCTTCTCCATGGCGGCGTAGTGGGAGCCGAGCTCGCAGGCCCTCTGTTACAAGGCAACGAAATAGTCAGTCGACTGAGAAGCAAAACCCTTCTTAAGGGAGGAACAAGCTCGATCAGTACCAGATCCTAAAAAAACCCTTCTTAAGGGAGGAACAAGCCCGGTCAGTATCAGGCCCTCAAGCACCCGCTTACCACTGAGTCGGCAATGAAGAAGATCGAGGATAACAACGTACTACCAAACCACCCACTCGGTCAGCCGAGTGGGAGGCCGCACACCGAGTGCGAACACAGCAGACACAGTTCTAAAGACTACCGCCGATTGCCCGCAATCAACAGTAGTCTCGGGGACTACACCCAGTGGGTGCACTCAGCGTGGCCCCACTGAAAGGACATCCTCATGGATGGTCCACGAAAAGTAGTTGGAAACCATGCTCAAAGCGAAAACTCCAGAAACTCTAAGACTCCCGCCGACTGATTCCAGTTGACGGCAGTCTCGGGGACTACACCCAGTGGGTGCACTCAGCATGCCCCCACTGGAACAGACAAACTTGGAAAGGACTCCGGTCGAGCCGGGTGGAAAAAACACAGAAAAACATCAAGTTCTAAGACTCCCGCCGACTGCTTCCAGTGGACGGCAGTCTCGGGGACTACACCCAGTGGGTGCACTCAGCATGCCCCCACTGGAACGGACAAACACCCAGTGGGTGTGCCCCGCGCAAGCCCACTGGCAGAAAGTCAATTGCCCATTCGGAAAATAGACAAAAATTCAAAAGATGCCAAAGGTACTTACTACGGCACTTACTCGGACATTGGCCTTCAAGGCCTCGCTGGCGTCGTACGCCTCCTTCAACCGGTTGTACATCACCTCGACCTAGATTAAGGCCTCCTTTCTAGCTCCCACCTGGTCCTCAGGGACCCTCTGCAATGAGAACAGGGTGACTGGAGCAGGGTCTGAGGTCGTCGCCGGTGGAGACATGGAAGCCGCCTTTGCAACACCTTTTGCTGGAGAAGCAGTCCTGGTGAAGACCTTCGCAGGCAAGATCCTATCCACTCGGCCGCTGGCAGCCTCTTGCATGACGACGTCGCCACTCGGCAGGGGCTTCTCGCCAACTCCTGAGTTCAATGGGTCGGCCTTGTCATCATCGTCAAGGTGGATGACTTCACTCGGAGCTACAATCATCCAGAGATCAACATGCAAAGCAAACAAACATTCGGGTACAAACTCAAGCAAGCCAGACAATACCTTGGAGGTTGCGGCATCTGTGGCTTGAGCTTCAGGTTGCACCTTCTCAGGAGCATCCGGGTCCGGCGACGTGGTAGACGTCTCGTTTCTGCATTTACGAAGCCACTCGGTCATTGGTCAGCAAAAATTCACTCGGCAAAAGAGATTGGCTTACGTCACTTACGTTGAAGCCACAGGCACCACCACCTTGATCTTCGGCACGGCGACCTTCCGGGGCTTGGTGGCGATCTGCTTGGGCTGCTTCTCAGCCGAGTCCGCCGCCTCAGATCGCCCACGCTTTGTGCTACGTGTAGCAGGGCCCAAGCCAGTCGGCTGCAGTTCACTCGGCACACGAACAACGCCCGCCGGACCACTCGGATCATTCTGCGCCTTGGTACGGCCCTCCTTGGGGGGGCGACTCAGATGGAGAAGACTCGGCCTCCTCGCCTGACTCGGTGTCGCTCTCCTCCTCGTCGTCGCTCTCCTCCTCCTCGTCGTCACTGCTCTCGGTGTGTTGGCGCTCCGTATCGCTCGTCACATCCTCCGGTGACCAATTGACCATCGGCACGTTGGAGATCATCTGCTGAAAACTCTGAAAAGGAGGAGAACACAAAGTCAAGATTCAGAGACACAGAAAGAAACTTATTTGCAGTCCGACTAACCAAAAGCTAGATTACCACAATCGGTTGGATGTTCTTTTCATACGGAGGCACTCTCCTGGCACCGCGCGGGTTGTCCCGAGCCGAGGTGATGGCCTTAATCTTGCTCCTCCGGGTGCACTCGGGTGGGATCACTCGGACCCTCGTACATCCGCGTGGGGATCCACTCTCCCACGATGCGGCTCGCCGACGATCCAGAGCTCGACGGCGCGGCCTTCCCCACCTTCTTCGCCTTCTCCAGCTTGGCAGTGGAGTCCTTCCCCATCACCTCGAGTGCTCTGGCACAGTGGAGATGGGAGTGGGGGCGGAATGCGAGGCGGAAGCAAAGAGAGATCTGAAATTACCCTAGCCCGCACAGGCTTTATACCGCGGGTAAAACTGCTTCGCGAGATCTCAGCCGCAGGTCCCTGGATCGGACGACGCTCGCAGCGGTCACGCACGCAGGAATAACAAGGCACGTGGCGGATTTTCGAGGCGTCACGCCCCCACTTTCCTCACTAGCTGCGGCGTAACCGCCTCCGCGCGCGCAAGCGTGTTTTCAAATCCCGAAATTTCCGCGGCGAATCAACCCGATTGATTGCGTCCACGCCTTTCCTAAAAAACACCCGTCGGCCCGACCGACCGCCCTCCGCGGGTCATCGTGCACTCAGACACGTAAAACATCCGACTGGAGTCACCTACAGGATTGCGATGGGATGAGCTTGACGCCCCTCCACGGGTTAACTTGGCCCTTCCACTAGGCTCCAAGGCGTGAGTCTCATAAATTTGGACTCAGAGCTGGCCCGCGCTGGCGTTCCCCTGGGATAAGGAGTGGCATCTCTCTGGAGAGTCAGCCCACGCGCCGGCGTCGTCACTCGAGTTTCATGGCATGCCCTCACTCGGGCCTCAAGTCCATCTCTCCCGAGAGACACGCAAATGCCACTGAGTTTTACCCAGCGATCAACACTGTCCGATCACTCGGAAACCTTTAGTCCAGAATCCGCCGCGGCTTCACTTAAGGATAGCTGTTTGAGAATGGGTGTTGAATGCCTCCGAAGCACTCAGACCGATCCGAAAGCTCAACTCACTCATCCTGCGAAGCCTCAACCGCTTCGGGGGCTAATGATGGGGTCACCTACCACTGGTAGGGTCATGGACCTGTCATCTAAGGCCCACCTAGAGTCCCACACCATCATCGAGAGGTCCCTAGACCACAGGCGCATTCGGATGTGCACAGCAAGGAATCCACTCGGATACTCGACATCACTCGGACGTCTTCCCTCCAGTCGGCCCGCCTTCATCTCTCGGACGAAAGGGATGTAAGGGCAGCGTGGGAATAGCAACTGTCCGGTGGTGTTAAGTCAGGCTTCAAGTGCAGTCAAGGCCACCATTACCAGTAACTGCTATATTCATGGCTGTTATAACCTGTAACTGCCATAGTTATGATCATTAATACCCCTTGCAACATGGGAGAGAAGAGGCCAAGGCGTACTCTATATAAGACGCCCTCTTCCTCCTGAGCAGGGGTTCAGCACTCCTTGTAATCATATACCCCAAGAGAAAACACAAGCCTCCGGGCGACGAGACGTAGGGCTGTTACCTCCTCCGAGAGGGGCCTGAACTCGTAGAATCCGAGTGTTACGCTTGCGCTGTAGCTAGTCTCCGTCCCTCCTTCATACCCCCTAGTATGCATTGTCAGGCTCATAACCCCGACACCACCCACGAACAGACCCTCGAACGGAAGACCGAAAGCACAGCCTCTATACGTGTTGCAAGCGCACGGTCTTCACGATCCGGTAGCGCTTCGCCGTCCAGAGCTAATCATCATCAGAGAATTAGAGGGAGGAGATTAGAACCACACTGGGCTTCTAATTATGAGGATTATATGATTTAGATCAAGCTCTAATTGATCAACTAGGACCAACTAGAACTAGAACTAGAGAACTAGAGGAGACTACAAAACTTGTGTCTCAATGGGCAAAATCCTCAAGTATATATAGGTTGGAGGGAGGGGAGAGGGGGCGCCACAAGAGGAAGGACTCCCCTCCCCTTGCGCCGGCCCTAGGGGGGAGGAGGAGTCCTCCCCCTTGTCCAATTTGGCCTCCCCACGAGAGAAAAGGAGGCGCCTCCTCTATTGGGCCCTTGTGGCCCAATTCCCCTTCCACCACTTGGCCTTTTAAGGCACGTTGATATTAAATTAAATATAAAAGCCTCCTAACAATTACTAGAGCCTTTTATTATTAATTTAACATCACCGGAAAAAATTCCACCTATATATTATTTATAGGTATTACCCGGTATTGCCCGATAAACTCCGAAACCCTTCAGGTGACCCTGAAACGCTTCCGGTTCCTCTCGAAACTATTTCAAATTTTAACGAAACTATTTCATAAATAAATCCTAGATACTCCCGTCCTACTAATACTTAACAGATCGTGATTACCTTAAGCTTGTGACCCTGTAGGTTCGGTAAAGCATAGACATGAACAAAAGCCCTTTCACTACACCACAGCACTACATCCCCGACAACCAAGTTGGTCAGGAATACAGCTTCTGCCGACAGACAGTCGGTCGGGAAAGACTATTGCCGACCGACCCTGTCTGTTGGGAAAAGTCCAGACGGGAAAACCCTTTCCAGACCGACATAGCTTTCCCGACCGACTGCTTGATGGCTATGGAATATCTTTCCCGACCAACAGTCTGATGGGCCTACCAGGGGCCTTTCCCGACCAACAGTCTATTGGGGCAACCACGGGCCTTTCCCGACCGACTATTGGACGGGGTATTCTTTCCCAACCAACATTCTGTTGGGCCTAGCGTTAGGCTTTCCCAACCGATTATCAGACCACAGCACTACATCCCCGATAACCAAGTTGGTCGGGAATACAGCTTCTGCCGACAGACACTCAGTCGGGAAAGACTATTGCCAACCGACCCTGTCTATTGGGAAAAGTCCAGATGGGAAAACCCTTTCCCGACCGACTGCTTGATGGCTATGGAATATCTTTCCCCACCAACAGTCTGATGGGCCTACCAGGGGCCTTTCCCGACCAACAGTATATTGGGGCAGCCACGGGCCTTTCCTGACCGACTATTGAACGGGGTATTCTTTCCCAACCAACGTTCTGTTGGGCCTAGCGTTAGGCTTTCCCAACCGACTATCATACGGGGTTTGTTTTGCCAACCAACAATCAGATGGGGTTTTCTTTTGCCGAACAACAGTTCATCAACATTAATTTGTTTAGCCAACCACAACTTTAATTAACATGTGGTACTGATTGTCACATACATATATTTCATGTGTTCTAAGCATAATCACCAAAACACCATACATCAGGAGAACCAAACATTTTGTATTCCATTAACTAATTAGCACATACATACACTTCAGTCTGTTCTAAACATAACCACCGAGACACCATACATCAGGTTCACAAAAGGACAGCCAAAAGATGCAAGTATGAGACATCAGTGGTACAAAATGAAAGCTAAAACATCTAGTTGACGTGGATCGTTGGCTTCATGGTTCCTTGTGAGTGTCCTTCTGTTTGCTTCCAACAAAAGTTAATCAATTCTCAATTATAATACACTATTAGAAACTAGACTACAGTACCAAAGTGCCAACATAGAGGATCATCGCATTCTCAAAAATATAAATAGTAATAAATACAGAGAATTCAATAATCATGTGTTAACACTAACGTTGATCCTCGGCTGAGGTTGTTAGCACTAATCTTGATATTTTGTATCCCCATACTTAGTTTGCTTTCGTCATGCATGTAACATAGATGGTCTAGGAGTATCTCTAGTCGTCGAAGCTTCGGTCGAGTGCGTGGAGGAGGCGAGATGCCGGGCTGCCATGCGATGCGGCGAGCATGGTGAGATGCCGATGGTGGCGTGAAGCCGCAGTGCTGTGGGATGCAGCACGCCGTGTGAAGCGGCAAGGCGCTTGACGACTGGAATGGCTGGACAAATATCAGCTAGAGGAGAATAGGCAACTTAGTTTGTTAGCTGCATGGCTGCTGACCAGGTGCATGGCCGTTGAGTGGAGCTGCGCAAGTGGACGTGCATGCATGTAGGGATTACTTAGTGCATGGAGTTAGTTGTGTGAGTGGGCGTGAGTTAGTGCCTAGACGTGATGTTAGTGGCCGGATGTGGCGCCTGAGTGGTGCCTGAAGGTCAGCTCCCTATGTATATATAAGTTACAATGAGAAATGAGAAAAGAGGCTGAGAGGGCCGGAGGAAAAATGTAGCATATGTGCTTTTCACCAGGAGACAAAGCAAAGCTAGTTTTCTCCATGGTGAAGTGTGTGTGCGTGTGTGTTTTCTGCCTTGGTGTGTGTCCTTGTGTTCTTGAGAGAAGAAGATAGAAATCACAAGAGTTGTGAGAGGAAGAAGAGGTGCTGCGAGAGGCAGCGGTAACAGAGATCACCCCAGCCGGCCCACAATCTCCATAAGGAGTTGATAGGTCAGCAAAGGAGTTTGTTTCTTCTCTTTAAAAATAAGATAAATTACTCTATTGGCACAGGCAAAAAAAACCGTACTGCATATGATCTTGAGGTAGCAGAAGCGTTTGAAGCATCTATTTGTGTTTATACAATTAGTTCTGTACTATATAAATCATTGATTCTTCTGCATTTGTAGTATTGTCAGCATCTCATTCTGAACAGTCTACAGTTGTGAAACCATTCTCATTGCAAAATTGCCAAAAACTAATAAGAAAACCCAGCCTTCTTTTTAAAGGGACCTGCTTATCCACTAACTACAGTTACCTGAATAATTTTAGCATTCAAATTAGTAGCATTACCGAGCTTGGGTTGAATAAATAATTTTAGATCAACTTAATGCAAAAGGATCAATCTAATATAGTACGTATATTAAGAAGCTACATCAGTTTGTGATGAACATCATTCCTATCCGCAGCAAGAGTTTTCAACGTGCACAAACCTTGACAAATGATGTCCTTACGTCAGCTCGCCAGACCAGGATGTGCGCCACTCAAAATTCCTGAACAATATTAGTTGCTAATCAACTGAAACAGGAGAAAAGAGGATTCAGGGTAACCAGCTGAAGCAGGATAAAAGATGCACCAACACAAGCTAGAAACGATGTGCACACATCGGCATGCATCCTTACAAAAGGGGCACGTAGGAAGATCTCTTTATAATATGTTATGCATGTATGGATAATCATCATTTGAGTACAGTCAGCATTACTCTTCTGCAACTTCTAGAGCAATAATGACATTATATATTACATCGCCTCTATGAAATTTACTGCTGCTGAGCATAAATGATTACATAATACAGTTGATAGCGAGAGATTTCTTTTTACCAAAACAAATAAAAGAAAAAAATGGCGCTGAACTAAACAAAGGGAAACTCCGCCTATGTTGTCTCAACATAGCCGGTCCCAAGCCCGGATAAAGGAGGAGGGTTGTGATAGGCTTGGCGAGCCAAGGTCAAAACTCAGCCACTCTTATGGAGATGAAACCCAAAAGATTTTCGTTGGGGCGTAACCCTCTCAGTGACGCGCCACATCGGAACCAGGGTGTGGTGGAAAATAGGCAAGGGCCGGGCCGTCACCCCCCAGGTGGCGCGCCGTATCTTGATCTGGATACGGTGGCAAGTGAGCGAGGATCGGGTCGTCGCATCCTTAGTGGCGCGCTACATCGGCGCCCGGGTGTAGTGGAAATTGAGCAAGGGTCTTCGCATTTGACTCGACGAGTGCGAAGGGTAAGGAAGCTAGCCGAGCCTAGGAGGATTCGCTTAGGTAGCTGGAACGTAGGGTCTCTGACAGGTAAGCTTCAGGAGGTAGTTGATACCGCAGTGAGGAGAGGCGTTGATATCCTTTGCGTCCAAGAGACCAAATGGAGGGGACAAAAGGCAAAGGAGGTGGAGGGTACCGGCTTCAAGCTGTGGTACACGGGGATGGTTGCAAACAGAAATGGAGTAGGCATCTTGATCAGCAAGAGCCTCAAGGATGGAGTGGTAGATGTCAAGAGACGTGGGGACCGGATTATCCTGGTCAAGCTGGTAGTTGGGGACTTAGTTCTCAACATTATCAGCGCGTATGCCCCGCAAGTAGGCCACAATGAGGACACCAAGAGGGAGTTCTGGGAAGGCCTAGAGGACATGGTTAGGAATATACCGATTGGCGAGAGGCTCTTCATAGGAGGAGACCTCAATGGCCACGTGGGCACATCTAACACAGGTTTTGAAGGGGTGCATGGGGGTTTTGGCTAAGGCATCAGGAACCAAGAAGGAGAAGATGTCTTAAGCTTTGCGCTAGCCTACAACATGATCATAGCTAACACCCTCTTTAAGAAGAGAGAATCACATCCAGTGACTTACAGTAGTGGGCAACACTCTAGCCAGATTGATTTCATCCTCTCGAGAAGAGAAGACAGGCGTGCATGCCTAGACTGTAAGGTGATACCTGGAGAGAGTGTTGTCCCTCAGCATAAGCTTGTGGTTGCTGACCTCCGCTTTCGGATTCGTGTCCAGCGGGACAAGTGTGCCAAAGTCGCTAGAACGAAGTGGTGGAAGCTCAAGGGGGAGGTAGCTCAGGCATTCAAGGAGAGGGTCATTAAGGAGGGCCCTTGGGAGTAAGGAGGTGATGTAGACAACATGTGGATGAAGATGGCGACTTGCATTCGTAAGGTGGCCTCAGAGGAGTTTGGAGTGTCCAGGGGAAGTAGAAGAGAAGCTAAAGATACCTGGTGGTGGAACGATGATGTCCAGAAAGCAATTAAGGAGAAGAAAGAGTGTTTCAGACGCTTATATCTGGATAGGAGTGCAGACAACATAGAGAAGTACAAGATGGCAAAGAAGGCCGCAAAGCGAGTTGTGAGTGAAGCAAGGGGCCGGGCGTATGAGGACCTCTACCAACGGTTAGACACGAAGGAAGGCGAAAGGGACATCTATAAGATGGCCAAGATCCGAGAGAGGAAGACGAGGGATGTTGACCAAATCAAGTGCATCAAGGACGGAGCAGATTAACTCCTGGTGAAGAACGAGGAGATTAAGCATTGATGGCGGGAGTACTTTGACAAGCTGTTCAATGGGGAGAGTGAGAGCTCTACCATTGATCTGGACGACTCCTTTGCTGATACTAGCAGGCTTTTTGTGCGGCGAATCCAGGAGTCGGAGGTCAAGGAGGCTTTGAAGAGGATGAAAGGAGGCAAGGCGATGGGCCCTGATTGTATCCCCATTGAGGTGTGGAGAGGCCTCGGGGACATAGCGATAGTATGGCTAACCAAACTTTTCAACCTCATTTTTCGGGCAAACAAGATGCCAGAAGAATGGAGACGGAGTATATTAGTACCAATCTTCAAGAACAAGGGGGATGTTCAGAGTTGTACTAATTACCGTGGAATTAAACTGATGAGCCATACAATGAAGCTATGGGAGAGAGTCATTGAGCACCGCTTAAGAAGAATGACAAGCGTTACCAAAAATCAGTTTGGTTTCATGCCTGGGAGGTCGACCATGGAAGCCATTTTCTTGGTACGACAACTTATGGAGAGATATAGGGAGCAAAAGAAGGACCTGCATATGGTGTTCATTGACTTGGAGAAGGCCTATGATAAGATACCGCGGAATGTTATGTGGTGGGCCTTGGAGAAACACAAAGTCCCAGCAAAGTACATTACCCTCATCAAGGACATGTACGATAATGTTGTGACAAGTGTTCGAACAAGTGATGGCGACACTGATGACTTCCCGATTAAGATAGGACTGCATCAAGGGTCAGCTTTGAGCCCTTATCTTTTTGCCTTGGTGATGGATGAGGTCACAAGGGATATACAAGGAGATATCCCATGGTGTATGCTCTTTGCGGACGATGTGGTGCTAGTCGATGAGAGTCGGACGGGGGTCAACAGGGAGTTGGAGTTATGGAGGCAAACTTTGGAATCGAAAGGTTTTAGACTTAGTAGGACTAAAACCGAGTACATGAGGTGCGCTTTCGATACTACTAGGCACGAGGAGGAGGAGGATGTTAGCCTTGATGGGCAGGTGGTGCCGCAGAAGGACACCTTTCGATATTTGGGGTCAATGTTGCAGAAGGATGGGGATATCGATGAAGATGTGAACCATCGAATTAAAGCCGGATGGATGAAGTGGCACCAAGCTTCTAGCATTCTCTGTGACAAGAGGGTGCCACAAAAGCTAAAAAGGCAAGTTCTATAGGACGGCGGTTCGACCCGCAATGTTGTATGGCGCTGAGTGTTGGCCGACTAAAAGGCGACATGTGCAACAGTTAGGTGTGGCGGAGATGCGCATGTGGAGATGGATGTGTGGCCACACAAGGAAGGACCGAATCCGGAATGATGATATACGAGATAGAGTTGGGGTAGCACCAATTGAAGAGAAGCTTGTCCAACATCGTCTGAGATGGTTTGGACATATTCAGCGCAGGCCTCGAGAAGCCCAGTACATAGCGGACGGCTAAAGCGTGCTGATAATGTCAAAAGAGGCCGGGGTAGACCGAACTTGACATGGGAAGAGTCCGTAAAGAGAGACCTGAAGGATTGGAGCATCACCAAAGAACTAGCCATGGACAGGGGTGCGTGGAAGCTTGCTATCCATGTGCCAGAACCATGAGTTGGTCGCGAGATCTTATGGGTTTCACCTCTAGCCTACCCCAACTTGTTTGGGACTAAAGGCTTTGTTGTTGTTGTTGTTGTTGTTGTTGTTGTTGAACTAAACAAAGGGAAGTGATCATAAGTTGAGTAATATTGTTAAAAACGACAATCAACAATATTCATTGGGATAAGATTTGAATTGCATGGTCAAATAAGATCTCCATATCTCGATGAATCTCAAACTGGGATTTCGATATCTCAATAAATCTGAGATTCAGAGTTTCTAATAGCTGTAATAATGCTTTACAAATTAGAGCTTACCTGAAAGTAAAGAATATCTTGCACAGAAGCCGAGGTAGGGACTCATGAAGTATGAGTATGACTAAAAACTGCAAACTGTACGCTAGCTCTAATCTTGGTCGAAAGTTTTGAGAGCCAATTCTAAAGGCATCAGACTGTCAGCACCTGCTGCATTTCAAGTGATAAGAATACCAATTTTGTGTAAATCATGTAGTAACATTAAACATTAATGTTGATTTTACACAACGATACTGTCAGCAACAAAGGCATGAATGAAACATAACGAATGTGGTCAATCCAATAATAGTAGGAAGAGAAACATAAACCCATATTCTCCCTGCAATGTGGCTTATCTAATAAAAGTACGAAGAGAAAAATAAATCTATGTTCTCCCAGCATTCTATGGTGCATGTTTTGCCCTGTTTGTCAGCAAAAGAATATGCAGGCTACTGTGGAAGTTAAGCTATGCCTAACAATCAACATTCCAAGTTTCAGATAGGATATGAACCAAGAAAATACTGATTTTCTATACAGACATCACACTTGTGGTGATTTCCGCGAAGAGGTGCAAGCTGTTGGCGGCGTCGGATGGCTTGGGCTACGAGTCCAGCACCGCTGCGGCGGCCTCCCACTCCGTCTAAGTGTATGGGATGCAAAGAAGAATTCCGGGAAAATATGGGATACATTAACTATTTTGGAAGTTACAGAACTACTGAAGCAAATTTAAAGAGAAAATAAAACTGTAAAATCTATAGAAGCATGACTGTAGAAATACAAACTGCTAGATACGTATTTTATCTTGATTCCAGAAAAACTGAACAAAGTTTAATATAGTCATATGTTGCAAGAATTCTACAATGCTTAAATAGAAGTCTGAAACATTAGTATGATTATTTGGACTTTTTGTCGAACCTGAAGCTAGTTCTCAGGGTTGTCCCTCGTCTCAAAGCACAGATATGTGGATACGTTTATATATATAAAGAGTAATGAATTTTCATATGATGAATGTTGTGGTATTCTCGCGGGACATGCGCGATCACAGCAGATGCCATGGGATGGCTTAAAGAGGTGAGAGCAAGGCTACAGTGGAGATCCGGGACGGGTTTGGGCAACTGTACACGGTGGTTTACCCAGGTTCGGGGCTCTCCGTGGGAGGTAACACCCCTACTCCTGCATGTCTGATGTATATGCGGTGTATATATATGGTAGTACAGAGTCGCTCCTAGAGCTGTCTGGAGGAGGAAGAAGGAGGCGCTGGGCTCTCCTCTTCTCCTGTGAGAGTGTGTGGCTTGCCCTCCTTGAAAATGGGCTCCCTGGGTCACCTTATAAAGGGGTGCCCAGGGGACAAGAGATGGCCTACATGGCCTAACTACACTGTTGGGGGGTCACAAGATGTGTGAACAGTGCCAGCTATCCATCTACAGTGCCAGCCGCTCATCTACAGTGCTCTACTGTAGAGCATGGCCGTCTCGTCTGCGCAGGTCCGACGGGACGTCTGAGCTTGACTTTGCCGTATTCCAGCCGGACGGCTCCATCCGGACGGACAGGTTCCAGCCTCCACCCGGATGGCTCCACCCGGACGGACAGGTTCCAGCCTCCACCCGGACGGCTCTACCCGGACGGCCAGGCTCCAGCCTCCACCCGGACGGCTCCACCCGGATGGCCAGGTGGCCAGCCGGACGGGTCGCCGGGTGGCCAGCCGGACGGGTCGCCACGTGGCCAGCCGGACGGGTCGCCACGTGGCCAGCCGGACGGGTTGCCAGCATGCCAGGGGTTGCTGCCCTGGCAAAGTTTTGAAGTGTCGTTTCGCCATCTTGGGCCTACCCGGGGGTCATCCCCCGACAGTAGCCTCCGCGCGACTTGGAAAGTCGGGAGGAGGGTTTTCGCGGGCGTTGATGTAGCAGATGTCGTCGATGACAGCCGGCTACGGGCTTGCAGCCGGCGCGGCTTGCTTCCAGTGGGGGCGCGCCAGCGCACCCACTAGGTGTAGCCTCAGAGTCTCCGGGCGACTCGAAGAGTCGGGCGGAGGGTTTCCGCGGGCGTTGATGAAGCAGACGGCAGCGTCGAGGATGCCGGGCGCGGACACGGAGTCCGCCTGCTGGTGGGCGCGGGGCCCTTCCAGGCATGGACGCAAAGTCCGCCCGCTGGTGGGCGCGGGGCCCTGCTGGGCGCGGACGCGGAGTCCGCCGGCTGGTGGGCGCGGGGCTCTGCCGGGCGCGGATGCGGAGTCCGCCGGCTGCCTGTTCCTAGTGGGGGCGCGCCAGCGCACCCATTGAGTGTAGCCTCCGAGCCTCCGGGCGACTCGAAGAGTCGGGCGGAGGGTCTTCGCAATCGTTGTAGTAGAAGTTGATGATGGCGGCCGGCTGCGAGCTGCAGCCGGCGTAGCTCGCTTCCGGTGGAGGCACGTCAGGGCACCCACTGGGTGTAGCCTCCGGGTGACTCGAAGAGTCGGCCGGAGGGTCTTTGCTGTTGTTGGAGCACTGCAGCGTCGAGGATGCCGGTTGCAGCCGGTGGCGGGCCCGCAACCGGCGCGACGTTTTCCCAGCAGGCGGCACGCCGGCACACCCACTGGGTGTAGCCTCCGAGCCTCCGGGTGAGGAGGGGGTTCCCCACGAAAAATGATCGTGCAAAAGACAAAGTTAGTTGGCGCAGATATATCAAATGTTTGGTCTTGGCGGTGCAAGTTTTATGCAGAGGGTGCCGACTCGGTTTCGTCCGAGCCCCCTTCAGTCTTTTTCATGTCCCCTCCTCTCTTTGGCTTTTGCTCTTGCTAGCCGGACAGCCGGGAGCCGGTCTGTAGCTGAGGCAAAGAGTGGGCTGCGGAGTAGAGTGTACAGTACTCGGACTCTGGGAGCAGATTCGACCGAGCAGATACTCATAAAGAAAACGATCGGGTCGCCCAAGCCGTTTTTCTCCGCCGGACGTTTTTCGCGTGGGGGGACCTCCAGCTTGTGCTCTTGCTAGCCGGACAGCCGGGAGCTGGTCTGTAGCTGAGACGAAGAGTGGGCCTTTGGTACCGTGCACATTACTATGCCGTCTGCAGGGAAGAACGTATCGGGCCCAACGGCCAGCCCCTGGGCCGAGACTAGCAGGCGCCGGAGGAAACGGCAAGGTAACTGGAGAAATGCAGCGACAGACCCCGAGGGTCGTTCGGGGTTATCCGTTTGTGTTCACGGTGCAAATATACGCGGACGGGAGCTCACATTGGTTTTCGGCGCAAACGAGGCGGAGGTGGCCTTCGGCAGGCGGCCCCGAGGCTCCGGGCGGTCGAGGGGCGCCCCAGCCGGCCTGGCCCGACAGGCCGGGCGTCGAAGCGGACAGGCAGCCGGGCCGGCTCCCCAGCCGGCCTGGCGCAGCCGGCCGGGCGTCGAAGCGGGCGCAGCTGGCGTCGAGGCGGACGGGCGGCCGGGTTGGCTCCGCAGCCGGCTTGCTGCAGCCGGCCAGGCGCAGCCGGCCGGGCGTCGAAGCGGGCGCAGCTGGCGGGCCCCTTTTTTTTCAGCCGGCTGGGCAGCCGGCCATACTTTTTTTTCTCCCGTTTCTCCAGCCGGCAGCAGATCGTGCGGGCGCAGGAGCCGGCCTGGGCCAGCGGGCGCGCGGCGGAGAAGCAGTCGGCACGTGGCGACGGCCGGCTGGGAAACAACGCGGGCGGAGCCGGCGTGGGGAGGCGACGCGGCGCAACCGGCAGCCAGCCTGCGGCGGTACGGGCGCGCGGAAGGAGCGTGGCCAGCGAGCGGGCGGGGCCGGCTGGCGGCGAGCCAAAGGGGACAAGCGAGGCCGGCCGGCGCGGGAGACCAGCGGGGAGGCGGCGCAGCCGGCCGGAGCGGCAAGCCGGCAGCCGGGACGGGGCAGTGCGACGGGCGCGGGGGCGCGGCCGACGGGGGGGGGGGGCGGCGCACGCGGAGAGAGCGAGGCCGGGCGTGCGGGCGGAGCCGGAGTCCGGCGCGCGCGGCCGCAGCGCGCGCGGCCGCAACGCGCGCGGCAGGCGGAGCGGGACGAAACCAGGGACGGCGTGCGGGCGCGGCAGCCGGCGTGGGGGACCGGCGAGCCGGCAGCCGGCTCGCGGGCGGCGCGGCGCAGCCGGCTGGCTAGGCGGCGAGTGGAGGTAGGAGCGGCCGGCGCAGAGCGGCGAGCCGGCCAGGGCGCGCGGGAGCCGAAGGGCGGGGCTCGGCCGCGTCCGGTTGTGGCGGCGAGCCGGAGGGGACGCGCGGAGGCCGGCCGGAGCGGCGAGCCGGCCCGGGCGCGCTGGCGGGAGGCGAAGCCGCCGACCGAGGCGGCGCGAGGCCGGCCTGGAGGCCGGCACGGGGCGGCGCCAGGCGGTGTGGCTGCGGAGCACGCGGGAGGAAGGAGCGGCGAGGCGCGCGGGGCAGCAAGATGAGCGGCTGGAGATGGGGAGGACCACCGAGCAAGGGGTGCTGGCTGCGCGCGCATAGTGGAGGCGGCCGGAGCAGAGGAGGCGCGACGCGCGGGAGGGAGCGTGCGGGAATAGGCGCGTGAGGAGGCGGCCAGCTGGCCCAAGGCCATCTTGCGAGCGGCGGCGCGGCTGTAGGGCCAGTGGCTGCTAGAGGTGCGGCCATGGTGGCCCGCAGCAGACGGAGAGGCGAGCAGGGCAGCAGCTCGTTGCGGGGGCGGCTTGGGTAACTGGGAGCGGCGCTGACGAGCTAGGCGGTGGTGGTGGAGCTCGGGCGAGGCCAGCGGCTCGAGGCGAGAAGAGCAAATGAGCGGCCGCGGCGCGACAGGAGAGGAGGACGCGCGGCTGCAGGCGGAGCAGCGCGCGGAGGAACGCGGTAGGCCGGAGCGAGGCGGCACGGTGAAGAGCGGACGCGCGGCTGCAGACGAAGCAGCGCGCGGAGGTCCACGAGCTTGCCGCCCCGGGACGGCGGTGATGTCGCGGTAGTGGCGACGAAGAGGGTCCCGCCCGGACCACGATTCTAGCAGCAGCGAGCCCCACAGTGGGCGCCAACTGTTGTGGTATTCCCGCGGGGCATGCGCGATCACAGCTGATGACATGGGATGGCTTAAAGAGGTGAGAGCAAGGCTACAGTGGAGATCCGGGACGGGTTTGGGCAACTGTACACGGTGGTTTACCCAGGTTTGGGGCCCTCCGTGGGAGGTAACACCCCTACTCTTGCATGTCTGATGTATATGCGGTGTATATGGTAGTACAGAGTCGCTCCTAGAGCTGTCTGGAGGAGGAAGGAGGAGGCGCTGGGCTCTCCTCTTCTCCTGTGAGAGTGTGTGGCGTGTGTGGCTTGTCCACCTTGAAAATGGGCTCCCTGGGTCACCTTATAAAGGGGTGCCCAAGGGACAAGAGATGGCCTACATGGCCTAACTACACTGTTGGGGGGACACAAGATGTGTGAACAGTGCCAGCTGTCCATCTACAGTGCCAGCCGCTCATCTACAGTGCTCTACTGTAGAGCATGGCCGTCTCGTCTGCGCAGGTCCGACGGGACGTTTGAGCTTGACTTTGCCGGATTTCAGTCGGACGGGCTCCACCCGGACGGACAGGTTCCAGCCTCCACCCGGACGGCTCTACCCGGACGGCCAGGCTCCAGCCTCCACCCGGACGGCTCCACCCGGATGGCCAGGTGGCCAGCCGGACGGGTCGTCGGGTGGCCAGCCGGACGGGTTGCCAGCATGCCAGGGGTTGCTCCCCTGGCAAAGTTTTGAAGTGTCGTTTCGCCGTCTTGGGCCTACCCGGGAGTCATCCCCCCGATAATGAATACCCTTGTATTCACCTTCAAGCGCACATAGCATAATATGATAGTCTGGCAAGGGTTTAAACATCACAAATAACAACTCACAAGTTCTAAAGTTCACAAATCAGTCACAGCCAGTTCATAAAAAAAAGTAGCTAATTAAGGTTTCCTGCAACACTACTGAAAGGAATACCTGTAGTATAGTTTTTATTTATTTATTTTTTGCAATCATAGCATCAAGCTAGTTCGTCTCAAGTTCTCATCCTCTCATATCCAGAAATCACACGAGCAGTAGCTCTTAGACTGAATTGCCGGCTACCCCATTAGCTGCTAGAGCCCCTGTTTTTGACGTTCTGCTTGAGCTCGAGCTCCCAGCCGAAACGCTGCTTGCTGGACAGAAGTACTATCCCAAGTCATGGCTGATCTGAACGGAAAAGGGAAAAGCAAACAAATCAACTAACGGCAGGACCGATTGGGGAGGGGTGGAGAGGGAGACGAGAGTGAAAAGAACACTCACCGCCGGGGGAGGGGAAGCACCAGCAGTCAACGGCCAGATCCTTCTTCAAACGAACCGGCGAGCGCAGATCGGAGGAAGCCCATGGCGTGGCGGCGGTGGTGGTGGCGCCTGGGTGACGAGTGAGGGTGCGAGTGCTCTCTCTCGCAGGTGACCCACCTCTCTCTCTCTCTCTCTCTCAGGCCCAGATCTGAGAGGGGCGGCGGCGTCCACCACCGCGCCTTGGCCTCTCCCCGAACTCCAGCGCACAAGCTAGGGTTAGAAGCTTTTGGGGGCTAAGCAGTGGGGGTGCAGGAGGATGAAGGAGACAGGGCAGCAACCTTGCTGCCGCGGTGACGGCGGGCGGTCGGCGGCGTGCGGGCTGCTAGATAGCTTGCGGTCGGCGGCGGAGGGAGTGCGTGAGAGGATTTAGGTTTGGGGAATTTCGATTTGGTCGTGGCACCTGTTGAAGGACGAATGAAAAAAATAGAGGCTTGGCGCTAAATTTTTGGCCCGCGCGAGCAAAGACGGGCCGGCCCAATTGACAACCAACAGTCGGTTGGCATTAATCGCCGACCAACAGTCTGATGGAGATACAAGTTTTCCTGACCGATAGTCCAACGTGAAATATCCAAGTATTGCCGACAGTTGGACACGATATATACGTCAGCATTACCGACCAACAGTTCGATAGAAGTTTTACCGACCAACAGTCTGATGGCGAAATTGACTTTTTCCAACACACATCAGTAGAGAAATCTAGTGCGTGGTGTAGTGTTTGTTTAATGACCGACAACGGAACCATGGACGTCCATATCGATGCCTATGATTACACGAATGACATTCGAGTGAACCTTTGGTTATCATGTGCTATTCCCTTTGCTTCGTAGTATTTTATAAAACCCGGGATTTATCGGTATCCCCTTGAGTCATTCACATGCTCACTATACCGATCTCCTCGTTACTGGTTTTGTTCTTCTTTCTCATTGATATGTTACAACATCCCCGCACCTGTGTCTGGCCAGACGATGATAGATGTCGTCACACCGAGAGGGCCCTAAGAATATCTCTCCATCGTTGGAGGAGCAAATTCCACACTCGAGCTATCTAGTCCCTTGTTAAACTTTCCGATGAACCTATAAGTTGTCGTTATGATCACCGTATTACAGATGACGTTTGAGCAACCCCAAAGTCCACCGTACGATAAGAAGTGACTAGGATACTCTCATGATCTAAGGAACTAAAACACACGTTAACACTTCATTTTATAACAATTGATTTCAGACGATATTAACTCAAAGTATAGCAAACAAGTTTGGGTCAATTCAATATGATCGTTCTTCTAACGTCATACTCTCAATGTTGTTTTAGAACTATCGTTACACTTAATGATATCCTAAGATGCGAAAAACATGATCATCAACAACACTTGAGCCAGTCTTAGAGGCAATACTAGGAACCTAATTTTACCGTTTATCATTCCACACGTGCATATGAGTTTTTCACTGAATCGCATATTCCAGGATCATAGCAGTTATAGCATAGAATATAAATTCTTAATTATGAATACGGAAATATAATAATACAATATTATTGCCCCTAGGGCATATTTCCAACATTATTTTCCTTCGTAGTTTGAAAATCATAGTATCGCAGATAAAACACAGTTAATATATCCAATATGTCGACTGAACAAACAAAACGAACGAATTGAATCGTCAATGTGCAAAACACAAAAACGACGAGGACATTCGAGAAAATGTTATAGATTTCAACTTTGGTACAAAAACAAAAGGTTATCAAGAAGAAATATGCAAATATAACTAACCTTTTTGACCAACCTTCCGATAGAACTCCACTTGTGTTGCTGATAATCTTTATCTATTTCAGTAGATCCAAAAAATAACTAATTTACTTCAGGATTCTATTTCTTATAAGATGAGAGCGAACTAGAAGGAGAGATAGCAACCAAGAAGAACAGTGAAGAAGAGCTAGCTATCTGTTTATGAATATAATCGCTTTCCTTGGGACTTGTATATGTGCATATTCACTTACCGTACATACCCCACATGAGCAGTTATTTGGCCCATGAAATAACAGATATACGGTTAGATATACATAACATTACAGACATATACCAGGTCTTATACAACTCGAAAAGACAATATACACAAACATATATGGGAATCTTGGTGCAGATCAGCGACCCACTGTGTGCCCCCGCACTTGCGTGCCCTAAATCCTCTTCCGCAATGGCTTCTCATATATACGTACATAGTGGACACACATCTCTCGACAGCCCTCCGTTTGGAGGGAAAAAAAAACTTCTCTCGACAGCTTTTTTGCCCGTGCTCGATGGACTAATCTAGCTAATCATACGCGGGATTGCTATGGCCTTTTGCTTTCTGCTGATGCATAATTAGGTAGCAAGAAATGACATATACTACTCTAACAAAAATGTTTCAGTTTACACGGGGACGTGATGTGCGTGCCATGGAGAGGGAACAGGTCCCGACGTATGTACATCGTTTAGTACAGGTATATAGAGAGAGCGAGAGAGCAGTGCGAATTAGAAGAAAGAGAGAATCGGGAGATGATTCAAAAATAGATACATTTCCTATATATATCATCTATCTATGAAAAAAGTATATATTTCCTCATGGCATGGCTTTTTTTGGCTTCAGATTTTTCACCGTTTTGCGGCTAGCTGCTTACAATATTATTTGGTTCTCTTCGCTTGCGCACGATCGACCTCAATGTAATCATGCAGCTACATGTCAAATAGTGAACCACAAAAACTGATGTTGACACTGCCGCTCTCTATTGCCGACAATTAACCCAAATTGGCACCACGGGTTCCTTTTCGTTCATTTTCTTAATAAATCCCTTGTCTATAGACATTCGGTCGTTCTCTTGGTCTTGAAGCCTGATCTGCGAGTACATCTGCATATGCAGGTGTGTGTAAGGAGCCACCGATACCTAGCTCTGTCTACCTCTCTACATCCATCGGTCATCAATTAATGAGATGGATTTAATTTGATTTGATGGAACTCATTAAGTAGCTAGTAGCAGCTGATGGAAAAAGAAAACTTCCAGCTTGCGTTTTATGGAGTCGATAGCTTTTTTTTTTTTTTTTTTTTTTTTTTTTGCGGGTGTATGGAGTCGATAGCTCCACACGTATACGTACGTTGGTAGTATATATACTACATCGTTTTCAACAGCATCTGACTCAGAGCAAATCAGGAGTTGCATGTCAATTCCTTCCGTAGTATGCTTGCTCTGCTGATTAAATTGGCACCACGGGTTCCTTGACAGCTTATTCCAGCTTATTCTAGAAGCCAGGAAAAGAACTGGCCCTTAGTTTGCTATACGTACCACTTCTAACACTAGTGCAGTTAACTGCTTCCAAGACCAAATGTTGTGGTGTCTGAACTGGAACTAGGGAAGAATCTTTGACGTCTGAAATCGCGTGGTACAAACTTACAATGCTGCTGCTAAAGGGACAGGCTACAGGTCAATCGACTGAAAACAACATTTGGGTCAGTAGATTGACCCAAACATGTTTCAGTCAAGTTTGCCTCTAACCGTAGGGTGCATGCTTCATTATGTTAACACTCCTTTTTTTCTTTACCTTTTTCATCTTTTGTTCAAATTGATTTTCTAAGTTGTGTGTGCACGCGTACAGACCATTCATACATGCTAGCTCGCTATCAGTACTCTTTCATAGTCCTGCCCAAAAGCACATCTGCACATGAGCTCGCTTGGCATGCTCATGCGCGACTACACGCGCTAGCAACGCTTGTGCAAGCGGCTTCCGTCTTGCTGGTCAAAAACATTATTATGCTCGGAAGTGCTTTTCTAAAAATACTATACCTACAGGGATAACGCTTTATATCATGTTTACATTGAGACTGTGAGAAATATGAGCACCTTTTCGATTAGATTAATCCACGAGTAAACAGTAAACATGGCAATCACAGTATGCAACTCATACCGATATCTAAACATGTGAGCACGTACAGTATATAGAATCGAGACATCTATGAACACAGCATATACGGCTAGCACATGAATAAGCACATAAACGGATAAGTGAGGGATGAACAGATCATACCCTCCGGTTGACCAAGTCAACGCGGCGGCAGCAGCAGCAACCTCAGCGTCGTCCGTGGCCTTCTTCTTGGCGGCGGTGGCGGTGGCGGCGTCGTCGTTCGCCATGGGGTCGATGCCGCGGAAGTAGTGGAAGCAGAGGAGGACGAAGACGGGGACGAATCGGGAGCAGTTGCGTCGAGACGCTCCCCAAAAAACTTATTGCCGTTCTCCCGGGCAGGATCTCGAACGACAGGGTTCCGGAGGCACCTGCTCTCCCGACCAACCATGCATGCAGTCGTCGGGATGGGATCGCCGGAAGCAGCACACTGAGAGGAACAGTAGATGACGGTTAGGGTTGTGCAGGAGGGAGTGAGTGAACTGAGTTAGGGTTCACTCCACAGGCCAGCGCCTCCTTATATAGGCCGCCAGGAAGATGGGCCTGGGCTAGGCCCACGACCGAGTCCGCGAACAGCCCACGGTCCAACGTCTCGGACAGTGGCACTTCCGTTAGTAACTCGTTAATTAATCAACAATTAATTAACCATTCCTGACCGACAAAAATAAGGCTCGGCTCGGCTCATTCCCGCAACCCGCGGCGCGCGCGCGCGCCGTGATGAGGCGAGGCGGGCGGCGGAGGAGGAGTAGCGCGAGTGAACAACTCCTATTCCCAAGCTCCCAATGGCATGTGGTAGAGTAGCCCTTATAAAGGGGTCTCACTCTTCTTACTATAGCAGTATGGTACTAAACTTCCCACCACTTGTCGTGCACCTAAATGGGCCTTAGAGATTAACCAGGGATTATTGTTTTATATGGGCCTAAGCCCATCCATAATCAAACAATCCCCCACCAGATCTCAAGGCACATAAGTTTATCAACTGTTCCAAACAATGTTTGATATACCAGAATTTTCAGTGGAGAATGTGAAGTTGAACTTTCACCTAGAGCAACAGGATTAGACTTCTTCACAACTGAATAATGGACTATGCCTTGAATTGTCAGTTTAGCGTGCAGAAGTTTCGCCTATTGTCGGCTGATACGTGGCTGCCGAAGGCAAATCCCACGGGTGGAGCATATTAGTCACACTCATGTCCTCTTCATGAGCTTCCTAGAGATTACTCAATCTCATAGACTGTGACCAGCAGTCGGGCTCACATAGGTGTGTTCCTCCAAAGAATGCTCTGTAGGATAGCATCTTGCTTACACAAGCTTTGGAACACATTAAGATAAAAATCAGCCTGTCTTACAGTTTACGAGAGTATTGCATCTCCAACGGAGTGGGTTTAGTAAGGATACTCTCCTCAATTGACCGCTGGATTGTTTTCCCAGGTCCTAATTCACGGGATCTCCGATCACATAGGTTGGGTTACCCCCATGGCAACTTACGTGGGTCTCATGCCCATCTCCCTCGATGCATTTTCTATCACAATCCATGATAGCCCTTTCGTAAAAGGGTCTGCTAGATTTTTAGTAGTCTGGATATAATCCAACGCTATCACTCCGGAGTTTCTTGATTTTCTGACATATTTCAATCTTCTCCTTATGTGCTTTGTGGATTTCAGGTTGTCCTTTGAACTCTTAGCCTTGGCAATCACAGTTTGATTGTCACAGTTCATAAGAATAGCCGGGACTGGCTTATCAACCACTGGCAAATCCATTAAAAGCTCTCGAAGCCATTCTGCTTCGACGCATGATGTGTCTAATGCTGTGAGTTCTGCTTCCATAGTCGATCTAGTTAAGATCGTCTGCTTGCAAGACTTCCAGAAAACATCACCACCACCAAGTGTGAAGACATACCCACTTATGGCTTTCATCTCATCAGCATCAGATATCCAATTCGAATCACTATACCCCTCAAGTACCGTCGGGTACCCAGAATAGTGAATTCCATAGTTCATAGTACCTTGCAAATAATGCATGACTCGCTCAACAGCATGCCAGTGCACAACTCCCGGATTGGAAACAAACCGGTTCAGTTTGCACACAGCAAATGATATGTCAGGCCGAGTAGCACAAGCTAGCTAGGTACATCAGTGAACCAACTACTCGAGAATATCTCAATTGATCTACAGTCGTGCCTTTGAACTTTCGAATCCGCACGCTAGGATCATATGGTGTTGCAGAAGATTTGCAGTCTGAATATCCAAATCGACTCAAAATCTTCTCAACATAGTGGGATTGCAAAAGTGTAATTCCACCATCATCATCTCTCAGTAGCTTGATGTTCAAGATAACATCAGCCATGCCCAAGTCTTTCATCTCAAAGTTATGAGATAGAAAAGCCTTGACCTCCTCAATTACTTTGAGGTGGGTCCCAAATATCAGTATGTCATCGACATACAGACATAGTATAACTCTTTTGCCCCCACCATAGCGATAGTATACACATTTGTCAGCTTTGTTAACAACAAAGCCAGCAAATGTCAGTGTTGTATTGAACTTCTCATGCCATTGCTTAGGCGCTTGTTTCAGGCCACACAAAGATTTCAATAGCTTGCACACCTTTCTTTCCTGACCATTTACTACAAAGCCATCTGGCTGTTGCATGTAAATTTCCTCGTCTAACTCTCCTTTAAGGAAAGTCGTCTTAACGTCCATCTGATGGACGAGAAGACCATGCGAGGCAACCAACACGAGTAACACTCTAATGGTTGTCAGTCTAGCCATAGGCGAGTAAGTATCGAAGAAATCTTCTTCTTCTTTCTGGGTATAACCCTTGGCCACAAGCCTAGCCTTGTACTTCTCAATTACCATCGGGCCTAAGCTTCTTTTTGAACACTCACTTTCATCCCAATGGTTGGCAACCATAAGGACGATCAGTGATCTCCCATGTCCCGTTAGCCAAGATGGGGTCCATCTCGCTACGGACCGCATCCTTCCAGTAGTCAGCATCCGGGGATGCATAAGCTTCTGAAATGGTACTGGGAGTGTCATCATCCACGAGGTACACGAGGAAATCATCACCAAAGGACTTTGCAGTCTTGTGTCTCTTGCTCCTAACAAGAGCTTCCTCGTCATCCTCCGTGGAAGATTCATCACTTTTGTGCTCATAATATTCCATCGAAATGGCAGGTTCATGAGTATCATCAGATTCCAGTCTAGAAGTGCTTTCCATATCTCTCATGGGGAAAATATCCTCAAAGAATGTAGCATCTTTAGACTCCATGATCGTACCGACCTTCACGTCGTGTACATCAGATTTCACCACTAGAAATCTATAGCCGACGCTATGCTTGGCATAGCCCAGAAAAATGCAGTCCACAGTCTTTGGTCCCAACTTGCGCTTTTTGGTTATCGACACGTTGACTTTCGCCAGACAGCCCCAAGTGCGCAAGTAAGAGAGTGTGGTTCTTTTCTTTTCCCATTGCTCATAGGGAGTAGTTTCATTATCCGAGAAACTTTATTCAGGACATGACATGATGTCAATACAGCCTCCCCCCACCATGCCTTGGATAAACCCGATGTATCTAACATGGCATTAACAAAATCTGTTAGAGTATGGTTTTTCCGTTCGGCAACCCCGTTTGACTGGGGTGAATAGGGAGGCGTCCTCTCATGAATAATACCATGTTCCGCACAGAATAAATCGAACTCATTAGAAAATTACTCTCCACCACGATCAGACCGAACTCGTTTTATTTTCTTTTCAAGTTGGTTCTGAACTTCTGCTTTATAGATTTTAAAGTAGTGTAGAGCCTCATCCTTAGTATTTAACAAATACACATAGCAGAATCTAGTGGAGTCATCTATCAACGTCATAAAATATTTCTTTCCACCATTAGTCAACACATCATTCATCTCACAAAGATCTGAATGTATGAGCTCTAGTGGTGCCAGGTGTCTCTCCTTCGCAGGCTTGTGAGGCTTACGAGGTTGCTTTGCTTGCACACACGAATGGCACTTAGAGCCTTTGGCCAAAGTGAAACTCGGGATTAAATCCATCTTAGCTAGCCGCGTCATACAACCAAAATTAATGTGACAAAGACGTGAATGCCAAACCTCAGATTCGTTCATGCTAGAATGAATTTGGTTCACGACTTTATTACAGAAATCTGCCAGGGAAAGGCGGAACAAACCTCCGCAATCATATCCTTTTCCAACAAACAGTCCATACCGAGATACGACTACTTTATTGGACTCAAATACTAACTTAAACCCTTCTTTACAAAGAAGGGAGCCACTAACGAGATTCTTCTTGATGGCGGGGACATGCTGCACGTTCTTCAGTTGCACAATCTTTCCCGAAGTAAACTTCAGATCTACCGTGCCAACACCATGAACAGAAGCATGCGAGCCATTCCCCATCAGGACTGAGCAATCTCGTGCGACCTGGTAAGAAGAGAACAAAGACATATCAGCACACACACGAATATTGGCCCCTGTGTCAATCCACCAATCGGTAGACTGACAAACTGAAAGTACGGTAAACAAATTACCATACCCAGTTGCCCCATCACTGTTGCTCATAGTCACATTGACAGACTTGGAGTCTTGTCCTGGCTTCTTGTACTTGTTTGGGCACTTGTTTGCCCAATGTTCCTCTGAACCACAAGTAAAGTAACCATCTCTCTTTGTCTTTCTTCTTACCCTTCTTCTTGAAGGTAGTATTCTGTTGGACAGTGTTCTTTCCCTTGAACTTGTGGAAATTCTTCTGCACCACATTGGCGCTAGAAGAACCCTCTGCCCCTTTCACGTGTGAATCCTTTGCTCTCGAGTTCTGCTCAACACTTAGATGACCAATGATATCCTCAACAGAGAATTCACGTCTCAAGTGCTTGAGAGAAGTAGCAAAGTTCCTCCATGTAGGAGGGAGTTTTGCAATAATGCAATCCGCGACAAACTTGTCCGGTAACTCACACTTCAGGAGCTCCAGCTCCTTAGCGATGCACGGTATCTCATGAGCCTGGTTCAATACAGGACGGTTATCAACCATCCTGTAATCATGGAACAGCTCCATAGCATACAGTTCGCTTCCAGTATCGGTTGCGCCGAACTTAGCTTCGAGCGCATCCCACAAGTTTTTGGCTACGCGCATATGGAGATATGCGTCAACCAACTTGTCTCTGATCACACTAAGAATGGCTCCCACAAAGACAGTGGTTGCTTCCCTGAACACCTTATCCTTTTCAGGATCAATTGTTCCGTCGGGAATCACACCACTGACCCAGAAGACATTCATAGCTGTGAGCCACAAGGTGGTCCTCGTCTGCCAACGCTTAAAATGCTTTCCGGTAAACTTTTTCGGTTTCAATGTAGCGGCGAAGCCTTGAATCGAAAACTGCCTAAAATAAGGCTTTTGGATTGTTGGAAATATGAGCACCTTTTCGATTAGATTAATCCACGAGTAAACAGTAAACATGGCAATCACAGTATGCAACTCATACCGATACCTAAACATGTGAGCATGTACAGTACATAGAATCGAGACATCTATGAACACAACATATACGGCTAGCACATGAATAAGCACATAAACGGATAAGTGAGGGATGAACAGATCATACCCTTCGGTTGGCCAAGCCAACGCGGCGGCGGCAACAGCAGCCTCGGCGTCGTCTGTGGCCTTCTTCTTGGCGGCGGCGGCGGCGTTCGCCATGGGGTCGATGCCGGGAAGTAGTGGAAGCAGAGGAGGACGAAGACGGGGACGGATCGAGAGCAGTCGCGTCGAGACGCTCCCCAAAAACCTTATTGCCGTTCTCCCGGGCAGGATCTCGAACGACAGGGTTCCGGAGGCACCTGCTCTCCCGACCAACCGTGCACGCGGTCGTCGGGATGGGATCGCCAGAAGTAGCACACTGAGAGGAACAGTAGATGACGGCTAGGGTTGTGCAGGAGGGAGTGAGTGAACTGAGTTAGGGTTCACACCACAGGCCAGCGCCCCCTTATATAGGCCGTCAGGAAGATGGGCCTGGGCTAGGCCCACGACCGAGTCCGCGAACAGCCCACGGTCTAACGTCTCGGACAGTGGCACTTCCGTTAGCGACTCATTAATTAATCAACAATTAATTAACCATTCCTGACCGACAAAAATAAGGCTCGGCTCGGCTCATTCGCGCAACCCGTGGCGCGCGAGCGTCATGACGAGGCGAGGCGGGTGGCGGAGGAGGAGGAGCGCGTGTGTACAGCTCCTATTCCCAAGCTCCCAATGGCATGTGGTAGAGCAGCCCTTATAAAGGGGTCTCACTCTTCTTATTGTAGCAGTATGGTACTAAACTTCCCACCACTTGCCGTGCACCTAAATGGGCCTTAGAGATTAACCAGGGATTATTGTCTTATATGGGCCTAAGCCCATCCATAATCCAACAGAGACATGGCTTCCTTCTAACCATACAACTCCACCCTATCATATATAACTAATGTCTCGTTTGATAGCAAAATATGTTCTAAGCAATCTTACAATACCATAGTCTTTTAAGTACCACTAGCAAACATGCCCGTGCGTTGCAATGGGAAGAAAAAATCACCCCTCGTACACACACTCGATGACACGAGCAGATTGTTTGAAATCTTTCACGGTGTCATACGAGAGACAACATGACAAGTGGTGACAAGAGAAATATCTACCTAGTTGCCGGTATCAATTCACGTCTTTGCTGCGTTCCTCCTCAGTGATACCCGTGCATTAGGCTGAAAATAGCAAAGTACATTTTAGTACTCAGTGATAGCATGTGCATAAGAACATTTTTTGTCTTGTTGATATATGTGTTTGCAACTGTAATCCAAGTCAAGACTTAATTTGGTTGCAAACATATTATATATCTCCACCGAAAATAATCAATCTGGAAGGACATGCATGACGAATAGGTATTTTCAAAATACCCCATAAAAAGAAAAGTATTAATTAAGGGTGCAACATAAACATAATTTTAGAAATGATTAAAATGCAATATAATATCATATTTGGAATCTACACATTTTTCTGAGAAATTTCCATATATAACATTCTAAATTTGGAATTAGAATTTGAAAGATATGAATATTTTGAAAAGTACTTGAATCTGCCAAAAAAAAAAGTAGCTGGGCCGAAATGTGCAGCCCATCTGCTAAGATGGCACTTGGGCAAGGCAGCTCTATCTTACGCCAACTGAAATAAGAAAGAAAAGAAAGATAAAAGGGGAGAAGGCGGGCTTGAACTCAGGTCTCCTTGGTGAAAGGTGTAACACCCCTGTGTAATGAGCTACAGTGATCCTTAATGATTATGCTAAGTCACCTTGATTTGCAATGCTTGATCACATTGGATTCATATCTCATTTCAAATTCCACCACTGAATTCAATTCAAATTGCAAGTGAAATTTGAAGTTGCACAAAAGTTGCTGCAAAATAGTTCATCATTTAGCAAATATTCCATAACAATTATTTGTTAAGGAAAACAACAGCACTTATTTGCTTAAATGGATTATAGCAATTAAAACAGTGCCAAATCTGCATTTTTAAATGCTCTTCTATTTATGGAAAATCCAATTCAAATCAAACTTTTCCCAAACTTTTTGTGACAGTGCCAAAAATTGCAAAGTAATTATGTGGCCAAATCCCACATTTTACAAAATTCATTTGGCAGCTCAAATATTGCAAAACCCTTTGTGTAAAAAATGAAAGAGAAAAGAAAAGAGGAAAGGCCTAAAAATCTACTGTGTAGTGGGCCTAAGTGCACGGTGCACCGGCCCAGCCCACCTCTCTCTCTCTCCCTCCACCTCCCGTCTCTCTCCTATGCGTGTCGCCGCGCCCGTGGCCGGCGCGCGCGACGTAAGCGTCTGGCCGACATGGCGACGCTACAGGGCAGCAAGGGGATAAGAACGGCGCCCCTCGGCCCCGTCATCGCCCTCGTCCACTCCTCCCCCTCTCTCCCTCGCTCTCCGTCGCACCCGAGCGCCGTCGTCGCCATGGCCGTGCCGTAGCCGCGGTCACCGTCCTCCCCACGCCTCGAGACCGTGTCCATTCAACGCGCCGTCGACCTCTACTTCGCCTACGACCACCACCTCGAGCTCGGCGCCCCTGCATCGGCAGATCGGCGTCGTCTTCAACCTCGGGAGCCGCCGCCGTTCGTCGTCGATCCCAGCCGCCTCTGCTGCTCCCGTTACTCACCGGGCCTTCGTGCGCCTACACGGTGAGCTCGCGGTCCTTTCCCCTCTCTTAGCGCCGCTCTCTGTCGCCCATAGCCGTAGCTGCCGTCGTTGCCGTAGCTCGCCTCCGCCGCCGTGCTCGTCGCCATCGCTACCGTCGCCCTCGTAGGAGCCCAACGCCACCGCCAGCTCGTCTTGCCGTGCCCGCTAGCCCCGAATCCGTCCTCGCCCGAACGCCGGCGTCCGCCACGGTGGTCGACGTCGTCGCTACGGTCCACCCCAGCCTCCGCCACCGCCACAGATCGACGCGCCGTCGAGCGCTCGTTCGAACGCGCCAGGCCCCGAGCAAAATGGTCGTCGGAGTGCGTTTTCCGACGCCTCCCGTGGCCCTTCGCCACGTTTGCGGGTCACCGGCGGCGAGTCGCCGGCGCCGCTGACCTGGCTTGACCTGGGGCCCACCCCTGGGTCACTGCCAGTGGGTCCCAGGGGCCCAGTTGACCGTGTTGACCCGGTCAACCGTGCTGACTGGGCAGCCCCAGTCACTGACAGGCGGGCCCCACGCGCTAATTAATTGCTTTTCTAAATAAACTTAATCTATTAATCTAATTAGTCACTGACTTTTGGGGCCCACCTGCTAATTAACCCCTTTTAGTTAATTTAACCACTGGTTTAGTTACTGTGTATGACGTGTGGGCCCAGTTCACTGTTCCAGTGGATAAGGCTGGCCCAGTCAGCCTGCTGACTGGGCAGCTGGCCCACCAGTCAGCCTCTGCTGACTGGGCAGTTGACCCAGTTAACTGGGCCCACTGGTCAGCCTCTCTGCTGTTCAGCTGGGTACAGTTCTGGGTACACTTAGCATTTTACTGTTCTGGATAATGCGAATTTAATAATTAAATTAATTCCAGAAAATTCCAGAAATTGTTTAAAACTTTGAAAAAACATAGAAAATAATCCGTAGCTCAGGTGAAAAAGTTTTCTATATGAAAAACGTTCAGAAAAATGAGACGAATCTGTTGGTGCCCTCCATGTAGCTGTCACATGCCTCTAACACTGCAAACCTGGAACCTTCCCCTCCGGTTCATCTGTCTGACAGATGCCTAAAGCCGGGAAAATATTCCCAGATATTTTCCCGCTCCGTCTGTAATGTGTAGCATTGCGTTAGGTCACCCCAGCACAGCATATTGCCATGTCATGCATCTGTGCTGCATTTGTTTGCTTTCTATTTATTATTTCTTCCCCCTCTTCTCTCCGGTAGACCCCGAGACCGACGCCGCTACCGAGTACGACTACACCCCTGACGACCAGACCCTCTCAGCAGAGCTTCCAGGCAAGCAAAACCCCCTTGATCATTCCTATATCGTCCATTCTTTCTCTCCCATGCTTGCATTAGATTTTGCTACTGTAATTGATTGCTCCTATTCTGATGTATAGCCTGTTTTTGTAACTGTCGTTGATACCTTACCTGCTATCCTAAATGCTTAGTATAGGTTGGTTAGTGATCCATCAGCTGCCCCGCACCCTTGTCCGTGTTGCCATACTTTGCTTCCGGATGTCTCGATCAACGTGATCGATGTGCAAAGACCGTCACAGCACCGCACACCCCTTTAAGTTGTACGACTCTGCAGAGTTACTATCGAGTGACGAGGGTGATACCTCCTACCTCACTTCTGATGATATCTCTGTAGCGTAGCTAGTCGGTTGTGAGTTACCGAGGGTGATTTCTCTTTCACCACCTCCGATGATGCCTCTGTCGTGCAGCCCCTCAAGTGTGAACCCATCGAGGGTGATTCCTCCAGGTTCACCTTGACATTTTACATCGAGTAGGAATCCAACGAGGGTGATTCCTCGAATTCCCCCTTGATGTTACGGACACACGGATACCTTGACTTTTACCTCAGAACCTTGTTGAAGTCGGGTCGACCCCGAGGGGTACCCGCGAGAGATGTGAAGTCGGGTTGACCGTGAGGGTACCCGCGAGATAATTACGCGGCACGGCCGGGCAGGCAGATCGCCTCAGGAAAGGGAGGAGAGGGATTGGGCCTGACCCTTGCCGTAAGTCCACGAGACGGGGCGACAGGATCACTGATCGTCACCGCGAGCTCCCAACGCACTAACGGGTTTGGATATGTGATCTGAGTAGGCCTCTGGCCTTTTCGCACTAACCACCACGCGGGAATAGTATGGGCACTCGGCGTCGTATGTTTCAGCCGAAGTTCTTCAGACGTCAGCAACTGAGCAGCGCGCGCCCGGGTGGATCGCGACAGCCTGCGTGTGTATACAGGGGCTAGATCTGGTCCCAGCCGCCCACGCAACGCGCAGGAGTGCAAAGGGCGATGGGCCCAAGACCCCTGAGCGCTTAGGATGTAGATCGGCGTGCTAGCCTCTTTGTTGGACCTAGGTAGGGCTACGGCGTGTCGATCGGCCGAGGCCGGGCATGACCCGAAAAGTGTGTCCGGCCAGAGTTAATCGAGCGTGTTGGGTAAGTTGGTGCACCCCTGCAGGGAAGTATATCTATTCGAATAGCCGTGTCCACGGTAACGGACGCTCGGAAAGTATCCCGATCTACTACAACTAGAACTGGATACTTGTGGAACTTAATTACTATGTTAGCTCCGGGATTGCTTTCTCGCAGGGAGTCGAGGAAGGATCTCTGGGCGTTGCTACTACTTACTTATTACTATATAATATGCTAATCTGCACTCTTCTAATGCTGCAAGATGCTGCAAGTTGCTAGTCTTTGATAGGCTAGGCCTTCCCCTCTATTCTGGCATTTCTGCAGTCTAGTCCACAGATACAGCCCATTCAATTGATACCGATGCATAAATAGAATAGATCTGATGTAAGTCTTGCGACTACTCTGGATGAGTACTCACGGTTGCTTTGCTACCTCTTTTTCCCCATACCCGGTTGTTGCGATCAGATGACGGAGCCCCGAAAACAGCTGATCCCGTCGACGACTACTACTACCCCGATGGAGCTTACTACTACTTGGAGACCGACGACCAGGAGTAGTTTCGGAGGCTCCCAGGCAGGAGGCCTGCGCCTTTTCGATCTAGTGTCGTTGTTTTGCTCAGCCTTCTTAAGGCAAACTTGTCTAGTTATGTCTGTACTCAGATACTGATGTTGCTTCCGCTAACGCTTGTTCTCGAGCTTATGTATTCGAGCCCTCGAGGCCCCTGGCTTGTAATATAAAGCTTGTATGACTTGTATTTTGTGTCTAGAGTTGTGTTGTGATATCTTTCCGTGAGTCTCTGATCTTGATCATGCGCATTTGCGTATATGATTAGTGCACGATTGAGTCGGGGGCGTCACAAAAGGTTAACGCCCCAGCCAGTGGGATGCTAGTGCACTTGTGATGATTGAGGGGACAGCTTTATACATGAATGCAACGCGATGGCGAGCGACTTTGAGGAAAAACAATTCGGTTTTGCCACTTACGGGTGGCATTGGTGGGTAATTCTTACCAACTTCGGGGGTAATTTAAATGACGATGAGCGGGTAGAAGCACTCCGTGCTTTATTATTAGGTAGAGATTACTTTAGTTACTATGAGTAAAAGAAGTTGGTCGCTTGAAATTCTAATACTTGTGGTGGTGTCATCTCATAGAATAAATAAAAAAATAAAACTAAAGAAAAAATGAAGTTTTCTATGAATGAATTAGTAACATTTTTATTACCCTTAAAATAAATAAAAAATGATAAAATTTGCACATAATTTACACAGAAATTCTGCTTTTTTTTGTAATATGCAAGAATAAGCATGTACTTCCTCTGTAAAGAAATATAAGATCGTTTACATCACTACTTTAGTGATCTAAATGATCTTATACTCCTTCCGTCCCAAAATAAGTGTGTCAACTTTGTACTAACTTTAGTACAAAGTTGTACTAAAGTTAAGACACTTATTTTGGCAAATAGGAGGTATTCACTTACAGAGGGAGTAATACTGTAAGTGTCGCAAAAATGAGGTATTATAAGAAGGAATGAATTAGCGGCATTGGTATTACCCTTAAAAAGAAAAAAAAATAGAATAAAAACAAAAACAGAATCAAAATAATGAAGTTTTATGAGGAATAACGAATTAATGGCATTGGCGTTATCCTTAAAGAAGAAGAATATAATAGTGCCATTTTCACACTCTAGTATAATTTAGACACATTTTGTACAATACTTACATGTATACATTTCTAATGGAAGAATGAAATAGTGACATTTGTATTAACCTTCAAGAAGAAATAAAATATTAAAAAGTTAAAACTGATAAAGACAAAATTTGCACACAATTCAAAAAGAAATTGCCCATTTTTATAATATAAAAGTATAAGCATATAATAGTGAAATTTCACAAAAAAAAGTTTTCTGAGAAGGAATTAGTTGGTGGCATTTATGTATTACCCTTAAAAAAAAAACAATACTAAACCTAAATCAATGTAGTTTTATAAGGAAAAACGAATTAGTGGCATTGATATTAGTGGCATTGATATTACCCTTTAAAAAGAAAAAATAAATTTAAATTTAAATAAAATAAAAACAATGTAGTTTTAGAACGAAGAACGAATTAGTGGCATTGGTATTACACTTAAAGAAAAAGGAAATCAAACAAAAACTTAAAAATTCAAAATAATAAAGTTTTCTAAGAAAGAATGAATTACTGGCATTGGTATTACACTTGAAGAAGGAAGAAAATGAAATGACAAAATTTGCACACAATCCATACAAAAATACGGTTTTTTTTTACAATATGCAAGAATAACCATATAATGATGGAATTTTCACAAAAGGAAATCCTAAGAAGGATTGAATTAGTGACATTGGTATTACCCTAAATGAAGAAAGAAAATGAAATAAAAGCTAAAACAAATCAAAATAATTAAGTTTCTAAGGAAACATGAATTAGTGGCAATTCTATTAACAACAACAACAACAACAACAACAACAACAACAACAACAACAACAACAACAACAACAAAAACAAAAATGAAGCCTTTAGTCCCAAACAAGTTGGGGTAGGCTAGAGCTAAAACCCACAAGATCTTGCAACCAACTCATGGCTCTGACACATGGATAGCAAGCTTCCACGCATCCCTAGACAATTCTATTACCCTTTAAGAAGAAAGAAAATAAATTAAAAATAAAAAACAAACTATGAATTTTTTTTCACACAATTTACACAAAATTACATTTTTTTATCATATGCAAGAACAAGCAAATAATAGTGAATTTTCCACAACAAAAGAATTTTCGTAAGAAGGAATGAATTAGTGGCATTGGTATTACCATTAAAGAAAACATATAATGAAACAAAAACTAAAATAAAATCAAAATAATGAAGTTTTTCTAAGAAATAATGAAGTAGTGGCTTTGGTATTTCCTTTAAGAAGAAATAAAATGAAATAAAACAAAAACACAATCGAAATAATAAAGTCTTCTAAGAAGATGAATTAGGGGCACCAGTAAAACCTTTTAAGAAAAAAGAAAATGAAAAAAAAAATCTAAAACAAACAATGACAAATTTGGCATGCAATATACACAAAAATTGCATTTTGTTCAATATGCAAGAATACGCATATAACAGTGCAATTTTCTCAAAAAAAAAGTTTCCTAAGAAGGAATGCACTAGTGACATTGGTATTACCCTTAAAGAAAAAAGAAGATAAGACAATAACTAAAATAAAATCAAAATAATGTACTTTTATAAGGAACAACAAATTAATGGCAGTGGTATTACCTATTAATAAGAATGGAACTGGAAAAAAATTGCACACAACTTTGCCCTGAAATTGCACTTTTTTTGCAGTATGCAAAGCATAATCATATAATGGTGGATTTTTGCATATTTTGATAGTATTTGTGTGGATACATTTACAGTCACGCAACATCCCAAAATACTCACAAAACAGAAAAAGACTAATAAATAAAAAGGAAAAGGAAAAGCAAAAGCAAAAACAAATAAAACCAGAAAAACTAAAAAAGAACAAAGGGAGAGAGGGTAGGGCTAGGTCGAAGAGGTAATGGACTTTAGCCCGTTTAGGAATTGACTGGCCTAAATACGTCATCAGTTGGAAAAAATCAGCCCAAAACAACTCACAGAACAGAACAAGCTAAAAAAAAAAGGAGCATGAATCTCAAGGCAGAAATTAACAGCAAAATAAAATAAAATAAACTAACCCAAAATCAATTTTGAGGTGACTTACATATAGCTAAAGTGATGCCTAAAATACAAATGCCAAAAATACAAATGTAAAAAGGAAACCGACTAAAAAATATAAAGAAGCAAGAACGCATACAAAAAAAAAATAGACATTATGTAACAGGATTCAAGCCTAATAGACAAATTGACTTGCCATAAGCAGGGGCAAGTAAAAAATCCAGCCTAAGAAAAAATCGACTTACCCCAGACAGTGCATACTCTTCGTCATATAGAGCGTGTAGACAACAATGCGTACATGGAGCCAGCAGCTAGCCTGTTGTATGTACGAGTCCGCCCCGGCCACTAGAGTTTGTCATCTACGTCTTAGGGAGGCCTGATTAGCAGCCAAGAAGGAACACTATGTATGCTAATGCGCCCGTGGAACAAGAATCCTTGGAGCTATAGCTCATAGTTACATCCTACCAATATCGTGATACAAGCGACACGGTGGGCGACCATACCATGGTGGGGATCTAGAAGGGACACTTTTTTTGGCTGGCGTATCTTGTTTCTTTTTTTTTCGAAATGGAGGCAAAGATTGCCTCATCTATTAATTAAGCAGAAGAGAATTGCCCAGTTAATTACGGAAAACCGGGCAAAAACCGGAACAACAAGGGCCAAGCCCACTCCCAAAGACAGACACACACAGGGCAAAGCCCACCCTAATCGACAACATGTCGACCTGTGGCCAGACAACGCAGCTCCGACTCTGACGGAGAACTCAGAAGAACAAAACCAGGCGAAAGCTGGCGCCACGGAAGATCGCCGAACGGGCCACTTGCAGCCAGTCATCGTATACCACAGGGCCCCGCCGCCGCAGCTTCGACTCCGTAGCAACAAACAAACCGAGGCAAAACCGCGGACACGCCGGAGAAGAGCCGACTACCGCAACCATTGCCGCGTCGCCGACATCGCTCCCACCATCATCGTTGCCACAGAAGCCTGGTCGCCACAGAGATCCTCTCGGGGCCGCCGCCCCGACATCCACCGCTCCGTCGCGCCCAGCGCACTACACCGGCACCGCCTTCCGAGGCCGCGGCCCCGACATACCACCGCTCCCCTTGAGCAGCAACGCCGCACAGCCCAGCTGCCCGCAGCCCACGCTGCACAGGGCAACCACTCGCAGACCACGAACGTCGCACCACATCCGGTGCCGCCGCCCCGACATAAAGTCAGACCGCCCCCTCTGGGGCGCATCGACCGAGTCGACACCCCCACCGCCGAAGCGGGATAAAGTATGCCACCCAACCAATGCCGAGATAGAGCCCCACCTCATAGAGCTGCCACTCGCATTGTTCCCGAGATCGCCATCTCGGCGCACAAACAGAAACCACCCGGAGCCGCCGCCCCGACGTCCACTGTCCCCGCCGACGAAGAGATCCGTGCAAACCGCAATATGCTGACTCTCCAAGGAGATGCCTCAAATAAGGAAACGACGTAGCCGCCGTCATCGCCCGCTTCGACCATCTGAAGCTAGAGATTTCTCCCGGAGAGTCGTGTAATGGAGCTCCACGGCAACACCTTCAAGAAGGGGAACGACACCATGGCCATGGCGCCGCTGTTGCCAGCACCGACCCAAAGTCAGTGCTGGATTTTCGCCCGGAGCTCCTCCACACCTACGAATCCGAGCAGATCCAAAGCACTGCACAACACACAATCCCCCGGTCGACGTCCACCGGCTCCACCTCGTGGTGCAGCAGCCGCCGCACCTCTCAAACGCGTGGACCCGCCAGATACGCGGCCTCCCTGTCGCCTCGGTGCGACCCACACACGGCAGATCCGCGCCGGCTGGGCCACCCCGCGCCACCGTCGTGCCTCTTCACGCCCCCCTTGCGCTGCTGCCGCGCCTCTGCGCGGCCCCTTGCGCCGCCGCCGTGCCGCTTGCACAGCCCCGCCCGGGCCACAGATCCACCGCGCACCGCGATGAACCCCACGCGCGTCAGATCCGCGCCAGCTGAGCAACCCCTCGCGGCCGCGCGCCTGCAGCACGCCTCCAATCGCCGCCCCCTGCGCATCCTCGCCGCGCGAGCGCGAGCACCGCGCCCGACCCGCGAGCGCCCGCTGGAGTGGCCGTCCCGCGCCGCCCCATCCAGAGGAGAAGGAAAAGACCCCCTCCCCCCCGCCGCCGCGCCGCCCGGGCTTTGCCCGGCGACGCCTGCCGGCGGCGGCGAGGGGAGGAGGGGCGGAGGGGTGTTACGCTCGCGGCGGCTAGGGTTAGCTCCTGGCCGCTCGCGGGAGCGACCGAGGAGCTCTGGCTTGAGGATAATTTTGAAGGTAATAAAATGGAACCTCGCATGTTATCGCGTATCTTCGTTTTGAACATGGGTGTATAGGAGCTAAGAGCATCTACAGCCGGACTTACAAATTCGACCCCTCAAACGCCCGCAAACGCGTCCGGGCGTGTCCATGGACAGTGACCGGTCACGCCTCAAATATCATTCTACAATCGGATACCTCAAATTAGAAATCTCAAATCCATACTATTACATGCAACGTAAGACCTAATCTAAGCGAAGCTCGCCCGGTTCCGCCGTGGCCATGTCCGACGGCCGGCTGCGCTCCCCAGAGTGTTGATCCGGTCGCCGGCAAGGTAGAGTAGGGCATGGGACACGAGCCGGCTCACGGGACTCAAGGCGCCGCCGTCTCCCATGCCCTACTCTTCCTCATCGGAGCCAGGAACCCGGACGGTGCCGGTGGACGTTAGGTCGATGATGGATCCGTCCTGGGACGAGCTGGCGACATCCACCACGATGCGGTTGCGGCGCCCGCACTGGTGCACCATAAGGGGTGCCGGAGAATGCGACTCCGGCTCGCCGACGTCCACCACCGCAAGGGTTGCCGCCGCCTCGCACGGCGGGCACGCCGCACCATGTTTGACTCCATGGGGTTGCGCGTCCGCCACTGCGTTCGGACGCCAGACGAACCGCACCACCTCCGGTGAGGCAGATACGACACACCTAGCGACGGATCCATGTGCCATTTGGGCGGACACAATGGATTCCCGACGGAAGGAGTGCGAGCGCTGCCTCGCACGGGCCTCCTTCCGGGAGCGGCGGAGTGCAAGCTGGATGGCCATCTCCTTCTCGGGGCCGCGTGGGATGAGCTCGGGGTCAATGGATCTAGATGTGAAGGACGCGGATCCGCTGCCCGTCATGCAGGAGGTCGCCGAAGGTGAGCTTGGGTGGCGAAGGAGAGTGGAGGGGAGTGGAGTGAAGTGGCTAGGGTTTGGTCCGACAACCGGATGGGGAGAAATATATGTGAGGTCGGGTGGGCTAGCGTGGGCCGGGTCCGATGTGGCGGACGTGCCCGAGCGCCCCATATCCGCCTTATATTTGGGCTGGATACGATGGGTGCCGGTCAGTTCGGACGTTTGAAGTCCGTTTGAGGTGCCCGTCTGGGTTGAATTTTCGTGACCGGTAACCGGGACGTCCACCTGTGTGATTGAGGCAGGTTTCGGGCGTTCGGTTGTAGATGCTCTAAGCTAAGCTAGATAGCAGGAGAAGAAGAAAACGTTGGCTCAGCGCCACGTGCCCCAACAGCACACAGTGTTCTAGGCAGAAGGCCATCGTATACTGTTGTCTGTTGCTACAAGAAAATGCGACGGTATCGGCACTGCAGCGGGTACACCAAATGGATACGCGGCTCAGCCGATGAGAAACGGCGATGAATCGATTGATTGGGCACCCACCAACGATGATGACATAACCTACCCCAGCCATGGGACGACGTGACGAGACGGCATAAATTTAAGGAAAACCCTGTATGACGTTTGTTGCGTCCAATCGTCGCTGAAACGCACGGGAGCGATCTAGTTGGGCCGGTCCAAATAACACTTCGAAGATTGAACACTGGTTCCAGCCCATTTTTTTACAGTTGTTTGGAACCTTCTAGTAGGTTCCCAAACCGTTTTTATTTGTACGTTCTTTCCATTACTTGTTTTCCGGTTTTATTCTTGCTTTTTTTGTCTTTTTTAAAATTTATTTAATTTTAGAATGTTCGATATATTTTAAAATAGAAATTTTAAAAAACTTCACATTTTAATAAACTTTTTGGAATTTCCAATTTTTGTTTGTGGTTTCAAAATTTGATCGCGTTTTTAAAACCTATTCACAATTTCAAAAATTATTCTTATTTTTCAAAATTTGTTCGTATTTCCAATAAAACTTTGGATTTTCAAAAAAAATCATGTTTCACAAAATGTTTGGAATTTCAAAAAAATTTCACATTTTCCCAAAAATATGTTTGCTCTTTTTCATAAATGTTTTGTAATTTCAAATTTTGTTCTCATTTTTCAAAAAAAATGTAGAAATGCTCGCATTTTTTGAAAAATATTTTCGAATTAATATGTTCCCGTTTTACAAAAAAAATCACATTTTTAATGACAATCAGACATTTAGAAAGTAATCGCTTATTTTAAAAAATGTTCAAAATTTAAAATATATTCTCGTTTAAAAAATCAATATTATAAAAAAAGCGCTACAGTAATCAGGTTCGTTACAGTAGCCCGGGGCCGCTACAGTAGCTCGCACGCTCTCAATTACGCGCGGCAGCTAACCAACCTGTGGTTGGATAGTTAGGAGGACAGTGGTATTCCCAGCCCACTAGGGTTCAAGTCGTGGTGCTCTCATTATTCTGGATTTATTTCAGGATTTCCGGCGTTGCGCGTTCAGTGGGAGGAGACGTTCCCATCGACTACGAGGCGCCTGTGGTGACTTCGTTAATCTCAAGATGATATGCCGGCTCAGTCTATCGGAGGTGCGCATAAGGGTATGGTGTGCATGTGTGTGCTTATAGGGATGAGTGTACGCGCGTATATATGAACGCCCGCGTCTGTACTGTGTTATAAAAAAAATTGCGCGCTGCAGTTGGCGCATGGGTCAGCCAATTCGCAGGCTTGCCTGTGCATCGGCCAAAAATCTGCCGCAAAGTGCGGCACTTTAGGAGGGGCGCGCCTATGTCTAGCTTTAAGCGAGACAGTAAGATGTCATGCTGAAAGCAGCCGCACGATTGGGCCGGCCCAGCACAGATACAGGCCTCCAGATCTTTTTGCTTTTCTTTATTATTTTTTGCAATTTGTTTTCTGTTATTTATATTTCAAAATATTCTGAGTATGTCTATTATAAAAATCACTATATACAAATTGAAAAAGTTAATCATGCATCAAAAATTAAAAGTGTGTATAGAAAAAATGTTTCCGACATATACAAAAAAATGCACAATGCGTATGGGAAAAAGTAGAAATCAAAAATACTATATGTTTTCAATTTTTATGAAAAAGGTTAATCATGCATTTATAAATGCTAAATGTGTATAGAAAAAATGTTTTTGATGTATACGAAAAAAGTAGACATCAAAATATATAAGTTTACAAAAATGTTAATCATGTATTTGGAGAATGTTAAACGTTTATATAAAAATGCTCCTAATATATACAAAAAATGTAGAATGTGTATGGAAAAAGTAGACATAAAAATATATGTTTAAAAAAATCTTAATCTTGAATTTGGAATTGGTATGAAAAAAGAGGACACAAACATGATGAGCACACACCCGACCTCTGCATAGACAGGATGCACACAGTCTAAACCGTTAGGGAGCTATGCGGGAGTCCGAACTTTCACTTGACCAACAAAAAGCTACCACGTGCTTCACTTGACCAACAAAAAGCTACCACGTGCTCAGAGAAAGCAAGAGGAGCCGCAGCGCATACAGGGACTGCACCTAGGATACGAGAAATTTGCAAATAGCTTTGGATGGCTGCCTTTCGCATCCTGTCCACGGACCAACTCCAGACGTGTTTGAGGACATTTGCAGTGTCCGTTTTAGTGGTTTGCATTGGAGATGCCCTAATAAGCTTAGTTTTGTTGAACCATGATTTCATCCTTAGTTTTCAGTTTCTTTCAGCACTTCCTTCTCAACATGCCTAACATGTACTCTACCTGGTTTTCTGAACCGGGGGGTTTGCCCTTCTGATAGTCTAAAAACAACATGTTTTTTTTACAGTTCCTGAAAGGGCCTAAATGAGTATAGATCAGAGATGCTTGACTGGTCCAACTCCAAAAAAAAAATAGAAAGATGTTTGACTAGTTAAATGCGACGCCATCTACAGTAATTACGAACAGACTAGTGCATTTCCTGGCAGCCTGCACCCTGAAAAAGACCTGTCTCCTCGTGGATCACACACACACACACTTATCTGCATATTTTTCGTGCATGGGCTGAGGGGAATCAGGACCTATGCATCGCAAAGACACAAACACCCGTACCTTTCATGCTTGGATTGAGAAATCTGTTACAGCCAACCACTTTTCATCACAAACTACAGTGTAAGAGCAACTCATCACAAACTACAGTGTAAGAGCAACTCCAACGCGCCGACTCATTTCGTCCGCGCGTGTTCGTTTGGGTCAAAACGAACAGAAAAGTCGGCCCAACGCGCCGATCCAAACGGACGTGTGTCCGCTTTTCGTCCGCCTGCCGACCCATTCCCGGTCCAAATTTGGGCCTCATTTGCGTCGGCGCGGACACGAAACGGACGCGCGCGACGCCCGCATACTCCGCCCCCTGGCCCGCTTGTCGGTGGCACACAGTCCATCCTCCTCCTCCCATTGACAGCAAGCCCCTGCCGCCCCACCCCGTCGCCGCCGCCGCCCAGTTCCGGTGCCCTTGTCAGCAGCCAGCGCCCACATACCTCCCCCGCAGCACGACACCTTCTCACGTCACCGCCACCACCGACTCGCCGCCGGGCCACCGCAGCTTCCCACCCCAGACGCCGGCGTGAGCACCACCTCGGCCCCAACCGCGACCCCGGCCAGCTCCTTCGAGAACGCCGACACGCTCGTCGCCACGCTCGCCGGACGCCGCCAGGCCAGCTACCTGCTCCAGGGGAGGCGCGCGCCTCTTTGCCGGCCCGCCTCTTCGACGACGCCCGCAAGCTGTTCGACGGTTTGCCCGCAAGGTACAAATGGACCCGGCCGACGAGTTTTTTTTTCCACAATTTCCTTTGTGACTCGGATGATTCTTCATCCGACGATGAGGAGATGGTGGCTGCTGTGTTGGTCGTCCATGACCACCTTAGTAGGCAGTGGCCGTTGTTCCGGGGCTCGATTGCGGGGCACACTCCGGCGTTGAATCGCAACCGAGAGAGCGGGTATTTCCTTCTTTGGAAGGACTACTTCGAGACACCCAACCCGCTCTTCAAACATCACCAATTCCGGTGCCGTTTCCGTATGGCTAGGCATGTTTTCAACCGTATTCGGGAGGGGGTGGTCGGGTATGATAAGTATTTTGAGTGCAAGGAGGACGCCCTTGGAAAGATTGGCTTCTCCTCTTATCAGAAATGCACTGCAGCTATCCGGATGCTTGCATACGGAGTTCCCGGTGATCTCATTGTTGAGTACGTCTGTATGAGCGAGTCTACGTGCCTAGACTCCATGTACAGGTTCTGCAAGGCTGTGATTGCAGTGTTTGGCCCTGAGTACTTGAGAGAGCCAAATGAAGAAGATACAGCCCGTTTGTTAGCGATGAATGCCAGCAGGGGTGACGGTGTCCTAGACTAGGGGGTGCTAACCTAGTCTACTTGTGTTCCTCAGGCTAGGCCCGTGGGCCCTCATTCTCATCAAGATGGACTCCAGAAGATACACACGAGAAGAAGGATTAAGATTACATCTGCCGAAGACTTGACGTATACTCCAAGACTCCTCTTGCCGCCTCCACCGACCTTGTAACCCTAGATACCCTACTCGGCGTGTATATAAACCAAAGGGTTTAGCCCCTAGAGGGGACCTCAACGCAATCTCATTCACCTAGCCTTAGGACTAGACCATATCTTACGATCTCGAGGTAGATCAACTCTGTACTCGATACATCTCAATCAATATAAACAAGAGCAGGACGTACGGTTTTACCTCCATCAAGAGGGCCCGACTCTGGGTAAATATCGTCTCCTTGTTCCTGTTACCATCTGTCCGAGATCCACAGCTCGGGACCCCCTACCCCGAGGTCTGCCGGTTTTTACACCGACACTGGTGCTTTCATTGAGAGTTCCGCTGTGAGATCAAAAAAGAATCGATGGGATCATCGGCTTACGACTCCGATCCCGCGGGCATGATTCCCGCACCTGAAGCTTCTGTCACAAAAGCACCCTTCCTTCTCCATGGATCAGGAGTGATTCATGACTCCTCCCCAGCTCCGGCCGAACCCCCTTTCAAGGGCGAAGGGCCGAAGTATTTCCTGGAAGGCGATTCAGACGACGACCAGCCAGACACGACCAGTGAACATGATCTTCAAATCAGTCCGGCCAGTCCGACGGTCGTAGGCCTGTCACAGGATGAAGATACTAGGACTTCAAGCCCATGGTTCATAGAGATCAAAAATCACCCACCCACCTCCCACATCGAGTACTGCCCCGATTATTCAGGGCCTCCAGATGTCTGGGATCTGGCCTATGTGCAAAAACTACCGGACGAATTGATCAGACAATTCTGGGCCAGGTTCTTGTTGGTCAAGGACAAGATACCAAACTACCAGGACTCAGATATAATAACAGCTTTTCAGCATGGATGCAAGGATAAAGGTGTCTCGAACGCCCTCGCCCACTGCTGTGTACAAACCCTCTCGGAGTTGTCCGACCTAGTATCCAAGTTCTGCACCATCGAGGATGCTTGGATTACCAAAAAGAGCACATATTTGATCTGTGAGCACAAGTTAAAACGAGAAAGACCCACACCTCGGTGTGCACCCCGCACGGGGACGGTACCGACCAAGCAACCTCGGAAAAAGAAGAAAACCTCTGTCCTCCCTGGGACCACCCTTGATGGTCTCCTGGATAAACCATGTCCGATACATGCTGTTTTACTTAATTCCTGCCCAACTCACAGCCTTCGCGACTGCTGGGTAGTGAGGCAAGTGGCAAAAGGAGGACCTGCCCTCCTTACGGGCACCCCCAGTCACGCAGAAGAATCCTCGGACGAGGGCGAGGTCATGATGATCTACGAGACCTTTACGTCGAACAACCAGCGCAAGCGGGCCCTGCGAGAAATCAATTCCATCCGACAGGTACCAACTCGGGGCGCGTGGATAGATATGCCCATCATCTTTGATCATATAGACCAGCCGAGGTCAACCCCAAACAGGTGCCCCGCCGCCCTGGTCCTTGACCCAATCGTGGGCAGCTGCAGTCTCCGAAAAGTATTAATGGACGGGGGCATCAGCTTAAATCTGATATACGCGGACACTCTGGATAGAATGCAAATCGATAAATCGCGCATCGAACAGAGTAGCACCACCTTTAAAGGCATCATACCTGGGCGAGAAGCACGTTGCAGTGGAAAGATAACCTTGGATGTGATCTTCGGAACCCTGGATAACTACCGATCAGAAGAAGTTACGTTCCACATCGCCCCCTTTAGGAGTGGATATCACGCCCTCCTGGGAGGAGACGCCTTCTCCAAATTTCAAGCAGTACCACACTACGGCTATATGAAGCTCAAAATGCCGGGCCCAAATGGGATAATCATCGCTTCGAGCGACCCCGACAGAGCACTCACTGTCGAGAACAAAACGGCGTCAATCGCCCTCGAAACTTTATTCGAAGCCCTCGCGGCCGAGGAACTGAGCACACTACGAGCCGAAGTCGACCAAGACGATGTCATCCTCGGCAAACGGCCGAAGTCTACCTCATTCAAGCCGACGAAATAGTCAAATTTCAAGTACACCCCACGGACCCAGCTAAAACAGCGTCCATAGGGGCAAACCTCGATCGAGAGATTGACGAGGCTCTACGTAGTTTTCTTAAGAAAAATTGTGATATATTCGCCTGGCACCCTTCGGACATGCCGGGAATACCCCGTAGGCTTGCGGAACATAGCCTAAATATACTGAAAGGCTACAAGCCCGTCAAACAATCACTTTGCCGCTTCTCTGAGCCCAAGCATCAAGCAATGGGCGAGGAACTGGCCAAATTATTGGAAGCCGAATTCATCCGAGACATAAAACACTCCGATTGGCTTGCCAACTTGGTCATGGTACCAAAGAAGGATAGGTCCTGGCGCCTGTGCGTCGATTTTAAAGACCTCAATAAAGCATGCCCCAAGGACCCTTTCCCTTTACCACGAATTGACCAAATTGTGGACGCCACAGCCGGGCATGATTCCCTGTGCTTTCTGGATGCCTACTTAGGATATCATTAGATTAAGATGAAAGAATCTGACCAGGCAGCAACAACATTCATCACACCTTACGGGCCGTTTTGCTTCAATACGATGCCCTTTGGATTAAAGAACGCCGGCGCCACATCCCAGCGCATGATTCAATCATGCTTGGAGAAACACATCGGGAAGACCGTTGAGGCCTACGTCGATGATGTGGTTGTCAAAACCAAACACGTCGGACAATTGGTTGACAATCTCCGTGACACATTCGCCAGCTTATGGGAGTATCAAATTAAGCTCAACCCAGAGAAATGTGTCTTCGGAGTACCAACCGGCAAACTCCTTGGCTTCATCGTATCTAGCCGAGGTATTGAAGCCAATCCGGCAAAAATAAAAGCCTTGGACCGCTTAGAGGTACCAACAGAGCTCAAACATGCACAAAAACTGGCAGGATGCGTGGCAACGCTGAGTCGCTTCATATCAAGACTCGGGGAGAAAGCCTTACCTTTGTATAGACTATTAAAATAGACAAAGACCTTCAAATGGACCGAGGAGGCCGCGGCGGCTCTGGAAGGCATTAAAGCTCTCCTTGCAACCAATCCTATCTTAGCGGCGCCAGGCATATGTGAGCCGATGATATTATACATCTCGGCCACAAACCAGGTGGTTAGCGCAGTGCCCGTGGTGGAACAAGACATGGAAGGTCACAAGTTCCGGGTGCAAAAGCCTGTTTACTACGTCTCTGAGGTCCTAACCCCGTGCAAAACACGCTACCCCCACTATCAAAAGATAGCCTATGTCGTCTTCATGGCATCTCGAAAACTTCGGCACTACTTTCAAGAGTGCTCGGTAACTGTGGCATCTGATGTCCCATTAAGCGACATAATTGACAACAGGGATGCAACGGGGCGTATAGCCAAGTGGGCCATAGAGCTCCTACCCTTTGAAATATCTTACCAACCACGCCGAGCTGTCAAATCTCAGGTGTTGGCCGACTTCGTGGACGAATGGACGGAGGCCGAGCTCCCTCGAGAATACAGCACTTATTCACATTGGACCATGCATTTCGACGGTTCCAAAATGCTTGCTGGCCTAGGGGCTGACATAGTGCTTACCTCACCTACAGGGGACAATATTTGGTATGTATTACAAATTATGTATACCGACTCCAATAACGTGGCAGAATACGAAGCCCTATTTCACGGACTCTGGATAGCAGTCTCCATGGGTGTCCAATGCCTTGAGGTCCGAGGTGATTCCAACCTCACCATCTCACAAGTCAATGGCGAATTCGATGCAAAGGACCCAAAGATGACAGCCTACCAGAATGCCGTCGTGCGAATCTCGGCCAGGTTCAAGGGGTTCAAATTTCATCATATACCCCGAGATAGTAACCAGGTCGCATACATACTCGCCCGAATGGGCGCTAAGCGGGAAAAAGTCCTGGACAACACCTTCCTCGAACGGCTCTTTAAGCCCTCCGTAGTCTGGCAAGATGACATGGGAACGTCAGAATCAAACAATGCCGGACAACCTATCTCTCCTGAAGACGACGAGGGGCTGGATATAGTGGGCGGCTCGGCTGTTTAGAAAACAGCCTCCGCACACGAAGTCATGGCAGTCATCGCACCATGAACCGAGCCGCTCCTCGCATACCTGCTCTGCAAAAAGCTCCCCGAAGACCAAACCGATGCACGTCGGATCGTAAGGCAATCTAAAGCCTACAAAGTTCATGAGGGGAACTCTATGAATTAAGCACCACGGGCGTCCTCCAGCGATGTATTTACGAAGAGGAAGGGCGATTATTACTCCAAGAGGTATACTCCGGCATGAGCGGACATCACGTCGCTGCTCGGACCTTGGTCAGCAAGGCTTTCCGAGCTGGTTTTTACTGGCCAACCGCGGGCGCCGACGCCGCTACGTTAGTACAGTGCTGCCCTGGCTGCCAGGTATTCGCCAAAAAAAGCCACATGCCCCCTGCGGCTCTCCGCACAATCCCTATCACTTGGCCTTTCGCAGTCTGGGGGCTAGATATGGTCGGCCCACTCAAGGGCGGGTCAAGAAAAAAATAAATACCTACTTGTCATGGTGGACAAGTTTACTAAGTGGATCGAAGCAAAGCCAGTAACTTCGGCCGGTGAAGTCCACGTACTCGAATTCATCTCGGTAGTAGTACACCGCTATTGCATCCCCCATAGCCTCATAACAGACAACGGGACAAACTTCACGGCCAAAGAAGTGAAAACATGGTGCGCCAAAATGGGCATCAAGCTCGACTACACATCCGTATATCACCCGCAGTCAAACGGGCAAGTGGAACGCGCCAATGGACTAATCCTCAGTGGCATCAAGCCTAGGCTAGTTCGCTCCCTTAAGGAGGCCGACTGCAAATGGGTAGAGGAACTTGATTCCGTCCTATGGGGTCTGCGCACCACACCAAACAGATCTACTGAGTATACTCCATTTTCATGGTGTACGGCGCCGAGGCAGTGCTCCCCTGCGACATCATACACGATGCACCTCGGGTACGCATGTACGAAGAGCGGGAGGCCGAGTTAGATCGGCAGGATGCCTTGGACGCCCTAGAAGAGGAACGCAATGTCGCTCGGGCACGGTCTGCCATTTACCAGTAGCAAGCCCGTCGCTACCACAGTAGGGAGGTTCGCGCAAAGGACTTCAACAAAGGAGACCTCGTCATGCGGCTTCATCCGGAGAAGCAGACGCACAAACTCTCTCCTAAATGGGACGCGCCATTTATCATCGACCAGGTTCTCATCGGAGGCGCTTACCGAATTCGAGACCCAGAGGACAGGCACTTAGAACCCAACCCCTGGAACGCGGCGCTGCTCCGACGTTTCTACGGCTGAAGCTCCAAAAAACTACTCACCTCTGTACATACACCACCCTACTTTCCCCTTTCCTCTCTCTTGTCTCTCTCTCAAGAGATCTCGAGGGTATTCTCTGCAGGACCTCGAGACACAAATTTAAACACTGCATGTTCTTTTCAAAACACGCATCATTCCACCTCTTACACACTATTGTCTTTCAAGCCGTAATATGCATCGATTTGACTTAAGATTTGGCCAAGCTGGGTTGCCCGGCTCCTGTGCTTGCCCCTAACGTTCCCGATCATTCGGCTAAGAGGCAAAGGGAGCACCGCTGTGATTGTTACTCCCGGGTAACCCGGTGCAGTACCTCAGACGGACAAAGCCGAAAGCTAGCACTCTTAAACGTACAAATTGGTCGGCCATGACATAGAAGTAGAGTGGAGGAGGTCTCTCAAACCCCGACCAGGGGCTTAGCCTCCGAGGTCACCCGTCTTCGGACTTATGTGTTCAACACAGCTACCCGAGGAAAGGAACTGTTGGAAGAACTATTTTCCTCGGAAGATGTTTCTTACGTTAAAAAGTAATATAACATAACTCTCCGCCTCGCTGTTGTCATTCGCACCACATAGTCGGATTGCCTTGTCTCCTGAAGCATCTATTCCGATCACTTCGGTCAGTAGTAAGCAGACACTCCTCGGTCACTGATCGAGGAGGTAAAAGCCGATGGCTGGTTGACGGAGTTTGGATGCGCGGATTGAATAATGACGTAAAGTACTTTAATACATAGAGTCACACATTACAATTTCCTTACACACGGTCTAACCCGTCTATTAAGACGTCTAGGGCGCAGTCCTTCTGCGAAGACCGAGCAGCAGGCATAACATTCTCGTATAGGAGACTAGTGGGTATTTCTTCCCCGCCCGGCCCCATTGGCCCTACCTCGGCCAGATGCGCCATATCAACATCTGTATACCGGGTCTTGACCATGGCCCAGGCCTCCCTCGCCCCTTCCCGGCAGGCGGACACCTTCCATGCCTGGATCCGACGCCGAGCTCTTTGGAAGTGTTCGGCCAAGACGGCCATGTCCTCGGGGACGTGCTCCACTTCAGGTCACAGCTCCTTGAAGACTACCTTCATTGATTTCCACGCACTTTCGTGCACTTCGGACAGATGAGCCGCCATGTCTTCGGGTACCGGACCTCGACCATCAAGGGGCTGGCCGGACAAAGAAGCTGGCAAGAAACATATATTAGCCCGCTGATCATCTCGGCTAAATCACCAAACTCAAGTAATGATTCTTAAAATCAAAACTTACAAAAAATCGTCTCATCTGTTCGACGATTCTTAGCCTTGGCAGCAGCCAGTTGAGCTTTTAAGCGTTTAATCTCATCAGCCTGTCGGGCATTCTCGGCCCTTAGCGCATTAACGCCGTCTACCCTTTGGGTCACCACATGCTGGTTGGCCTGGCGCTGCGACTCCGCATAAAGCAAATCCTCTCGAGCCTGCTTGAGGTCTCTTTCAAGATGACCTAGGGCTTCCGCTGCTACATTGGATTACATTGTTAGGAGATCTTAATAACTAAGATTATTATATACCATACAAAGCACTTACCGTGCTCCTCGCGAGTAAACTTCTTCACCTGCTCCACTTCGGCCAAGGCAGCCTCTAGCCTCCCCTTTGTCTGGGAAAGGGCCTCAGATAGCTGATCATTCCTTGCCCGAGCACTCTACCAAAATATACTGTCTTCAGGTTAACATCAAGCCTCGCTATGGGCATTCTTGCCCATATCAAGCCTTAGGGGCTACTGCCACGGCAGACAGTGTCATTTGTCTTTAAACAAACAGAAAGATGTAAAGTGAGCTCGGGCTGGACCTCACCTATAGCCCTTGTGACAAAACATCCAACGATTGATCAAAAACAGCGCGGGTCGCCCCGAGGTATGCATCCACCGAGCTGAGAGCGTTGAACTCCCGATCCGAAAAGGCCAGACTCCTTAGAGAGGTCTTCCGCCACCGGTAATTCGCGGCACATTGGATCTCAGAGGAGTAGCTGAGCTGGTCTCGGAGTCCTCGGGCCGAGGAACTTCGGGAGTGGCTCCTGAAGAAGTGCGCGCTTCCGCTTCCCTGTTTGGAGCCGCCGCCCACTCGGCGCTCGCGCTCGCTGCCACGAAGGAAGGAGAAGGCCGCCTACAAAATGTTCAAAGAAGGTCAGGGCCTGAGACGACGTTTCTACAAAACACAGTAAATCACAGTCACCTGGTAATTGAGGGAGCACTTTCGCCCGCCTCCATGACCTTGGCTAGAGCTTCTTCCGCCTCTTGCGGGCGGCTCCCTCGAGGAGCCGTCTCTCCGCGCGGGCGTTTCGAACGCCGTCCCTTTGGAGGAGAAGTCAGGCGACTAGGGGCTTGGGGACTAGGGGCTCGCTTTCGAGTAGAGGAAGAGGGCGTTACCGATGAAGCTGGCCTCATCCCCGGCTCGTCAGGGATGACCACTAACTTTGAGCCGTCCAGGCACTCCATGTAGAACTTCCCCCCTTTGTAGATAAGGGCTAGGTCCTCATCCTCGTGAAAGAGGGGATCTTCCGCCCGGCGGTGCATCTCTGGCTCGGGAGCCGGGCTGTTCAGAGCCTCCACCCAACACCTCCATCTTTGTTCGAAATCAGTAAAAGGATTGGTCAAATGGATTGGGTATTGAAACAAAAAATAACTCAAGTATGCAGGGAAAAGTGGAAGGACTCACTGTGTCGGCCGGATTGTAGTAGGACAGCCCGTCCCGGAATTGTCGTCGGGCGAAGTCCTCCGCCGCTCCCCAGTAAATGCCGGCAATTGATACGTCTCCAACGTATCTATAATTTATGAAGTATTCATGCCATGTTTATAACAATTCTATATGGTTTTGGTGTGATTTGATTAGAACTAACCCAGACTGACGCTGTTTTCAGCAGAATTGCCATGGTGTTGTTTTTTTGTGCAGAAATAAAAGTTCTTGGAATTGGATGAAACTTTTTGGAGATTTTTTATGGAACAAATAAAAAATACTAGAACAAAGACCCACTGGAGGGGGGCTACCCAGTGCCCACGAGGCACCAGGGCGTGCCACACCCCCCCAGGCGCGCCCTGGTACCTCGTGGGGCCCACGTGGCTCCGTCTGACGTGATTCCAACACTGAAAAATCCTATATATTCAGAAACCCCCGAAAGTTAACCTAGATGAGTTTTTACGCCGCCGCAAGCCTCTGTGCCTCCACGATCTCATCTGCAGCCCTTTTCCGGCACCCTGCCGGAGGGGGGAAGGCATCACCGGAGGCCATCTTCATCATCCCGGTGGTCTCCATGACGAGGAGGGAGTAGTTCACCCTCGGGGCTGAGGGTTTGTACCAGTAGCTATGTGTTTGATCTTTCTCTCTCGTGTTCTTGAGATGGCACGATCTTGATGTATCGCGAGCTTTGTTGATATAAATGAATCATATGGAGTTTTCCCCTCTCTATCTTCTTGTGATGAATTGAGTTTTCCCTCTGAAGTTTTCTTATTGGATTGAGTCTTTAAGGATTTGAAAACACTTGATGTATGTCTTGCATATGGATATCTGAGGTGACAATGGGATATTCACTTGAGTCACTTGATGTATGTTTTGGTGATCAACTTGCGGGTTCCGTGACCTTGGGGATTTATGCATAAGGGTTGGCACACGTTTTCGTCTTGACTTTCCAGTAGAAACTTTGGGACACTCTTTGAAGTTCTTTGTGTTGGTTTGAATAGATGAATCTGAGATTGTGTGATGCATATCGTATAATCAAACCCGTGGGTACTCGTGGTGACATTGGAGTGCCTAGGTGACATTAGGGTTTTGGATGATGTGTATCTTAAGGTGTTATTCTAGTAAGAACTCTAGGGCTGTTCGTGACAATTAATGGGGATGTCTCATAAGATTGATCGGGAAGGATAACTTTGAGGTGGTTTCGTACCCTACAACAATTTCTTCGTTTGTTCTCCGCTATTTGTGACTTTGGAGTGAACTCTTTGTCGCACGTGAGGGATTTACATATGATTCAACTATGTCAACAATGTTGGGAGATCGCACTAGTGAAAGTATGAACCCTAGGCCATGTTTCTAAGCATTGCAATACCATTTTTATGCCCATTTACCTTTTGCTACCTTGCTGTTTTTATATTTTCAGATTACAAAAACCTATATCTACTATCCATACTACACTTTTATCACCATCTCTTCGCCGAACTAGTGCTCCTATACAATTTACCATTGTATTGGGTGTGTTGGGGACACAAGAGATTTCTTGTATTTGGTTGCAGGGTTGTTTGAGAGATACCATCTTCAACCTACGCCTCCCATGGATTGATAAACCTTAGGTCATCCACTTGAGGGAAAATTGCTATTGTCCTACAAAACTCTGCACTTGGAGGCCCAACACGAGTCTACAAGAATAAGTTGTGTAGTAGACATCAAGCTCTTTTCTAGCGCCGTTGCCGGGGAGGTGAGTGCTTGAAGGTATATCTTTTGATCTTGCAATCGAATCTTTTAGTTTCTTGTTTTATCACTAGTTTGGTTTAGAAAATAAAACTAAAAAAATGGAATTGAGGTTGCCTCATATTATTCGTCTTTATCATGTCTTTCTTGAAAATGATGGATCGAAAATTGTGCTCAATTAATAGAAGAAGAATTCAATAAAATGTTTGGCATAAAATCCTTGAATGATGAGCATGATTGCAATGTTGCTAGTATGAATTCTTTGAATATCCATGATGCTAGTGATATGAAAAGCCATAAGCTTGGGGATGCTATGTTTGATGAAGATGATATTTTTACTCCCCCAAGTTTTGATGAGAAAATTTATTATGATGAAAGCATGCCTCCTATGTCTGATGATTATATTGATGAAAGTGGATTTGAAGAGGCCATAAATTTATTTAATGATGATTCCACTATTTTGAAAGAGGTTTCAATTGATTATGACAACAAAGTTGCTATCTATGATGATTATTGTGATGACAAGTATGCTATAAAGAATAATGATAACCATGAAACTTGTCATCATGATTTTAATTTTCAATTGGATTATTCCAATCAAGTATCTCATGATAGTTATTTTGTTGAGTTTGCTCCCACAACTATGAATGAGACGAAAATTGCTTGTGTGGAGAGTAATAAAAATTCTATGTTTATGTATCATGACAAGAATGCTTTGTGTGATGGATATATTGTTGAATTTCTTCATGATGCTACTGAAAATTATTATGAAAGAGGATCATATGCTTGAAAGTTTTGAAGTTATGCTTGTTTTGCCTTCCTATGCTAGTTGATTCTTGCTCCCATAAACTATTTGCTCATAAGATCCCTATGCATAGGAAGTGGGTTAGACTTAAATTTGCTAGTCATATGCTTCATGATGCTCTCTTTGTGTTTCAATTCTTTACTTTTATGTGAGCATCATTGAAATCATCATGCCTAGCTAAAAAGGCTTTAAAGGAAAGCGCTTGTTGGGAGGCAACCCAATATGTATCCTTTCTGTTTTAGTGTGTTCACATGATTAAGCTACTGTATTAATCATGTTTTATATGTTTTCTTTCAATTATGTGCCAAGTAAAACCTTTGGGATAGTGTGGATACTTGTTGATTCAATTCTGTGCAAAAACAGAAACTTTTGCCTCCAGTGTTTAATTTCCCAGATTTTACTGCAGCATCAAAAAAATTCTGAAATTTTTACACAGTATTGATATGCAAATTTTTGACGTTGTCCTAATTTTTCAGAATTTTTAGAGTTCCAGAAGTATGGTAGTTTCTCAGATCATTACAGACTGTTCTGTTTTTGACAGATTCTGTTTTCAATGCATAGTTTGCTTGTTTTAATGTTTCCATAGTTTATATTATGAGATATAAATTTTGGAAATGATAGAATACAGTAGGAATTATATGGGAACAATTGTGAATCTTGTCTTGGACAGTACCTAAGTGATGGTTTATTCTTTATCATACTAACCGTTCTCACGAAGTTCCGTTAAGTTTTGTGTGATTTAAGTTTTCAAGTTTTGGGTGAGATATCGATATGAGGAGAATAAGGAGTGGCAATACCCTAATCTTGGGGATTCCCAAGGCACGCCAAGGTAATAATCAAGTAAGACTCAAGCGCCTAAGCTTGGGGATGCCCCGGAAGGCATCCCCTCTTTCGTCTTCAACACTATCGGTAACCTCACTCAGAGCTATATTTTTATTCCCCACATAATATGAGTTTTGCTTGGAGCATCATTTTATTCTGTTTATATTTTCTTGCTGTTACTTAGAGTCATGTTTTGTATCTTTTAGTTCAATAAAATGTTAAGTATAGCCTTTACCATGCTTATTTTGCAAGTTCATGAGTTGCTGTTTCAAAACAGAAAGTTTGCTGCTATTGATTAAATTGCGCAGAAATGTAAGAATGTGATAAAATCTTGAAATTTTGACACAGTCAACTTTGATAAATTATTTCCAGTGTGGTAAATTTTCAGAATTTTTTGAGTTATCTAATTATGGATTCTTAATTATCCTTTACAGACTGTCCTGTTTAGGCAGATTGCTGTTATGTTTGCATTGTTTGCATATGTTGGCTTGTTTAATGATTCTATTTGAGGATAGGAGTATTAAATATGCAGAAGAATTTAGTATTCAATGTTTAATTATAATTTTAGTGATTTGCTACAGTAGAGAATGTTGAGATTTTGAGTGGATTTTCACAAGTTCTTGTCAAGTTTTGTGTGGATGAAGTTTTTGAAACTTAGGGAAACTATTATATGAGAAGAATTAACGAGACACAAGAGTTCAAGCTTGGGGATGCCCAAGGCTCCCCAAGTTAATATTCCAAGAAGTATCAAGCATTCAAGCTTGGGGATGCCCCGGTAGGCATCCCTTCACTTTTCTTCATCAACTATCGGTTAGTCTCGATTGAACCCAAGTTTTTACTTGTTCACATAATGTGTGCTATACTTGGTTGTGTTTTGTTTTGCTTGCTGTTTGAATAAAATATCAAGATCTGAAACTTTTTAATAAGAGAGAGTCCTTACATATCTACTTAATTGTTTCACTACTCATTGATCTTCGCTTATATATTTTGGAGTAGTTTGTCATTAATTCACATGATTCACTTATATCTTTTTGAGAGTTAATAATAGTAATGGTAATTTGCACAAGATATGAATTTGGTCCCAAGATGAATATTCGAGAGGGATATAATAAAAACTTTCATATAGATCATTGGATATGATAAGTGTGATTCCTTGCAATGAAAATAATGAAAGAGATCATATGCTAATCTTATGGAAGGTAATGACATTACATAAAGAAAAGTATAAGTGGTAAAATTTATTGGAGGTTAACAAGCATAGCATTAGTCAATGATGCAATTCATGAAAAAGTTAATAAGGGAAGAGAAGATTCACATGCAAATATACTATCTTGGACATCTTTTATGATTATGAGCCCCCATTAAGTATTTTATGTCAAATTGTTGACGTTGGACAAGTAATACAACGTAATGAATTATGTTTGTTCATATTCACATAGAAGTTATATTGTTATAGATCCTCCAACATGTGGTGCTTGCCCAATATATTTGCTAGCCAAAAATCCGCACCAAGTAGAGATACTACTTGTGCATCCAAAACCCTTAAACCCAGTTTCATGTCATGAGAGTCCACTATATCTACCTAGGGATTGAATAAGATCCTTCAAGTAAGTTTTCATCGGTGCAAAAAGCAATAAAAATTTGGTCCTAAAATATGAATGATCTTTTATTGTAAGGGAAATAAGCGTTGTACAAACTTGTGATGGTAAAGAAATAAAAGCGACGGACTGCATAATAAAGGTTGCTATCACAAGGGGCAATATAACGTGACGTTCCTTTGCATTAAGAGCTTGTGCATCCACAAATAAAAAGCGCATGACAACCTCTGCTTCCCTCTGCTAAGGGCCTATCTTTTACTTTTATGTATTTATTTTTTATGCAAGAGTCAATAGTGTTCTACTCTACTTTTTTTTTCTCTTTTGCAAGCATCATGTGGTGGGGAAAGATTTAGGCACATATATCCAGTTGGATATGAGTGATCATGAGTTATTATTGTTGACATCACCCTTGAGGTGAATAAGTTGGGAGGCGAAATCACAAGCCCCTATCTTTCTATGTGTCTGGCTGAAACTTTTGCTCCATATATATGTCGTGAGTGTTAGCAATCATAGAAGACTAAATGATGGTTGAGTATGTGGACTTGCTAAAAAGCTCCTACATGAGACCCTTCCTGAAAATATGATGAATTGCAATTGCATTGTTGACTAGAATAGTTTGTTAGTTTCCAAGAAAGTTTATGCCTTATACTCCATTGTTGTGATGAATTGTTACTTGCTCATGAGAAGTTTTATGATAATAAATATTGCTGTTATAATAATGATCTTGCTTTGAATCATTCAAGTCCAATGTCCATGCAACAAAAGAAAAGATTATATGATGATTATGATAGGTAGCATTCCACATCAAAAATTTCTATTTTTAATTGCTACTTAATCATGATGAGTTTTATGAGAACAAGTTGCTGTTATGATGCTAGGAAAAGTGATTGAAATTATCATTGATAAAACTTATGCACTATGCTAGCATTCACACTTCATAAATTATTTCTTTTATCATTTATCTACTCGAGGACGAGCAGGAATTAAGCTTGGGGTTGCTGATACGTCTGCAATGTATCTATAATTTATGAAGTATTCATGCCATGTTTACAACAATTCTATATGGTTTTGGTATGATTTGATTAGAACTAACCGGACTGACGCTGTTTTCAGCAGAATTGCCATGGTGTTGTTTTTTGTGTAGAAATAAAAGTTCTTGGAATTGAATGAAACTTTTTGGAGATTTTTTATGGAACAAATAAACAATACTGGAACCAAGACCTACTGGAGGGGGGCCACCCAGTGCCCACGAGGCACCAGGGCACGCCACCCCCCCCCAGGCGTGCCCTGGTACCTCGTGGGGCTCACGTGGCTTCGTCTGACGGGATTCCAACGCTGAAAAATGCTATATATTCAGAAACCCCCGAAAGTTAACCTAGATGAGTTTTTATGCCGCCGCAAGCCTCTATACCTCCATGATCTCATCTACAGCCCTTTTCCGGCACCCTGCCGGAGGGGGGAAGGCTTCACCGGAGGCCATCTTCATCATCCCGGTGGTCTCCATGACGAGGAGGGAGTAGTTCACCCTCGGGGCTGAGGGTTTGTACCAGTAGCTATGTGTTTGATCTTTCTCTCTCGTGTTCTTGAGATGGCACGATCTTGATGTATCGCGAGCTTTGTTGATATAAATGAATCATATGGAGTTTCCCCCTCTCTATCTTCTTGTGATGAATTGAGTTTTCCCTTTGAAGTTTTCTTATCGGATTGAGTCTTTAAGGATTTGAGAACACTTGATGTATGTCTTGCATATGGATATCTGTGGTGACAATGTGATATTCACTTGAGTCACTTGATGTATGTTTTGGTGATCAACTTGCGAGTTCCGTGACCTTGGGGATTTATGCATAAGGGTTGGCACACGTTTTCGTCTTGACTTTCCGGTAGAAACTTTGGTGCACTCTTTGAAGTTCTTTGTGTTGGTTTGAATAGATGAATCTGAAATTGTGTGATGCATATCGTATAATCAAACCCGTGGGTACTCGTGGTGACACTGGAGTGCCTAGGTGACACTAGGGTTTTGGTTGATGTGTATCTTAAGGTGTTATTCTAGTACGAACTCTAGGGTTGTTCGTGACAATAAATGGGGATGGCTCATAAGATTGATTGGGAAGGATAACTTTGAGGTGGTTTCGTACCCTACAACAATTTCTTCATTTGTTCTCCGCTATTTGTGACTTTGGAGTGAACTCTTTGTCGCACGTGAGGGATTTACATATGATTCAACTATGTCAACAATGTTGGGAGATCGCACTAGTGAAAGTATGAACCCTAGGCCTTGTTTCTAAGCATTGCAATACCGTTTTTATGCCCGTTTACTTTTTGCTACCTTGCTGTTTTTATATTTTCAGATTACAAAAACCTATATCTACTATCCATACTACACTTTTATCACCATCTCTTCGCCGAACTAGTGCACCTATACAATTTACCATTGTATTGGGTGTGTTGGGGTACAAGAGATTTCTTGTATTTGGTTGCAGGGTTGTTTGAGAGATACCATCTTCAACCTATGCCTCCCACGGATTTATAAACCTTAGGTCATCCACTTGAGGGAAAATTGCTACTGTCCTACAAAACTCTGCGCTTGGAGGCCCAACACGAGTCTACAAGAATAAGTTGTGTAGTAGACTCGTGTTGGGCCTCCAAGCGCAGAGGTTTGTAGGACAGTAGCAATTTTCCCTCAAGTGGATGACCTAAAGTTTATCAATCCATGGGAGGCGTAGGTTGAAGATGGTTTCTCTCAAGCAACCCTGCAACCAAATACAAGAAATCTCTTGTGTCCCCAACACACCCAATACAATGGTAAATTGTATAGGTGCACTAGTTCGGCGAAGAGATGATGATAAAAATGTAGTTTGGATAATAGATATAGGTTTTTGTAATATGAAAATATAAAAACAGCAAGGTAACGAAAAGTAAACGGGCATAAAAATGGTATTGCAATGCTTAGAAACAAGGCCTAGAGTTCATACTTTCACTAGTGCAATCTCTCAACATTGTTGACATAGTTGAATCATATGTAAATCCCTCACGCGCGACCAAGAGTTCACTCCAAAGTCACAAATAGCGGAGAACAAACGAAGAAATTGTTGTAGGGTACGAAACCACCACAAAGTTATCCTTCCCGATCAATCTTATGAGCCATCCCAATTAATTGTCACGAACAGCCCTAGAGTTCGTACTAGAATAACACCTTAAGATACACATCAACCAAAACCCTAATGTCACCTAGGCACTACAATGTCACCACGAGTACCCACGGGTTTGATTATACGATATGCATCACACAATCTCAGATTCATCTATTCAAACCAACACAAAGAACTTCAAAGAGTGCACCAAAGTTTCTACCGGAAAGTCAAGAAGAAAACGTGTGCCAACCCTTATGCATAAATCCCCAAGGTCACGGAACCCGCAAGTTGATCACCAAAACATACATCAAGTGACTCAAGTGAATATCCCATTGTCACCACAAATATCCATATGCAAGACATACATCAAGTGTTCTCAAATCCTTAAAGACTCAATCCGATAAGGAAACTTCAAAGGGAAAACTCAATTCATCACAAGAAGATAGAGAGGGGAAAACTCCATATGATTCATCTATATCAACAAAGCTCGCGATACATCAAGATCGTGCCATCTCAAGAACACGAGAGAGAGAGATCAAACACATAGCTACTGGAACAAACCCTCTGCCCAGAGGGTGAACTACTCCCTCCTCGTCATGGAGACCACCGGGATGATGAAGATGGCCTCCGGTGATGCCTTCCCCCCTCCGGCAGGGTGCCGGAAAAGGGCTGTAGATGGGATCTCTCTGGTACAGAGGCTTGCGGCGCCGTAAAAACTCATCTAGGTTAACTTTCGGGGGTTTCTGAATATATATGATTTTTCAGCGTTGGAATCACTCGAAACGGAGCCACGTGGGCCCCACGAGGTACCAGGGCGCACCTGGGGGGGGGGGGGTGGCGCGCCCTGGTGCCTCGTGGGCACTGGGTGGCCCCCCTCCAGTGGGTCTTGGTGCCAATATTTTTTATTTGTTCAATAAAAAATCTCCAAAAAGTTTCAGCTCATTTGGAAAACTTTGATTTCTACACAAAAAACAACACCACGGTAGTTCTTCTGAAAACAGCGTCAGTCCGGGTTAGTTCTAATCAAATCATACCAAAACCATATAGAATTGTTATAAATATGGCATGAATACTTCATAAATTATAGATACGTTGGAGATGTATCAGCATCCCCAAGCTTAATTCCTACTCGTCCTCGAGTAGGTAAATGATAAAAGAAATAATTTATGAAGTGTGAATGCTAGCATAGTGCATAAGTTTGATCAATGATAATTTCAATCACTTTTCCTAGCATCATAACAGCAACTTTCTCTCATAAAAGTCATCATGATAAAGTAGCAATTAAAAACAGAAATTTTGATGTGGAATGCTACCTATCATAATCATCATATAATCTTTTCTTTTATAGCATGGACATTGGACTTTAATGATTCAAAGCAAGATCATTATTATAACAGCAATATTTATTATCATAAAACTTCTCATGAGCAAGTAACAATTCATCACAACAATGAAGTATAAGGCATAAACTTTCTTGGAAACTAACAAACTATTCTAGTCAACAATGCAATTGCAATTCATCATATTTTCAGGAAGGGTCTCATGTAGGAGCTTTTTAGCAAGTCCACATACTAAACCATCATTTAGTCTTCTATGATTTCTAACACTCACGACATATATATGGAGCAAAAGTTTCAGCCAGGCACATAGAAAGATAGGGGCTTGTGATTTTGCCTCCCAACTTATTCACCTCAAGGGTGATGTCAACAATAATATCTCATGATCACTCATATCCAACTGGATATATGTGCCTAGATCTTTCCCCACCACATGATGCTTGCAAAAGAGAAAAATAAAAAGGAAGTAGAGGAGAACACTATGGACTCTTGCATAAAAAGTAAATACATAAAAGTAAAAGATAGGCCCTTCGCAGAGGGAAGCAGAGGTTGTCGTGCGCTTTTTGTTGTTGGATGCAGAAGCCCTTAATGCAAAGGAACGTCACGTTATATTGCCCCTTGTGATAGCAACCTTTATTATGCAGTCCATCGCTTTTATTTCTTTACCATCACAAGTTCGTACAACTCTTATTTCCCTTACAATAAAAAATCATACATATTTTAGGAGCAATTTTTATTGCTTTTTGCACCGATGACAACTTACTTGAAGGATCTTATTCAATCCATAGGTAGATATAGTGGACTCTCATGGCAAGAAACTGGGTTTAAGGGTTTTGGATGCACAAGTAGTATCTCTACTTAGTACGAGTTTTTGTCTAGCAAAGATATTGGGCAAGCACCACATGTTGGAGGATCTATAACAATATAACTTCTATGTGAATATGAACAAACATAATTCATTACGTTGTCTTCCTTGTCCAACGTCAACACTTTGACATAAAATACTTAATGGGGGCTCACAATCATAAAATATGTCCAAGATAGTATATTTGCATGTGAATCTTCTCTTCCCTTATTAACTTTTTCATGAATTGCATCATTGACTAATGCTATGCTTGTTAACCTCCAATAAATTTTACCACTTATACTTTTCTTTATGTAATGTCATTACTTTCCATAAGATTAGCATATGATCTCTTTCATTATTTTCATTGCAAGGAATCACACCTATCATATCCAATGATCTTTATGAAAGTTTTTATTATATCCCTCATGAATATTCATCACTTTGGGACCAAATTCATATCTTGTGCAAATTACCATTACTATTATTAACTCTCAAAAAGATATAAGTGAAGCATGAGAATTAATGACAAACTACTCCAAAATATATAAGCGAAGATCAATGAGTAGTGAAACAATTAAGTAGCTATGTGAGGACTCTCTCTCATTTAAAAAATTTCAGATCTTGATATTTTATTCAAACAGCAAGAAAAACAAAATAAAATGACATTTCAAGAATAGCACATATCATGTGAAGAAGCAAAAACTTAAGCTCAACCAAAACTAATCGATAATGTTGATGAAGAAAGGTGGGATGCCTTGGGCATCCCCAAGCTTGAGCTTTTGTGTCTCCTTAATTCCTCTCATATCACGATTTCTATAAATCTTAAAAACTTCATCCACACAAAACTCAACAAGAACTCGTGAGGTAAGTTAGTATAAATCAACTCAAAACCTTAACATTCTCTACTGTAGAAAATCACAAAACTTATAATTAAACATTTCATACTAAATGCCTCTGCATATTTAATACTCCTATCCTCAAATAGAAACATTAAATACGCAAACAATGCAACTATAACAGCAATCTGCCAAAACAGAACAGTCTGTAAAAGGTGAATAAGAATCCATACTTTCCTAACTCCAAAAATTCTGAAAAATTACCACGTAACAGAGAATTCATTCATGCTTTCTGTGTAAAAATTTCAGATTTTTATCATGTTCTGACTATTCAGGAATATTCTGGACATAACAGAAAACTTTCTGTTTTCAAACAGCAACGCATGAACTTGCAAAATAAGCATGGTAAAGGCTATACTTGACATTTTATTGAACTAAAAGATACAAAACATGATTATTGATAACACCAACTGAATATCAACAGAATAAAATTACGCTCCAAGCAAAACTCATATTATGTGACGAATAAAAATATAGCTCCAAGTGAGGTTACCGATAATGTTGAAGACGAAAGAGGGGATGCGTTCCGGGGCATCCTCAAGCTTAGTTGCTTGGGTATTCCTTGAATATTACCTTGGGGGTGCCTTGGGCATCCCCAAGCTTAGGGTCTTGCCGCTCCTTATTCTCCTCATATCGATATCTCACCCAAAACTTGAAAACTTCAATCACACAAAACTTAACGGAACTTCGTGAGAACGGTTAGTATGATAAAGAATAAACCATCACTTAGGTACTGTCCAAGACAAGATTCACTATTGTTCCCATATAATTCCTACTGTATTCTATCATTTCCACAATTTATATCTCATAGTATAAGCTATGGAAACATTAAAACAAGCAAACTATGCATTGAAAACAGAATCTGTCAAAAACAGAACAGTCTGTAATGATCTGAGCAACTACCATACTTATGGAACTCTAAAAATTCTAAAAAATTAGGACAACGTAAAAAAATTGCATATCAATACTGTGTAAATATTTCAGAATTTTTTGACGCTCCAGTAAAATTTGAAAAATTAAACACTGGAGGAAAAAGTTTCTGTTTTTGCACAGAATTGAATCAACAAGTATCCAGACTATCCCAAAGGCTTTACTTGGCACATTATTTAAATAAAACATATAAAACATGATTACTAAAGTAGCTTAATCATGTGAACACACTAAAACAGAAAGGGTACATATTGGGTTGCCTCCCAACGAGCGCTTTTCTTTAAAGCCTTTTAGCTAGGCATGATAATTTTGAATGATGCTCACATAGAAGTAAAGAATTGAAACGTAAAGGGAGCATCATGAGAAATATATCAAACACATTTAAGCCTAACCCACTTCCTATGCATAGGGATTTTGTGAGGAAATATTTTATGGGAGCAAGAATCAACTAGCATAGGAAGGCAAAACAAGCATGACGTCAAAACTTTCAACACATAGAGAGGAAACTTGATATTATTAAGATACGTAGAAGCATATATTCCTCTCTCAAAATAATTTTCAGTAGCATCATGAAGAAATTCAACAATATATCCATCACACAAAGCATTCTTTTCATGATCCACAAGCATAGAGATTTTACTACTCTCCACATAAGCAAATTCCTTCTTATTCATAATAGTGGGAGCAAACTCAACAAAATAGTTATCATGAGATACTTGATTGGCATAATCCAATTGAAAATTAAAATCATGATGACAAGTTTCATATTTATCATTATTCTTTATAGCATACATGTCATCACAATAATCATCATAAATAGCAACTTTGTTATCATAGTCAATTGAAGCCTCTTCCAAAATTGTGGAATCATCACTAAATAAATTCATGACCTCTCCAATTCCACTTTCATAAATATAATCATCATAAATAGGAGGCATGCAATCATCATAATAAATTTTCTCATCAAAACTTGGGGGACTAAAAATATCATCTTCATCAAACATAGCATCCCCAAGCTTGTGGCTTTGCATATCATTAGCATCATGGATATTCAAAGAATTCATACTAGCAACATTGCAATCATGCTCCTCATTCAAATATTTTATGCCAAACATTTTATTGAATTCTTCTTCTATCAATTGAGCACAATTATCGGAATCCTTATTTTCAAGAAAGACATGATAAAGACGAATAATATGAGGCAACCTCAATTCCATTTTTTGTAGTTTTCTTTAATAAACCAAACTAGTGATAAAACAAGAAACTAAAAGATTCGATTGCAAGATCTAAAGATATACCTTCAAGCACTCACATCCCCGGCAACGGCGCCAGAAAAGAGCTTGATGTATACTACACAACTTATTCTTGTAGACTCGTGTTGGGCCTCCAAGCGCAGAGTTTTGTAGGACAGTAGCAATTTTCCCTCAAGTGGATGACCAAAGGTTTATCAATCCGTGGGAGGCGTAGGTTGAATATGGTATCTCTCAAGCAACCCTGCAACCAAATACAAGAAATCTCTTGTGTCCCCAACACACCCAATACAATGGTAAATTGTATAGGTGCACTAGTTCGGCGAAGAGATGATGATAAAAATGTAGTATGGATAATAGATATAGGTTTTTGTAATCTGAAAATATAAAAACAGCAAGGTAACAAAAAGTAAACGGGCATAAAAACGGTATTGCAATGCTTAGAAACAAGGCCTAGGGTTCATACTTTCACTAGTGCAATCTCTCAACATTGTTGACATAGTTGAATCATATGTAAATCCCTCACGCGCGACAAAGAGTTCACTCCAAAGTCACAAATAGCGGAGAACAAACGAAGAAATTGTTGTAGGGTACGAAACCACCTCAAAGTTATCCTTCCCGATCAATCTTATGAGCCATCCCCATTAATTGTCACGAACATCCCTAGAGTTCGTACTAGAATAACACCTTAAGATACACATCAACCAAAACCCTAATGTCACCTAGGCACTCCAATGGCACCACGAGTACCCACGGGTTTGGTTATACGATATGCATCACAAAATCTCAGATTCATCTATTCAAACCAACACAAAAAACTTCAAAGAGTGCCCCAAAGTTTCTACCGGAAAGTCAAGACGAAAACGTGTGCCAACCCTTATGCATAAATCCCCAAGGTCACGGAACCCGCAAGTTGACCACCAAAACATACATCAAGTGACTCAAGTGAATATCCCATTGTCACCACAGATATCCATATGCAAGACATACATCAAGTGTTCTCAAATCCTTAAAGACTCAATCCGATAAGAAAACTTCAAAGGGAAAACTCAATTCATCACAAGAAGATAGAGAGGGGAAAACTCCATATGATTCATCTATATCAACAAAGCTCGCGATACATCAAGATCGTGCCATCTCAAGAACCCGGGAGAAAGAGAGATCAAACACATAGCTACTGATACAAACCCTCTACCCAGAGGGTGAACTACTCCCTCCTCGTCATGGAGACCGCCGGAATGATGAAGATGGCCTCTGGTGATGCCTTCCCCCCTCCTGCAGGGTGCCGGAAAAGGGCTGTAGATGGGATCTCTCTGGTACAGAGGCTTGCGGTGGCGTAAAAACTCATCCAGGTTAACTTTCGGGGGTTTATGAATATATATGATTTTTCAGCGTTGGAATCACGCGAAACGGAGCCACGTGGGCCCCACGAGGTACCAGGGCGCGCCTGGGGGGGAGGGTGGCGCGCCCTGGTGCCTCGTGGGCACTGGGTGGCCCCCCTCCAGTGGGTCTTGGTGCCAATATTTTTTATTTGTCCAATAAAAAATCTCCAAAAAGTTTCAGCTCATTTGGAAAATTTTCATTTCTGCACAAAAAACAACACCACGGTAGTTCTGCTGAAAACAACGTCAGTCCGAGTTAGTTCTAATCAAATCATACCAAAACCATATAGAATTGTTATAAATATGGCATGAATACTTCATAAATTATAGATACGTTGGAGACGTATCAGCCATCACTGTCCCAAAAGCTGCTTGGTGGAAGAAGCTCTGTCGAATTGATCGGGAAGAGTCTTCGGTTCCGTTATATGCACATAGCAGGTGAGGGCGCTGCCGGAGTGGTTGGACTCTTCGGTCTATCACCGTGGCCATTACGTCTATTATGGTGAGGCCGGTCCTCACCAATTGCTTCACCTTGGCGGCTAGTTCGGTCACTTTGGCACTGACTTCCTGGGCCATACCCTGCGGCCTCCAGCTATATCGCCTCTTCGGGGGCTCCGAAGTGAAAGGAGGGAGCCCGGGCCAAACTGGGTCAAGCAGAGGGACGTTGTCTATATAAAACCACTCTGTTGGCCAGACGTCGGTATCCTCCCGAGGTGTGCCCGATGGGTATTCTGCCCCCTCGACTCGACAGACTTCGGCTGCTCCGACCTCATAAAGCTTTTCGGCGGGAGAACGAGGCACTATACAGAAATACTCCCTCCATAAACCGAAGTGCTCCTCGCACCCAAGATGCATCTCGCATAAGGCGACATACCCCGCCATGTGCAAAATCGAGTTGGGGGTGAGGTGGTGGAGTTGCAGCCCGTAGAACTCTAGCAGGCCTCGGAGGAAGGGATGAATTGGAAATCCTAAACCGCGCAACAAGAAGGAGATGAAGCAAACCCTTTCATCCTTTTGAGGGGAGGGGTAATTCTCTGCGTGTACCTGCCCGTTGATGGATCTTAAGCCCGGACGGGTCGCTGTCAGATCTAAATCTGGCAGGTATCCTTGTGTGGCCAGGCGCTCCAGTTGGAGGCGCGAGACGGCGCAATTGCCCCAGTCACCTCTGACAGGCCCGTGAGGGCGCCTCGAAGAACCTGCATCGCTCGCCATAGGAAGCTCCCGAGGTTGGACTTGGGAGGGAAGGAAGCGCTAGTGCAGCCTGCTTGGAAGGGGAGTTGAGATTTGTGACGAATTCGCATGCCTGGCTTGTGGATAAAAAGGGGGGGAGAGATCGACGCTTTGACGTTTCGCCATAAACTGACTCGCTTCCCCGTAAGGCACAGGTCCCAAGGTCAGAAAGCAGAGGTCACATGCGGCAGAGCTGGGCCCACCCGGCGGGACTATCAATCTTTCCGAAGACTGCTTGAGGCTATATTGAAGATGTCATACATGGAACTTGCCTGCCGAGCCAAGGGCTCCGGAACCGAAGTCCAAGAGCGTCGTCCTCGGCGTCGGAGACCAGTTCAGGGGCTACTGACGGTGTCCTAGACTAGTGGGTGCTAACCTAGTCTGCCTGTGTTCCTCGGGCTGGGCCCGTGGGCCCTCATTCTCATCAAGATGGACTCCAGAAGATACACGCGAGAAGAAGGATCAAGATTACATCTGCCGAAGACTTGACGTATACTCCAAGACTCCTCTTGCCCCCTCCACCGACCTTGTAACCCTAGATACCCTACTCGGCATGTATATAAGCCAAAGGGTTTAGCCCTTAGAGGGGACCTCAACGCAATCTCATTCACCTAGCCTTAGGACTAGACCATATCTTACGATCTCGAGGTAGATCAACTCTGTACTCGATACATCTCAATCAATATAAACAAGAGCAGGACGTAGGGTTTTACCTCCATCAAGAGGGCCCGAACCTGGGTAAATATCGTCTCCCTGTTCCTGTTACCATCTGTCCGAGATCCACAGCTCGGGACCCCCTACCCCGAGGTCTGCCGGTTTTTACACCAACAAGGGGCTTCCCGGGGATGCTTGGTAGTATAGACTGTATGCACTGGGAGTGGAAGAACTGCCCTTCTGCTTGGCAGGGGTAGTATAGGGGCCATGTCAAGGCTTGCACTGTCATACTTGAGGCCGTGGCCTCACAAGATCTTTGGATCTGGCACTCTTTCTTCGGCATGGCCGGATCGCACAATGATATCAATGTGCTTCAACGCTCTCCGGTGTTTGCAAGGCTTGTCGAAGGCAACAGCCCGCCGGTGAATGTTAACATCAACGGCCACAACTACAACAAATGATACTACCTAGCTGACGGTATCTATCCTCAGTGGACTACTTTTGTCAAAACAATCTCCAACCCTGTAGGAGAGAAGATGAGGAGATTTGCACAAGAGCAAGAGAGTGCTAGGAAGGATGTGGAGCGTGCCTTTGGTGTTCTTGAATTTAGATGGGGCATCGTTCGGTATCCTGCTAGAATTTGGAGCACCCAGAAGTTGTGGGAGGTGATGACTGCTTGTGTGATCATGCACAATATGATCGTAGAGGATGAGCGGCCGGAACGTATCTACGACCAAGGGTTTCAGTTTCAGGGTGACAATGTTGTGCCTGAGCATGGAGGAGCGGCAACATTTGCACAGTTCACCCAATTTCATCATCAAATGCGTGATTGGCAAACTCACATTCAGCTGCAAGATGATTTGGTTGAGCATATGTGAGCTCATGCTGGCAACCAATAGATGTATCTTTTTTTAAATGTATTTGAGACAATTTATTTTTATTTGTCTTGTAAACCATGATATATTTATTTGGCTTGTGAAATATGAAATATTTTCTTTCGTTGTGAAACTATGTAAAATGTTTTTATTTAGTTTGAATTGTGTTTAAAAAACCACGGCAAACCGGCCGCAAGGGCGAAAATGGGCCGGCGCGTTGGGCGCACTGCCGACCCAAACACAAAACAGGGCGCACACCGACCGGGCGGCCAATCCAAACGGACAAAAAGCGGACAAAGCGTGCGTCCAAGGGCGTTGCTCTAAGTGATGCATATATATATATGCTTGGTCACACATACACACCCAAGTAGTGCCAAGGCCAAAACGTTTCCACTAATGGAGCTCATACCGACACTGCCCATGGCCATGGCCTTGGTCACCATCCTCATCGTCCTCGTCCTAAGCTCCATCTTGTCGCGGCGCCGCCAGAGTAAGGCCCTGAACCTTCCGCCCGGACCGCGGGGCTGGCCAGTGCTCGGCGCTCCCGCCTCACCGGGCTCTGGCCGCGCTCGCGGCGCGCCACGGCCCTCTCATGCACCTCCGTCTCGGTTCCTACCACGCCGTCGTGGCCTCATCCGCCGATGCCGCCCGGCTCGTCCTCAAGACACACGACCTCGCCTTCGCCGACCGCCCCGCACCGCTGCGGGCGAGCACGCCGCGTACGGGTACCTTGGTATCGTGCACACCCCGTATGGCGCATACTGGCGCATGGCGCGCAGGCTCTGCGCCACCGAGCTCTTCTCCCCGCGCCGCGTCGACTCGTACGAGTATATTCGGAAACAGGAGCTTCGGGCGCTCGTGTGTGGCCTGTTCGATTGCCGCGGCAGTGCCGTTGCGGTCCGTCAGCACCTGGCGGACGCCACGCTGCGGAATGTCCTGCGCATGTCGATCGGGGAGAAGTGGTCGGGCTGCTACGGCAGCCCCGAGGGTGAGGAGTTCCGGCGCACGCTTGACGAGGCGTTCGCCGTGACCGGAGCGGTGAGCAACGTCGGCGAGTGGGTGCCATGGCTCGGGTGGCTCGACGTGCAGGGCTGCGTCCGGAGGATGAAGCGGTTGAGCAAGGTGTACGATCGGTTCCTCGAGAGGATTCTCGATGAGTACGCCGAGGAGCGGCGCAAGGTGGCGACGGCTACCGGAGTTGGCCACGGCGAGTCCGCTGCAGCGAGGGACTTGGTGGACGTGCTGCTGCAGCTCGCCGAGGAGGAAGGCGAGACGGTTGGGACGTCATCAACAGAAGCAAGGCTCACGCGTGACGGCGTCAAGGCCTTCGTCCAGGACATCAGAGCCGGTGGCACGGAGAGCTCTGCGGTGACCATGGAGTGGGCCATGTCGGAGCTCTTGCGCCGGCCGGGTGCCGCAGCCGCCGCCACCGACGAGCTCGACCGCGTGGTGGGCCGCAGCCGGTGGGTCGAAGAAAGCGACCTGGCCCGCCTCCCCTACATCGACGCCGTGGTAAAGGAAACAATGCGGCTGCACCCGGTGGGCCCGCTTCTAGTCCCGCACATGGCTCGGGAGGACACACTGGTCGCCGGCTACGACGTCCCCGCCGGCGCGCGCGTCCTGGTGAACGTGTGGGCCATTGCGCGAGACCCAGCGTCGTGGCCCGACCAGCCCGACGAGTTCCGGCCGGAGCGCTTCGCCGGCAGCGCCGTGGACGTTCGTGGGCAGCACTTCGAGCTGCTGCCGTTCGGTGCCGGGCGGCGGATATGCCCGGCGTACGGGCTGGCGATGAAGGTGATAGGCGCCGGCCTGGCCAACCTGCTGCAAGGGTTCGCGTGGCGGCTGCCCGAGGGGGTCTTGCCGGAGGACCTGAGCATGCAGGAGCTTGTCGGGCTGTCGACGCGCAGGAAGGTGCCACTCGTCGCCGTACCGGAGCCCAGGCTGCCGGCGCATCTTTACACCGCCATGACCTGATCAGAACCGTGCATGCAAAACCATTTCCCGAACAGTTGATGCAATCGAGTGAATTAGCTCAACGCAGCTTGGTGGAGCTCAATCGTCCAGCTCTCTTCTCATCCACACCATCTTTCTTTGATTCTCTCAAGAACCCTGCGTCGCGACTAGCGAGTGATTGCCGGTCTTTTTCCTAGCACAGCACCTGAGTTGTTTGTTGGGACCGGCTACAGGTCAGTCGACTGAAAATAAATTTACCACAAACACGATTCAGTCAATATATGCTTTGGAACGCTTCTTAGTGCATGCCGAACATCACGTCCATTGCACGATGCATGCAGCTAGTTAACACGAGGCAGCTATGATAGTTAGTTACTACCCCGCAAAAAAAGATAGTTAGTTACTGCTTGTCCATTGCACGGAACATCTAGCACATTTGACTCAAATGATGATATGAGCTAGGTCATGTTTGGTCCACAATTTTTTTTGTTTGAACAAGACTTTTCCTAAATTACAACTAGTTGTTTTCTAGTCCATCAACAGTTCAACCGAGGTAGCCACGAGATATTGTTGACACGTAGCTGATTGGCCGGCTAGCTACGTGCAAGCACGATCACATGCGCTAGTGACGCCCGTGCGAGCGGCTCCCGTCTCGTTAGCCAAAAACATTACCACAGCCCGGAGAGCTTCTCTAAAAATGCTAACCCTGCAGCGAGATTGCTACCGATCATCTTTATATTGAGACGTGGCTTTCTTTCAACCACACAACTCCCCCCCCCCCCCCCCCCCCCCCCCCCCCCCTATCATATATAAATAAAGCCCCGTTTGGTAGCAAAATATTTTCTAAGTATTCTTAGAACACATTTTTTTTAATTACCATGGATTTAATTACTGTGAGTTGCTACCTGATAACCCAAAAGAAGAAAAAGGGTCGGTCGCATGAGCTTCTAATACTTGTGGTGTTGTCACCTTACAGAATAATAGAATAAAAAAAACAGAATTCTAAAAAAGAATAAATTACTGGCATTGGTATTACCCTTCAGAAAAACAAATATATAAAAATAGTATGATAATGACAAAATTTGCATACCATGTACACATAAATTGCGCTTTTTATAGCTTGCAAGAATAAGCATATAATAGTGAAAGTTTTACAAAAAAAGAAGTTTTCTAAACATATATGAATTAGTGGTGGTATTACCATTAAAGAAGAAAGAAAATAAAAAATCTAAACAAAAATAAAAATAATAAAGTTTTATAAGGAAAAATGAATAAGTGACAATGGCACTTCCCTTTAAGAAGAAGAAAAATGAAATAAACACCAAAACAAAATGAAAATATGATGTTTTCCAACGAAGAATGAATTAGTGGCATTTATATTACCCTTTATGAAGAAAAAATAATATAAAACAAACAATGTAAAAATTTGCATAAAATTTACACAAAAATTGCGCCTTTTCATAATATACAAGAATACGCATATAATAGTGGAATCTGCACAAAAAAGAAGTTTCCAAAGAAGGGATGAATTAGTGGAATTGGTATTACCCTTAAAAATGAAAATATAAACTAAAAGAAAATCAAAATGAAAAAAATTCTAAGGAAGAATGAATTAGTGGCATTTGTATTACCCTTTAGAAGAAAGAAGTGAAAGAAGAACAAAGAATGAAATATGGACTCAAACAAAATCAAAATATGAAGTTTTATAAAAAGAATGAATAAGTAGCATTTGTATTACCCTTTACGAATAAAGAAAATGAAAAATAATCTAAAACAAACAATGTCAAAATTTGCACATAGTTTACACTAAAATATGCA